>OZ023175.1:23379162-23961662 GCA_963678695.2 Diplodus puntazzo | reverse complement strand
CATATTACTGTAAGGCGTGTTCAGGAGAGCCCAGTCTCTGTCCCGTGCCATGTTTTGAACTCTATCACACAAGACTGATCTACAAAACAGCTCCTGAACTGGAAATACAAGGTGAGCGTTCAGATTAACACAAACAAATAACTAATTACTCTAGATATACAATAGCACCATCAAATGGTAAAAAAAAAAATTCTACTATAACTATATCCACCAGCCAAGGATTCCTATTTTGTTTGTGTGCAGCTATGGTACGTGCGGCTACAACTATGTTAATGCTGCTTCTGAGTAAATTCAACTGACATCTTACGAGGGTCGAGTGTGTCACCCAAGTTTTTCTCTCCACAGCCTCCTGATCTGCTGACATGAGAAGCTGTCTTCTGCTGTGAACCTGGACAAAGATAAAACAACTACAGGGTTAACTGCTGGTGCTCACACCAACGCTACTTTAGTGACCTTAACTCTTGTTGTTATGGTTGTTTGTTGAAATTTAACCTCAAAACTGTTTTGAAAGCAAAGGCAGAATAACCATTAGTTTACAGTAGATACATGGACGTGTGTTTACGAACAGGCAGTGCAGTGAAGTGATGCACTTAAAGGGGGTGTTTGTTTTTTTAATAACAAGCTGAAGATGGCAGTATTCTGCAGAACCGACTCTCACAGCTGTATCAACTTCCCAGAAATGGAATTTAATTGATGCGGGGTATTGTAAAAGCTCTGTAACTAATAGTCAAGACAAGTTTGGGATACTCCCTTAAGTGCTTCGCTGACGTACAGACCGTATGTTAGTAAACATGTTAGTAAAAAGAAGTTTTACCTCATTGATGAATCTGTCACAATGCATAAACCTGTCATTAAAATTGATCCCAATAATGGTAAATTTGTCAAGTGTCTAACATGGATCTGATGTGTCATGTTGTGTAAATGGACTGTGTTACTAAATAATTTCTGATTATTATATTTAAAAAGTTCACACAAGTGTGTTTTTAAGACCCAGACATCCCACAGTAGACATTATTTATGTTACAGGCTGAAAAGTCTTTCACTTTAAGTAACATTTGCACAGTATGTTACCTGATCCTTACATTTATTAAGTCGCTTGTGCCTACCTGCCTCCCCATATGAACCTGTGAAAAACGTATGTCATGGTTCAGGTTTCTTATCTATTGGATTTCACAGTGTTAAAGTCTACACCCAACCACATTTCTGATATGATTTTGAAATTAGTTCCTTAAACTATGTCATATACAACAGGGCAGACCCATTTATGCCAAAATCCCCCTTGGAAATGTTTTTCACCAGGAAGTGCAGGTTTATGGAGCTGGTCTCACGCAATCATGCTGCTAAATGTGCTTGTACTTTGACGGAAATACTTGAGTACTGAATTAGTATTATATAATTATAAGTTTTATCACAGTTACTTGTAGTAGGACATTTCAACAAGATTTTCACTTCATTGTGGATAAAACTAAATTCTGTCTAGATGAACCACCATACTACATGTTTTCTTTTAGATGAGCTGTCAAACCCAGTGGATGATGTTCGGTTGAGGTCATTTGGTACGGGATTACACTCTGTCATATATATATGAATCAGCCAAACTGGAAGGTCTATCATTGTCAATAAACTTTGGTAAAAAAGAAATTGCCAGTGAGTCACTCTTATCCTGGAGCCCTCCCTGTAACTTCAGTTGCACATTCAGAGTTTACATTAGGCTAAAAGTCTGCAGTCACTTGAGATTTGTTGAAAGCGTCTGAGTGAGAAAACCACATCTGTTTGGCTGTTCAGTTAACTTATTTCTACTGTTACACTACATTTTGATAATTATTATGAATATGTGATGTATAAACATTGAAAATGAGAAGCCTGGCTGTACCTCCTTGCTGATGGAGTCATGTGAACCAAGGTTTACTTCAGTGGCTGCCATAGCGAGTCTGCACTCTCTCGGTTGATGTTTAAGCTGAGCATGAGTGTGATTCCAACCCTGTATTACATTATTGATGACTTTCTTTAACTTCTTTTACAACCTACTGTGTGTTGTGAGTTTATGTAAACCTTGGCTGTAGCTGCATGTTTTAGTTTTATCCTTATTTTTATGATTACACAGACACAGATTACATTGTGAAATTATGTTGCAAAACCGCTTTTTGTTTGGTTTTAAAGAATAATGTCAACACCTGAACATGATGGTTTATGTTTTGGTACCTGAAAAAAATATGTCAATAAATTTAATTTGAGAGTAAGATTTTGCCCATGTGTGTTTATTTCTCAGATTTGATCATAGAAAGGTAACGCACATTAAGGGCTTTAATGAAGTGCTGATCGCTGACAATAGACTAGAGAGTGTAAAATGTTTGCACGCTCTGGCTCTAGTTCTCCAATTTTACCTGCTGTATCCCAGATAAAAATGGCTTACCTCAGTCTAGTGATCATTAAGAATAGATGTAAAATGTGATTTAAGAAGAACAGAGAATCTCAGAATCATTTCAATGTAAAGAAACAAAAGTGTATTATGACTGTGAATGTAAAACTAAGCTATCAACTGTTATTAAGTAATTTACTGTATGTTAAAAAGTGGTGTCTGTCTTATAAAAGACTACAGTGAATTTAGGAAGATAAATGTTAATAAGCTGCAGAGCCTGGATCCAAAACACTAACCCTACAAGGTCAAATGAAAGTCCCAACAGACGGGATGGAGGAGGCAGAAATGTAGGATGGCTGTGTTACAGTTAAAGAAAAGACACTGTCAAGCTAACTACAGCCTCAATCTACCAGATATGTAACTGATAACATTTAAATAAAAATACAAGCAAGGATTTATTCATGAGGGGAATTGTTTTCTGCAGTTGCCGCTGCGTTAAGGCTAATGACTTTGAAAATAGGTTTCCACAGACTGAGATGTTTTACTCACAAATAAAGGTGTTTCCAAGACAAAGCTCTGCAGTCCCAGGATATGAGGGATCTCAGGGCAGAGAATTCTGATGGCAGGTAACAATTTCCAGTTAGGCTCAATATGAGTATAAACTTTAAAGATGGATAATGATCAGCCTTGTGACAAATGAGACAGCACATGTTAATGAAATAAAGCTTTTTAGTATCAAAACCAAAATCATTAGCTAAAAGTTAGGAATAATTACCTAATTTCAGTGTGCTGTGTTGTTAACACACTGACACATTTAAAAGGAGGCTTTATTCAATGAGCACTGATCTAATGTCTGATTATAATAATAATAATAATAATAATAATAATAATAATGATGGTAATGATAATAATAAAAATGACAGAGATGAAAATATTTCATCCATCCTAAACTGGAATGTGTTGACAAATCATTTTATGAAGAGGAAAAAATTGTTTTCATGTCCTCTGAAGTTTTTTAAGTGTGACCCAGAGACTGCATGTTCATTCTGGTTACTCATGTGTACAATTTTTGTTTCTTTAAAATTTGTTTCTTTTAAAATGTTTATGTTTTTATCATTTATTATTTGCAAATAGAAATTTTCAATTAAAAACATAAAAGGGAAAGTTCTGGATTATCTCCTGTCTTACTATAACTATTTCCTGTTTATTCATCTTTTTCCCATCTCTCTTTATCTCATTTTTGTGATCTCTACCTCCCTCCTGCAGCTCTGCCTCTGCCCTCAGTCAGCTCCTCAGTAGGAGAGGAGAAAGTGAAGGTGGTAATGGTTCCAGTCCCAATACCAGTCTTCATTCCAGTGCCTATGAACATGTACACCCAGCACACACCTGTTCCAATGACAATGCCCTTGCCTGTAAGTCCCATTATATTTGAAAGTCTATGAATTCAGAATGATTAATGTACTTTGTATTGAGCATTTGCTGCAGCAAATTAAATGTCCCTCTCTTTTCTCCTGTTTTGTACAGGTTCCAGTACCATTGTTGGTACCGCCACAGAAAAAGGACATGAAAGATGCAGCAGTTCAATCAGGGCCTTTTGATTTGCAGGACGAAAAACAGAAAGTTCAGTCTCTTTCTAGTGCAGGTGATGGCTTTTAAAAAGTATTTAATTTTTGTCATTATTTTTGTTTTTGATTTTTATATATTTTTGCCATATAAATGAATTCAACTACACACAATTTTAAACATATGTTTATCTTTATGCCTTCTGCAGCCCAGAGCAGTTCTTACGGTGGAGACATGAAGTCGGATGCAATCACACCCATAATCTGTGAAGACGAGGGGACTCAAAAAGCTGTACAAGCTGACCTTCCACTTAATGTGAGTTCAGAGAGGACCATGGAGTCAACTGATCCCCCACTTAACACCCAGACAGAGGAGAGCATGACGACAAGCAACACGCCGACAACCAGCACCGAGCATCAGCCTCCTTCCTCACCTATGATGGACTTGGAGAATGACTTCCCGTCTGGTGAGACATTTAACGTTAGTAAAAAAAAAAATAACAGCTGATGTTGTGTGTTTTTGGAATGCTAGCACCCAAAAAATATTACTTGTGCACTAAGGATAAACACCATGAGGAAACAAACCCAACAGCAAACACACACACACACACACACATACACATGCTGACTCTTATTCACAGATCCTTTGTGTATGTTTTTGCAGAACCTTTGGATCAGAAGCCATCTGCTCCACAGAGAGGAGTGAAGAGGACCAGAGACAGCTCCTATGGCCGGAAAAGGGTATTAATTTAATCAGCGTCGGGTTCAAAACCTTTTACTCCACTGACTTTAGTTTGTGGGAAGAAAAATGTTTGTGTTCTGTGATTATCTAGCCAACAGTTTTTAAATATTTTAAACAAAGAATACCTCCGTCTCCAAAGTCAGTTTTAGCCTTGTAAGTGCATTTACTACTCACATTCAACCTTGCAGCCTTGTAAATGATCTCCCCAGTTAGCCAGTATTGCGTTTTTGTCCATCCAGAGTCGAAGGCGAACTGCTCCCCCGTCACACCGAAATGCAGTGGTGCCTCCAGCTGCTACCAAAGTGAATCACTTGTATGGAGTTAAAGCCTGGAAGAGCTGGGTCCAACAACGAAACAAACAACAGAGAGAAGGTGAGCCTCAGTTCTCTTTACTCTTCTTGTTTTATTTTAGGGTATCTGCTTCTCTCTCAATGACTGGTTCCATTATTTTAGTCAACACTAATCATATTTTGTGGTCTTTTTTCCATTCAGTAGATATTAAAGAAGACGTCATCGAATGTGACTCCACTGAGCTGAGCTTTGCTCTGTCTCGCTTCATCAAAGAAGTGAGACGGCCCAATGGAGAGACCTACAGTCCAGACAGCATCTTCTACCTCTGTCTGGGGATACAGCAGGTACACACGCACACACACACACACACACACACACACACACACACACACACACACACACACACACACACACACACACACACACACACACACACACCATTTGTCACTGGTTTCCATTGTGATTCTTTTCATTTCTGTCTCACTCTCTTTGGACAGCACCTTTTCATGAAGGGCCGCATAGAGAACATCTTTACTGATGAGCTGTACAGTCAGTTTGCCACAGAGATATCTGGAATGCTGCAACTCTGGAAACCTAAACTACTATCCAGTGGTATGACCAATGACATATTACTGCCAGGTTTAAATCTATCACAGCATGCAGTGAGGCAAAAGGCCTTGTAGCATGAAGAGGTTGCCCATCAACACTTACAGGCACTTAGTGTCTCTGATTCACTCAGCTGCTTCCTCTTTCCTCCTCAAGGTGGTGTTGCTTCGTCTCGTGTTATTGAGTCCTACCTGTGGGAGTGTAAGCAGTTGGGTGCCTACTCCCCCATAGTGTTGCTAAACACGCTGCTCTTCTTCTGCACCAAGAACTTCCGCTTCACCACGCTGGCGCAGCACCAGAGCCTCTCCTTCACCAACTTCACTCGATGTTCCAAACCCTGCAGCCGGGCTGGCAAAGTACACTACCTCCGATACCAGAGAAGCAGGACAGCTCCGTCCCGCCGAGAGGAGACAGGTGGGTGTTGTTTTTCAAACTGATCCTCTTAGTACAATGTATCCCTCCACAGCCATTAGCGTTAGCCATGAAGGAGTTTTATATTACGACTTCATCCTTTTCCTAAACATTTAAATCAGATTTCTAAAATAGTCTCCCTGTCACAAAAGCAAGGTGTGTCTGGAAATATTTATTAACCAAGTTTTGGTACTTGTTTTTGTTTTTAGAGCGACTGAGAAAAAGGCAGTCAGAGGAAGAGGGAGACCTGGAGATGCTTGAAAATGTCACCAACCCTCTGCAATGTCCCGTCAGACTCTACGAGTTCTACCTCTCTAGATGGTGAGACAAAAACACACATAGACAAACTGGGAAATGAAGAAAGCAGCAATTATTAAAAATGCCCAGTACAGCTAATAAAACTGTCCTGTTGCTCTCTCACAGCCAAGAGTCGGTGAAGAAGAGAACTGACGCGTTTTACCTCCAGCCTGAACAGATTGTGCACACACACAGGTCAGAGTCAGTGCTCCAACATTAAAGTAACCAATGATTATGATGTGTCAACTATTACCATGGTGTCTGTGCTATTTGTGGAGACAACATCCAACAGTGTCTCTTAATGTTTATACTGTAGAAAGCCATTTTTAAATTTCCCTTTCTGACTTGAACAGTTCCCACTGGTACACTTCTCAACCACTAGAGGCCACCACTCTACAGAGCATGCTGACACGCATCTTGGCCGTCAAAGAGTGCCACCAGGAACAGAAAGCAGTCCAGCGTCAGTCCTCAGCCACCGCAGACAACAGTTTACAGTGATATGGAGCTCTGCTTATTCACATATTTACATTCTGCTAGGGATCTTCTCTGCAACAGAAACCTTTTCTGACACCAGAAGCTTACAGTGACATTACAACTATACCTTCAACCATCAGTGATTCAGACTGAAGATGGGACGGGGAGACAGAATAACGAGACACAATGCAAGGACACTTTGAGACAAGTTTAAGGATCTTTCGAAGTGTGTGATAATTGTATTTAGTTACCTCAGTGGCCATCCCCTCTCCACATTAATGCATAAGGAGTTTACAAACATCTGATACTCTGAAATATGAAAATGGGAGTATTGAAGAGTGCATTTTTAACACAGACTTCTTTTTTTCTCTGTCACACAAGAGTGAAATTTATTCCCATCATTCATCACATGTGGCAGGTCTCATAGTAGTCCATACCAACCCTTTCAGATGTACTTTAATTTCAGAAACAGACCTCTTGCAATCTTAGACTGGTGTGAGCAGCTTATTCCATTTCGGAACAGTTAGTGCTGATGTAGATGACAAGAGTTTACATCCATGAGGCACTGTCAGGTCTGTTCAAGGGGTTTTAATGTGCTGTTTTATTGTTGTTGTCCATCTTTGCATCAGCAAGTTGTAAAATGGAGAGTATTTACTGGTACTTCTTATGCTTTTAAATTTCACCAAAAAGTCAAACAATGACAGCAGGTTTCGTAATTCATAGGTTTGGTGCGTTAATGCATAGCTGCACAAAACTTTGTTGCAATGCCACTCAGTTCAACTGAAGCATTTCCCACAGAAAATATATTGTTTAAACAACTGAATCATTGTCATCACATTGGAGGTGTATGACATTTACTGGTTGACATTGATCATTTAATTAAAAGCAAATATCTGATTTAATAAGTTGTTAAACCAGTTTCAGTAACCCTTCTTCTAAATAATAGAGAACTGTCATCTTTTGTTGTTTTGTTATTGCCTAGTTATCTGATATTTTGTTCCTTCATCCTTCATCCTGTGGCCTTATTTCCTCCTCCTCCCCTCCTTCCAGGGTTCCTTCACATATCTTCACTTATTTCCTCTCGAGGTAAAGTGTAAGATTGGCTCATGACCCACAACCAGTTTCAGCTCAAAGTAATTTACAGACTACATTGAATGATTTATGAGAATATTAGACATACATTTTAACCATTAATATCAATGGGGGTGTTAGAATTGTTATTATATTGATTACAGTGGGACCTCTGCTCTTTCCTTGTATTTCCTTGTATGTGCCATTATCTCCACTTTTGTTACATTGTTTTTACTTTTCTCTTCCATTCGTCTTCATTCCCTAATTTGAGGAAAAAATGGAATTGGGGGATTTTGGATGAGTAGGAGACAACTCCAAGTACTAGCACAATACTTTACTGAACTCTTAGGTTTCGTGTATTATAAATAATGGTGTGAATGGTTTTTGGTATAGTATGGATTTCGTTGGCCTACATACAATCAAAAATAAGTACTATAACTGTGTGCCTGACATTTACCACTGTACACACAGCAATGGTAATCAGTTGTTTTTCTATCCATTCCCGTTATCTGTAATTGACATTTGATGAAAAATGTACCTTGATCTTTCTAAAGTGGCATATTGAAAGTTGTGGTGATGGAAAACAGACAAGATATGGAAATCATGTTTGGTCCATTGGGTTGCTGTGATGAACCTGTGATGAATCCAAAGCTCAACCACAGCTCTTCACCTCTCTTAGAGTTGTTAAACTTACTCAAAAATGTGTGGACACCCTGAACATTAATCTATACATCTTATAATGTCCATGTTACATTAATGCCATTTCATAGAATGTTGGACGGTAATTTAGAAAGAAAAATCTAAAAACTTCTTTTCATTTAATTTTTCAAAAAGTTAAATATATAAAACGTAAGTTGCTAAGTTGAGATTAAATGAAAATATTACCATTTGTTTTTTTTGTTTCGTGATGATAATGACTCCACTACCCACAACACCATGTGGGCCTGTCAGGGAGCTGTTGCATTTATGTCACTCCGTTGTAATGTCTTCTTTGCTACTTGCATCTCTTTCATTGTTTTAGATGTTATATTTTGTCATGAGGTCAATGTGCCTTTACTTTCGCCTCATGTTCATGCTTTATATAAAATATGTGTTATAGTGTAAATGAGTTAGACTCACTACATATCAGACCAGCCCAAACCTGAAGTTTGCAGATCTCTCCACTGCCCAGTGTTCATATTAAGCATTCACAGTTTGGATTGATGGTAATCCATTAGCATCATCCAAACAAAGAGTAAATGTTTGAATGCTGAATTTTCTTTAAACAACGTACTGTAACACAGTGTCACCGCTGCTGGTGCAAGTGAAATATTTCTTTGTGAATATTGTCACTGCTGTTTTCAATATTATCACACCCATTCGATGATTGTTAGGAAGCAAGAGGCCAAAAGACAGATGTTGTATTGTCATGCACAAGATGCTGTATTGCCATTAAGTATTAAAAAGTCATCTTATTCCTTTGTTTCTATGATTGTGGCAAAGCTCTCATAATGAAAGCATGACTTAAATGCAATGTTGGGTGTATACCTGAAGTCTGTGCTCTTTGAAAGATTCATAAAAAGTTATTTTTGTGTGTGTGTGACCATGTGTGAAACACATCGGAGTATTTGCAGAATTAACTAGAATTAAATGCTATCTCCTTAATTGATGTCTTTAAAACTGCATGCAAAATCACTGGGGAACCCATACAGTGTGAAGAGGTTTTTAGCTGGATTCAGGTGATTCTCTTATTTCCTGTCACACTGATTGCATCTTTATGGAGCTGATATTTTAAACTTTCTGTCTGTTGTGAGAACACCATTCAGAGACTGGGTTAATGCCTTTTTTTTCCCAAAAGGATTGACAGGGCTGATAATATCATGACCAACATGGCAGGTCCAACCAAATATTGCTGATGAGACTATAATTACACTGCCAGCAGGAGCCTTTCCCAAACAATGTTTGAATGTGTTCCTCATGGCTGAGGGCAAACGTTGACATAGCAGTGATTTTTATATCTCATGTCTCTTCGGTTTATGTTGGGTTATCCACAAGTCGTTTAATGTCCATATTAATGTGGTCAGATGATCTTCTCTCCATTCAGTGTCTTGAATAGACAATAGAATGAAGCAGAAAACAAATGTAAGCCTCGCAGATAACCACAATCAAGTGATATGTTAAAACAAAATCCCCCAATCAACGAACTCGATCAGTTCTGCCTGCATATGAACAAAGGAAACAGGAACAGGAAGTTTTCTATCACAGTGAAGTCTACTTATCTGTTATTCAAATATTCAAGACCATTTTCCTTTGTTGCAATTAACAGGTGATGCTTTTACATGGTGACTTAGTTCGTAATATATGGCACCTGTGTGACATTTATGACTATGTAAAAAATCTTTTTTTTTTTTTATGCAACCTGAAGAGACAAATACAACAGATAGACTAGATTTACAAGTGACTTTAATTTAACTCTACTGTTTACAATCCTGAGGTGTAATTTTGGTCAATTTGGTCTTCTGATGACATCTTAAAATGGATCAGCGCAGACACCCGTTACTCAACTCTCATGAACACATTCATGGCCAGAAACACAAATATTTCATTAAGGTGCAATTTCAGAATGTGTCAATCAAGTATAACTTTTGGTATCATCACTTTTAGTACAATCATATGTGAGTGACTGTGTGGTTTGATGGGAGTAAAGGGAAGTTCAACCAACCGTGACCCATCCTGCCAGATAACGTCTTTTTGATCTGATGGACAGAAACTTTACATAATAAACTCCCATTGCTCATTTTGCATACATGAGAATATGATTATCGTATGCTTATCTTTCACAGATGTAAAGGATAAGGTGGATAAGAATATGGGCTACACATTGGTAATACAACTCATAAACCTGTTGCTCCGTCTTACAGCAGCCTGTCACTTGAAATGTTCACTCAGGCACTGAGCCATTTCTCATTTTATGTGACTACATGAGTCAGTGATGGACAGGGATGTCTGCTGGACTTTGTATCTTGCATCGGGAACAAATCTGGAGAAATAAATAATGGGGGAAAAAATATATTGCAATTCAGGCTTGCTGATAGGCAGCTAGGTTGAAGCTCCATTCTAAGACACCTGGGCAGTTTTAATGTAACATAAGTACAGACGCTTTATAATTTTAGTGATGACATTGCAGATCTCATGATATCAGGCTCCTGTAGACAAAAGTAAACGAAATCCTCACAGTGTAGCACCAATTCAAAACATTTTTATTAAAACTCATCTACACTTTTGATGTGAAGAACATCAGAGAACAAGCACGTCAATAATGATGTAGCAGTGACCAGCTCCTGACACTATGCATTGTGTTCAGTGCATTTTTGGTGAATAAAATGTTGTCATTCAGCTAAAGATTTACATTCTATAACAGTGTCTAATTAAGCAA
This sequence comes from Diplodus puntazzo, assembly GCA_963678695.2. Taxonomy (NCBI): domain Eukaryota; kingdom Metazoa; phylum Chordata; class Actinopteri; order Spariformes; family Sparidae; genus Diplodus; species Diplodus puntazzo. The sequence continues at coordinate 23,950,434 of OZ023175.1, read as the reverse complement.
AGAATGCCTTGAACTGGTCAGTGTTACATTCTCTTTCACAAATATATATTTTAAACCTGCAGCATTAAAACAGACTTAACAAAAAACTGACAGAGTGCGATCACTTAAATGATGCCTGCTATGAATGGAGAGAGCTGAAACCTGACAGATATGTACACCAGGAGGTGCAGTCAATTGCCAAAAGCCTCTCAAATTGTAACAGCACATTTGCCACTGAGGGCAGTAACATATAGGTGATACCTTCAAAACAGAGAGATAGGACAGAGAATTTGAAAACATTCATATCCAGAACATGGAGGAAGAAGAGAACTGCTGATAGCAAAAAAGAAAAGAGTGAAAACATAATAGACAACATTTGAAAACCTAGGCTGGAAAATGATTTGTACAAAATGATTTGTACTCTTAACTCTTGTTAACTTTCTAATTATTGATTTAAAACCAATTACTAAAAAGCAACGATGATTTAAACCCTATCAGCCAGCCCTAACTGTTGCATAGTAAGAAGGAGGTAATGGTTGGTGTTTAGGCCATGTCTTCTTCACCCTCCTCCTCAAACTCGCCCTCTTCCTCAGCAGTGGCCTCCTGGTACTGTTGGTACTCGGACACCAGGTCGTTCATGTTGCTCTCAGCCTCTGTGAACTCCATCTCGTCCATGCCCTCACCAGTGTACCTGAAACAGATTCATAATTAGTCAAACGTGTTCTGTTATGAAATGACACTCTTGCAGGAAAATAGATTTTAGTGTATGAATTCTGGCTAAGAACAGACTAACACAAGTACAGGACAGACTTCTTCTCTCCTGACATCATCTTCTACTCACCAGTGGAGGAAAGCCTTGCGGCGAAACATGGCTGTGAACTGCTCTGAGATGCGCTTGAACAGCTCCTGAATGGCTGTGCTGTTGCCAATAAAGGTGGCAGCCATCTTGAGACCGCGGGGAGGGATATCGCAGACAGCGGTCTTGACATTGTTGGGGATCCACTCCACAAAATAGCTGCTGTTCTTGTTCTGCACATTCAGCATCTGCTCATCCACCTCTTTCATGGACATGCGCCCCCTGAAGATGGCGGCAACTGTGAGATAGCGCCCGTGGCGTGGGTCGCAAGCGGCCATCATGTTCTTGGCATCGAACATCTGCTGGGTGAGTTCAGGAACTGTCAATGCCCTAGAAAACGACAGAAAATTAAATTACAATTAATTTCAAATCCATTAAAAACATATTGAGGGTCTAGTATTGTCTCTAAGAAGCCTCTCTACCTGTACTGCTGGCTGCCGCGACTGGTCAGAGGAGCAAAGCCCGGCATGAAGAAGTGCAGCCTGGGGAAGGGCACCATGTTGACAGCCAGTTTCCTCAAATCAGCATTGAGCTGACCAGGGAAGCGCAGGCAGGTGGTCACCCCACTCATGGTGGCTGAGACAAGGTGGTTGAGGTCACCATAGGTGGGCGTGGTAAGCTTCAGCGTGCGGAAGCAGATGTCGTACAGGGCTTCATTATCAATGCAGTAGGTCTCATCTGTGTTCTCAACCAGCTGGTGGACGGAGAGGGTGGCATTGTACGGCTCCACCACTGTGTCCGACACCTGTGGTGGGAGAGGGTGGAGAAGACAGAAAGGGGGAAGGGACAGCATTTAAGAACACAGGAGCATGTGGAGGGACAATTATTTCATCTTAAATATTCTTGTGTGTAGTATATATGAACCTTGGGTGAAGGCACCACGCTGAAAGTGTTCATGATCCGGTCTGGATACTCCTCTCGGATTTTGCTGATGAGCAGCGTGCCCATGCCAGAGCCGGTACCTCCTCCCAGGGAGTGCGTGAGCTGGAAGCCCTGCAGGCAGTCACAGCTCTCCGCCTCTTTCCTCACCACATCCAGGACCGAATCCACCAGCTCGGCTCCCTCAGTGTAGTGGCCTTTGGCCCAGTTATTACCTGCCCCACTCTGGCCTGTGTTACAGAATTACAGAATAAGTCAGTTTCAGAGTAACAGAAATCAAAACCTCCTTGATCTAATTCTTAAAATATGACTTCATCATTCAAGTCAAACACAATTTACCTGCAGTAAGCACTGTGGGACACCCAGATTTAAAGAAGGAACGACTCAAGATGCCTTACAGCAGTACAAGAGTTTTATCCACCCAAATTAAAAACACACATTAAGTGTTCAGATTTGTAATCTCACCAAAGACAAAGTTGTCTGGTCTAAACACTTGTCCAAAGGGACCAGACCTCACAGAGTCCATTGTCCCTGGCTCCAAGTCCACCAGCACTGCACGAGGGACATACTTTCCACCTGCAGAAACAGTGTTGAAACAGTGTTGAGCAACAAAAGCGAAAAATCATTTTGCGGACCATCACTAAGCTGTGGTGACTATTATTTCAATGTACTGGTGTGAAAAGCAGAGTGGAATGACAAGAAAATCCTGAGCTGAAGAGGCTAAAGTAGCTGCAACTCCTTGCAACCTATTTGACATTTACTACACATGACTGTTATCATTACAGCTGGTTGGCATGTCAGAACAAACGCGTATGCTTACAGCTGACAGTTACAGTAAAGAGACAGAAAAGACAGCACACAACCTGCACGCAAAAGTGATTTAAGAACTGTTCCCCTGTGATCTTGGGACAGAAATAAATTCACTACAATCTAGTACTATAAGTTCTGTCAGTCATTAATAATATGTTTCGGTTTTCTTTTTGTTTTTAAAGTTAAAACAAAAACTAAATAAGGCTAGTCGCTCTTCAGTTATATAGTTTAATACACTTTCTTCAGGGAGAGGTTTGTTGACTTATAGTATCTTGGAAACGGGTATCCAAGATACTACAAGACTGATTTCTAGTGGGACAAAGACCCCCTGCTGGACGGCTGCGGTACTTACAAGCCTTCCGGCCGGTATTACATTACCTTAGCTCCCTTTGAAATTAGCAAGATTATCTGACTCTGTAGCTCTTAGCAAAGGGAATTTAACCTGTTGCCTCGTTGTAGTACACGTTGATTCGTTCCAGCTGCAGGTCGCTGTCCCCGTGGTATGTCCCGGACGGGTCGATGCCATGTTCGTCACTTATCACCTCCCAGAACTACAATCAGAAAAGAAGAACGGTCAAATTAGGTGGCCTTGCGGCTGAAAACCATCGGTGTTATGGACACCGAGCAAGGCTATGATTAGCTTTGTTGCTAAGTAAGCTATTTTATCTTCCCGCTCAAGCCAAATTAGACATTGACGCTATTTTTCAGTGAGATGGGACTTCACTTTGAAACTGAAACCATTCTCACCTTTGCACCAATTTGGTTGCCACACTGGCCTGCCTGAAGGTGAACGATTTCCCTCATTGTGGTCGAAATGTAAAAGTTCGTAACGACGTCAGACAAAAGTTGTTACCGCTCTGGCGCTTCAGCAACCGACGGACTAACTTGTCTGAGAAGGTAGGCGATACAGTCAACTACAGTCGGCAGATTAACGCAATTGGACGAGCTAATTGTCAGTCAAAGCACAACCGACTTCTCATTGGTCGAGAAAATGCGGTTTCGTCTTTTGATTGGTTAGTTCTGAGGTGGCTCCGTTGCCTTGGTAACACAAAATAGAATTCGATACACAACAGCGTTTCTACAGAGACACGCCTCATATACCTCCAGAGGGGTATATGAGGCGTGTCTCTGCAGCAACACGCCAACTCGAAACACTTTATTTCGCCCGCCGTCATGGTGTCTTAGTGATCGACAAAAAGCAGTATTCCAAGTCTCCTGAAGAAAACACAATGCCATAAACTGTACATTTCTATAGTGTGACTTCGTGTTTATGAAGCCACAAGTAGACCATCTAACTAATCAAGTCAACATAGAATAGGAAAGAATTCACCCACTCTGTGAAGTACTTTATTTATAGAGTGCTTCTCATACATCGTAATGTATCATAAAGTGCTTTATAGAATTAAAGCAGCAACAATTGACCCCCCCCCCCCCCACACACACACACACACACGCACACACACACACACACACACACACACACACACACACATACACACACACACACACACAAAAAAAGAGTGAGTAATAATAGATAAATAAATAGTAATGAATAAAACAAGGCACCAACAACAGGTTTTGCGTAACTGAGGAAACGCTATCATTGATGTATTTCACTGAGAAGACACTAGAGGCAGTAAAATTAAAATAAAATAATACAACTGTAAAACTAAGAATGGTAAAATACTGAAGGAGGTTAAAAGTCTAAAACTGCTTTTTTAATAGATGAAATAAATAAGTAAATAAATCATAAATAAAGTAAAACAAGATGAAAAACAAAACAAGTCAAATAAATAAATTCATAACAAGTGAATAGATAAATAGAATAAAGCCAGTTTTCAGCAGGATAAAAACCAATAAATAAATAGAATTCAGCTAAAAGCCAACCTAAAGAGGGAGGTCTTAAGGTTGCTTAAAAGTATCAACGTGCTTATGTACCAGGGCGTTTCCTTATAGGGATTGTGCTGGCCATGTTCAGTTCATTATGGGTGGGGCCTGGCTAGAAATTTGATCTATGAATAACTTGTTTACCAAATTATTTAATAGAAAAGCCCACGTTTTTGTTGTTCATAAATACTCCAAATTTGATGGACATTACATTCAGTGTTGTACCTTTAAATGGAAGCCAGCCTGAAAAAAATTGCCATGGTTGCTTCTTTACCTACTTTCTACAGTCTCAGACCCTGTGGCCATTCTTGAAAGAAAGTTTTCTATTTCTTTTTTCGCACTGGAAACTTAAAAGGTGGACTCCTTATTCCAGGATATTGTCTATATTTATTACAATTATACATTTAGCACAGAGCAGTTGTTTTTATACACTGATATGTCTATTTTATTTGTATATTTATGTTATTAATTCTTTGAGCATTAATGTAAGAGTGGGCCCCCATACATCCACGGCCCTCAGCCTCAGTTGTGGCTTCCCGCAGGGCTGCGTGCTGAGTCCCCTGCTCTATACCCTCTACACCCATGACTGCAACCCCGCTCACCACAGCAACACCTTCGTCAAATTTGCTGATGACACCACAGTAGTGGGGCTCATCTCAAGGGGGGATGAGTCCGACTACAGAGACGAGGTGGAGCGATTGGCAGCGTGGTGCAGAGTTAACAACTTGTTCCTGAACACATCAAAGTCCAAGGAGCTCATCGTGGACTGCAGGAGGAAGAAAACGGACATCCAGCCGCCACTTATAGGCGGGACCTGTGTGGAGAGGGTCTCAGACTTCCGCTTCCTGGGAGTCAACCTCATGGAGGACCTGACCTGGAGCGTCCACACCACTGAGCTAGTGAAGAAGGCCCAGCAGAGACTTTACTTCCTGAGAGTTCTCAGGAGGAACAACATCTCCCAAAAACTGCTGGTGTCCTTCTACTGCTGCTCAATTGTGAGCATCCTGTCATACTGTCTCTGTGTGTGGTTTTCAAGCTGCACTGTGGCACAAATGAAAAAGCTCCAGGGGGTCACAAAGGCATCACAGAAAATCATTGTCTGCCCCCTCCCCTCTCTGGAAGAACTTCACAGTTCCCAGGTACAGATACAGGTCCATGAAAACAAGAACAAACCGACTACAAAACAGGGCTATGTGCAATTTTTGAGTGTGGATGTATGTATGGGTGTGTCTCCTATGTGTTTTTAGCATTAATATGCATACAGTAGTTTTTATTTATGTATTTATTATTTATGCATCTACTACCTCAATAGATGTTTTTCCACTGAATAAGGACTGCACTTAATTTTGTCATACTTGTTACAATGACAATAAAGATATTCTATTATAATGAATTACGCCAACAAATAGATTGAGCTTGTTCTTCTTTTTGAGAATTGAAATTAAAACACATTTCTATTATTTATTTATTTTTACAATCAAAGGGTTAAACATTACAAAAGGAAAGTACAACTAGTCTATAAGAAAAGAAACGCAAGATAGAAAGGACAAGGACTGTAATGAATAAAAGCAATGTAGAAAATACCATAAATTAATCATTTCAGTTTTTACCAGAAAAAAAGGGCCAAATGAATTCAAGTAGTATGAGGAATGTAGCTATGATATTGTGTGCGCCCTTTGATTGGTCATTTTATTTTGGTAAACCGGCCGTCACTTGACGTCATAATCCTGCGACTGTTTATATGCGACATACCATCATGGCTCTGTTTCCAGCTTTTGCAGAAGTAGAGTGTGACAAAGTTGATGATTCGACGAAAGGTGATCGTTCATTCATGTTGTACATACTTTAATATTGATTGTTTTCCGCCTCAATACTTTGTCGTTAGTGTTTTGACACGACAAACCTGCTAAACCGCGACCTAGCTGTTATTTACCGTCCAAAGTCTGCCTGTCGTTCATGCTAAATGACAAACATCGTTGTTTCATCAATTCCCCTGATTACTGACCTAACTCTTTCATGGCCACTCTCTCCCTTTAGAATTAGACTGGCTGAATAATAAGAGTTTTCAGACTGGAGATGCCCTCTCTCTTCACAGTCGGTATTTGGAGAAGAACAGTGAGAGGCTGAACAAGAAAGAATCAAGGTACGTGTTAAAAATAAAATACAGTTTAATTTTTGCTGCGCGATATTGAAAAGATAAAATGGATCATAATGCAGTTGTTTTTGACAGATGTAATTTTTTATCACAATTAAATTTTTCACCAAAAAAACAACAGCTATTAAAATCATGATAATGGGACTTTTGTTGTGGTCTGTTCCTACCATGTCATGTTTGTGTACATCTGGAGAACTTTATGGAGCTTTGTTCTGCAGGCCTGAGCATTTCTGCCACGCTACAGTATTTCATCATAATGCTGTTATGTCCCTTTTTTAAAAAAAAATCAAATTTGATTTCGTTTTAGGAAGGACTTTAGTGTGAATATGCTCTCTTGCTACTTTACTTTATGTTGAGTTCGCCTTACAATCCTCAGTGTAGGCAGAGAGGTGAGCTCTGAAGAGGAGCAGAAGGAAGAGGGTAATGTTCCATCCAAGAGGAAGAAAAAAAAGAGTGAGAAGAAGAGGAAAAAAAAGAAAAAACACAAAAAGAAGAGTGGAAGGTATTCCAGCAGCGGTGGGTCTGACTCTGAAACCATTTATCCCAGTGACCTTAAAAGGGAAGAAGAGGGTGACAGGTACAGAAACACACTTTTACATTTCATTTGCTTACACTCATAATTAAATGCACAGAAGCCCTGGTTTATTGCTGCTCTGTGCTTGTGGTTGGTGTGCGTCCATGCAGGCCCCAGGCTGCTCCAATAGCAAGCCGTTTCTCATGGTTGGATGACCTCCAGTCGCCCACAGAGCAGCTGTTCTGTGTGGACCGTAAAGCGGACACAGCTAACTGGACGTACAAGTCCTTGTACAGAGGGGATGTAGCCAGGTAACACACACACACACACACACGCACTCTCCACCAAGCTCTGACATCTTTCTCATTGGATATGCATTTGATGTAGATAAGTGTCCGTCTTACTGACTTTTCCTGCTAATGCTTACGACCTACAGTTTATTAAAAATCAAGAACATTAAAATTAAAGGTAATTATGAAATATTCTGTGTATTCCAGGTATAAGAGGAAAGGCAGCTCGTCCTTGGGTCTGGACCCTCACAAGCAGGGTGTCAGCTGGGAGGAGTCAGAGTCAAATAAGAAACACAAAGGTGGGGACAAGAAGAAGGCAGCAGACAGATACTTCTCTACAGTCAGTCGCCAGCTGTTGAGGTCTGAGCCCCCTGTTCCCACATTACCTACGATTCCTGACAGCAGTGATGCCATCAGCCCCACCTCCTTCCTCCCGCTGGGTGACAACGAGGATAACAAAGGAGGAGAGACAGGTAAGAGACAGGCTGTGAAGAGGCAAACTTTATGAGCTAAAACATCTAGCAAAAACCTCAGCAGGTGCCATTTCAATATAAGTTCAACTGCCATACAGCTTCCTCACTGAAACAAAATCGAGTCAGAAAATACAGTGTAAATTAAAATGGCTTCATTGTAGTGGGAAGAAAGGAAACAAAGTTTCAAACTCTCCCATTTTTAACATTCCCAAATTAAGGCTGACCTGATTTTTGGGATTAAAATTAGGGGTTTAGTTGACCTATGAAGTGTGGAATGTGTCCTCAAAATCTCATGTTTTGTGCCAGGCACCTGTAGTACATATCTTTTATCTTTTCTTTTAATCTTAATCTTTAATGTGTTAATCCAGGTGACAGAGTGCAGACATCATCAGTGAACCCCCTGGGTGTGTATGACTCCTCCACGGCTCTCTGGCTGCAGGGGAAGGGACAGCAGGCGCACACAGAGCCGCAGAAGCAGGACACACAGACGGAGAAGGCTGGGAGGACTGAAGAGTTTAACAGGCGGCTCAGAGAGCAGCCGGCAGACACACAGCTATGGATACAATTTATACGATACCAAGTATGTACACTCTGCTTTTGTTACTGTATTTACTTTCCTGACAATCAGCTTTGAACTGAGTATGTTTATCTTTATATGAATATATATGTGTAAGTGTTTGGTTTTGGGGTTTGCAGTCACACATAAAAAGCTTGAAATCATGATGTTTTGAGTTCCTCTGTATTGGATCTTGCAAACACCTCATTCTTCTGGACAATCTATGTAAAGAAAAACTAAGAAATGCACTTTAGTGGCTGCTGTCATTGTCATTTTAGCTGTAAGAGAAATATGCCATCACTTGTAAACACACTTTAATGTGTACATTTTGTGGAATTACCCTTTAAGTTCCTATGCCGCTTTACTTCTTCTCTTCATTTCTAGGATGAGCTGACTGCAACAGTGTTTGGAATGGAGGCAGGACCAACAGGGCAACGACTCATCTGAGCGCCCTAAGTCCTCCCACCGAGCAGTCCTGGAGAAAAAGCTGAGCATTGCAGAGCGTGCTGTTGCCACCAACCCAAGCTGCGTAGCTCTGCAGCTGGAGAGGCTCAGGATCTGCCAAGAGCTCTGGGAGCCCTCACTTCTGACTAAAGAGTGGAAGAAGCTGGTCAGTCTACAGGATTTGTTTTTATATGCGACTCACCTAATGTTTCTGTATTTGTACTACCTGCAGAGCTGAACAGTTAAGATGCTATTACAGCTATGGTTTATTTTCTTTGCCCTTAAAAAGTGGAATGGTTGGTTCATTTACTTTCACACTGCTTTATTACAAAGGTTCCTCTACAAAAAAAATTCAATTTCCCCTTCTATATAGCCACGAAACTGAATGCTTCTCTGAGCTGGGAAATGGTCATATTCCTATTTTTTGTCACAGATAAAAGCTCATAGACCTTCAAACAGAGATTGTGTTTTATCTATTGCAGGTGTTCCTCCACCCAAACAGTGCCCCCCTGTGGAGAGAGTATCTATTGTTCACACAGAGCTACTTCAGCAACTTCAGTGTGTCGAAGGTCAACTCTGCCTATGGGAAGTGTCTCAGCACGCTTAGTGCTGTGCGGGATGGCAGCATGGTCTCTCACCCAGCCCTGCCAGGGACTGAAGAGGATATGTTGGGTAACAGAGATTTTGTTTAGCCTTTAATCATCTGATTTTTATACTTTGGGTGGACTGATTAGTAGATAATCACGTATTCAGTTACACAGTCAGCCCAGTTTTATGTCCACATATACAAATACACACATAGGTACATCATATTCTCACTTGTTTCAATACAAAATGTTTGTGTTTGTATGCTGAGATGGTGAAAGTTGTTCTCTGTCTGTCTAGATATCTTCACTCAACAGTGTCATTTCCTGCGACAGTCTGGTCACTCAGAAAAGGCCATTTCCCTGTTTCAGGCTATGATCGATTTTACTTTCTACAAACCTGACAGTGTACGAGAACTGTCCACCAAACAGCAGGTAAACACACACATACACATAATATAACATAATATATATCTTTTGTTGTTATATTGTAAATCTAACCTATGCATTCAAATAATCTTGACCAGAAGACACAATTATAGTATACTGTATGATGACTAACTAAAAGAAATAGTTCACCAATTTGTGAAATACAGGACTAACACTGAATGTGAGTAACTTTTGTTTGTTTACAAGAAAACTAAGCTGGGCACCTTTACAATTAACTGGCACATATCAGAATGACATGGATCTTTGCATCTACCTGTGGACTAAAAAACAATTATGCCTCTGTGCCCCTGTAAGGATTGCTTTATTTCTAGCAGTTTGTAGAGATTTGTTGAAAAAAAAAAGAAGGAGTGAATATTTGTATGTTAATGATGAATAAATTATGTTTTCCCATTAATTTATGTTGTGTTCAGGTTGAGTTCTTTGAGCCATTTTGGGACAGTGGGGAGGCCAGGGTTGGAGAGCTGGGGGCCAGAGGTTGGAAAGCCTGGATGCTCCAACAAGAGCGAGGAGGGTGGCTACAGCCCAGTGCAGGTACAGAAAACTCACCCAGACATGGTTACAGCAAAGTGTGCCATGCTTTACTTTTAGTGTTGATATGACCCCCGGAAGTGTGTCTGTGTGTGTGTGTTTGTGTGTGTCTTCACAGAGGAAGAAGAGGATGAGGAAGAGGACGAGGAGGAGGTTAAGGATCGGAGCCAGCCCAGACATACAATCTGGTTGGATGTGGAGTCATCTCGGGAAGCATCTCAATGGCTGCCTTGGCGGCCTGACAAAGCTAAGGGCCAATCAGAAGAGGACTGTGAGGACCCAGACAGACAAGTACGGGTTAAAAGTGTCTCTGCTCATATGTTATATGTTTGGAAGTCTTCTACACTTTGTTTAAACTCAGACACAAAATAGATGTAACCACTTTTGTTTGACTTCTTCATCTGTCTCTCCTGCTGTAGGTGTTGTTTGATGACATCGGTCCCTCCCTCATTTGTCTGTCTTCACCAGAGCTCCAGCTCCGTCTTCTTCTCCGTTTCTTGTCATTCCTAGGACTGCCCATTGACTGCGTGCTCTCTGCCACCCCCTGTCAGCCTGGTCTGCTGCTGGAGAACCTTTCATTCCTCACTCAGGGTAAAAATTACACCATTAGTAAGAAGAACACAAGAAGGCTATATGATTGTTTTTGTTTTTTAAAAAAAATATAATGAACAACTTAAAGCTTATAATTTAGGTGATCACATTGATGAATCAAACTCAATGTCACATTCCAGGTAATGACCTCCGGCGTCCTCTGACCTCCCATGACCTACCTGACCTTGGGATCAACTCTGTAGGTCACATGACCACTCTCCAGGGAACAAGGAAGTTTGCAGGGCTCGGGAAACAGGGCGAGACATTTGTCACCAATTTGTTCAATATGCTCCAACATGTCCTTCCTGCCCCCCAACGAGCCGCTCTGTCACTTAGCTGGATGCAGTATGAAAAATTCAAGGTAGGAGTTAGTTATCTGACTTTTAGATGAGGTCATGGTCAGCTTGGTCAAAAGAGTGCCTGACCATTTCACTTATTTACGTACCTGTGTTTGATTTTGTATAAATCAGGTCTTGCACTGCCTACATGGCAGCAACAAAAAGCGTCTCCGCTCTCAGGGCAAGAGAAGCAAGCGGGTTTCAAAACAGCTGCTCAAAGAACCCGACAACCGCTCGTCGTTGGTGCTTTGGCGGGAGTACGCCCACCTGGAGTGGTTACTGGGCAACCTCGATGAGGCTCGCAAAGTCTTCTCCACGGCCACAGTGATGGGGGGAACCAAAGGGCTTAAGAGCCCCAGCCTCTGTGAGCTGTATCTGCTGTGGGCTCAGCTGGAGGTTGAAGACGGAGCAGGTGTGCAAGCAGGAGGAATAACTGCTGTCACCGTGTCCCCAGCTGTATGTGTGCTAACCAGGCTAGCAGAAGGAACCTCCTTATCCTCCTCGTCATCCTCCCAGTCCCCGTCTCCGGTTTCCATCCTGAAAGCCAGGAAGTCGTATGAGCAAGCGCTGACTGTGGGCTTGTCAGCCCTGGACCCAAACCTCCACAACCCTCAGGCCAGCAGAAAAGGTTCACTTTATCAACAACTATCTGTCATCTGTCAAAGAAGTTTTTTATGTTTTAACCCATTCACTGCAAATCCAGTTCACTCAAAGTTACTGTGGCAGTATTTTTGCATCATTTCAGTACAGCATGGAAACTAACTTGCAGAGAGTTAAAACTTATGCAAAACATGTAATTCATCACATTAGGTAATATATTTAGTTGTTTTATAAGTCAAACAATCCGAGCTTTAAGACACAGTCTTGGACATAGGTGGTCAATAATGTGAGGTATGTAGATTATGATTAGAATTTATTGGTTTGAAACAGCCTTCAACAGTAAGTCACCAGTCCAACATTTTCTGTCCATATACTACTCAACTACTACTGATCCAATATTGGTTCTCCCTTTTTACTAAATTTAAAACTGCTCACTGTCTGAAAGTTGCTTGAGTCATTTTTGTGTTGGGTAACATGTGGTCAGGGATTGTTGTGGTGCTGAAACTGAGTTAAGGGCTTGCTATGATTGAATACATGTAACCAAAAGGTTATGACTGACGTACAGTATCTAATGATGCTGATATATAACCTATATTTATTGTGGATTTGTCACATCTTGTCAATACCCAAGCCACTTAATCAGGTGTCTGTACTGATTCTGGTCCAGCAGATCAGATTTGTGCTTACCTTTTTTAAAAAACACAAATGCATTGTCAAACTAATGGTAGCCCCTGGCTACTAGATTGCATACCACTGGGTTGTCATACATGATACATCATAAAGACACTGCAAACTAACGGGGGGAAAAACAGTTTTTGGGATGTGTCTGGGGATGGAAGGTTCAGAAGTCTCATTGAATGGATTTCATGCAAGGTTCATAGATTGGAATTTTGGGACAGATAATAGAATGAACTGCAGGGACATGCCATTAAAAATGGAATTGTGGGACATATCATGGAATGGAATGTTCTGAAGTGTCGTGGAATAGAATGTGTCCCTGTAAGCCATGTGCACAATATCATAGCCCTGGAACTGGTTCGCCTAAATGGAATGCAGCTGTCATTAATGTTATACATTTACCCAGTGCTGCTCTGACAAGTCAAAATGTCTGGTGTGAAAAAGGTCTATTGTGCAGGCTGGGTCATTCTCACACTCACATGTCTTAGAGGCACACTCAGTGTTATTGTTGATGTTACTACTAACACCTGTGATTTTCCTGATGTGATAGGTTTGATTGTCTCCTGTGAAAATGCAGACTTTAATTAATTTGACCTTCTCATCTCTTTATTCCACCATTAGGTCAAGAGGACCTGCCTAGGCTGAGGGGCCTGGTAGGCTGCTACGCCTTGTTCCAGTACCTCACGATGGGCATCCAAGCAGCTAACGCCATCTACAACCAGGCTAGAGAGACGATGGAGGCGCTGCACCAAACACTAATACTTGATAAGCAGCTCAACAGTAATGAGGAAACCAACCTCACTAGCACCGGTGCTAACCAGGTTGCAGCTGCTTCCAGCCATACCAGCAGGCTCCATGTTAACAGGCTAGCTTCTGAGTGTGAGGCATTAGCAGTGCAGCAGGCAGCGTTGCTAAGGTACCACAATAGCATCAGTGTGTTTCCACTAGCGACGCTGAGAGAGACATTGACCTCTTCCCTCTCCACCTGGCCCAGCAGCGCCCCTCTCTGGAGCATATATGTACAGGTAAGCCAGGGTCTCCTCACAAGATACCGTATGTCATTTATGGGTTAAAATCAAAACAAGCAGGCATTGTGGATGTGTTTTTTCCAGCTCTTCACATTCATTCTGTACTTATTTAGCACTTGATTTGTTTGCATGACTGTCATGCCACCTGTGTTTCAGGTAGAGAACCGTTACCATAGTGCTGGCCGGGCACGACGTTTTTTTCACTCTGTAACCAGGAACAACAGCAGTGTGGTACCACGCCTCTTTGCCATTTTTGCTGAACAACAAAGGAAGCAGCTGGTGGATGCTGCTCTAAGGTAAGGGCAGACAGGATTATGGGCAGGTGCAGGGTTATCCTGCACGCTTGCATTCAATTCAGATGCCACGTTCATAGTTTTTTCTATTCTTTCTCCTCTTTCTTTTCTGTGACTACACATTGCTGCTTGTTAATTTGATAATAAAGGTGATCCAACACTATTGGCAACAAATTAGTATTAATGTATCACTAGTATGTAGTTCAGAAAATAATGTAGATCCAAGATGAAATTAACAGATGAGCGGGATGAGAGAAAAAAGCACAATTACAAATCTGTCTGCTCATTAAGCTCCATGGAAAGCGCCATGGATTTATCAATACATATGTAGCACACTTAGGCTACTGATATATTTCAGAGCCATGGGCGGGACATAGATAGATTCTAACTTGCATATAAAGGCACATTAAACAACCCCTCTACCCCTGCACCATGCAACCTCCCCCACCTCCCTTCACTTTACCTATTTCTAATTATAAAAACACTGAATTTAAAAACAAAATATTATACATATGTTATGTTCATGTTCATTATAGGTCTGGGTTCCATGATGCTGCCTTTCCTATCATGCCTGAGAATGGCCTCAGCAACCGTGTCCGTGGACTGTTTGAAAGAACCATATCAACAGAGATGTGTTCTCACTGTCCTTTACTTTGGAGGATGTACATGCACTTCCTGGTGAGACAGCAAATAACATGCACAAACTCACACAATCAAATCCCTTTAGAGCACACTATGTTTACTGGAACTAATTTCCTATCAAACATTCAGCTGAAATACAGACATGAATTTGAGGAATTTGATCATCCTCTTCGGTATTAGTCATCATATTCGTTACAGCAGTTGCAAACTTCACAGAATCAACTTGTCAGTTAGCTGATGGATACATACACGATGGCAAAAAAGCAAATAAATGTGTAGGATTGTTGCACAAGTTATGTGTGTCGAGGATCTGTCAAACTAAGATAGAAGTCAGGTGGTAATGCGCTAATAATCACAGTACCTGTCCAGAGAGCAAGCACAAGAATCAATTCCAAACATAAATATACATTATTTTAATGATGAGCAAAGCCTGCTGTTCCTTTAAGAGCCCATTTTGTTCTGTTTGTCATTCTGCTCGTTAATCTCTGACCTTAAAGTGCTGCCTTTTTTCCGCTCATTTTCCAAATATTGACTTAGAGATAGAAGTATAAGAACTAACACATACAGTAAGACGGCCGGCACAGACTTTCTTTGTTTAATTTGTACATTTGGATATACAAATATTGACCGTCAGTCAGTATCAAGTCTTGTGTCTGTGCCATGTATATAATGTGTTTGTATGTATGTGTATTGGTAGTTGTCTGATGGGCAGGTGGATAAAGCCAAAGGGATCTTCTACAAGGCCTTACAGAATATTCCCTGGGCTAAGGTGAGTTTGACTCTTAACGTCAGTATGTCTCTGTCTACTTTATTTTTAAATAATAGAAATTTATTCTTTCCTTCTCTCTTTGTGTGTGTATGCTTGTGTGCATGTCTGCGTGTGTGCATGTCTGCGTGTGTGCATGTGTGTGTGTTGGCCTGGGTGGGTGTGATTGTGTTCAAATGAATGTGAATTTGCATTTTTGCAAATATGTGTGTATGGCATGTATGTGACATCAGGGTTTGTACATGGACGGAGTGCAGCTGTTCCCTGAGCATCTGCAGGAGTTTGTAGATCTTATGACAGAGAAGGAACTTCGACTCAGACTGCCTTTAGAGGAACTGGATATACTACTGGAAGACTGAGCACACGTGTACACACTCACACACACACACACACACACACACACACACACACACACACACACACACACACACACACACCTCATTCAAGAACTTCAACCCACATATTGGCATGTTTGATGTCAAGAAGAAGAGACACATGCGAAAACTCTGATGTGTACACACATAGCTGCAGTGTTAAACAGTTAAGTTTCAGTGATGTTATTAAAGATGGGCGTGGAGCTATCCTTTAGACTTTGTATATTGCTATATTTTCACAGAAAACCAGCAGCTCTGTGTTTTAGTACCAGATACAGTCAATAAATATGTCTCTCTATTCTCAGTGTTCCTGTGTGCTGTATGTTTGTTTATGCATAAAAGCTTACATTGCATGCAATACATACTGACGTTGAAGACCTGTGTTTCAAAGGAAAGATAAATATTAAACTTAATGACATGATTGCAACCCTACATTAGAGTCTAATGTAAGAAACTCTAAACAAATACCGAGGTAAATTAGAAAAATTAAGAAAAGACTAAACTGCCTCAGGATTCAATAGTTATGATGATTTTCAGGTTTTAAATGATCACATGCAAATGCTTGAACTTGTTAATACTGTTAATGACACCCCTGATAATGAGGTTTAGTGATAGTGTATATGCCTGCAGCTTGGCCAAAGACAACCATAGAGAAGAGAGTATAAAAAGATCAGTGCAGTGTCAAGTTTGGAAAGTTGTCATGTTCCCATGTGGTGCTATATTTTTTTAAATGGATCTGGCTTTGAGATAGATTAAAATTAAATTCCATTTCAAGTTTCAAGTGAACAGTGCTACTGTAAAACAAGTTGTGCAGTGGCTGTTTTTTGTTATTCTATTTTTTAAAGGGGTTTAAATTTCTCATCTCATTTAAAAATGACATTTTAAACGATAGTATTTTATCTAATTTTTTCTAAAACTTTTAATGTATTCATTTATTCCCTCTGCGCGACTCACCTGTGAGTTACCTGAAGCCTTTCACCGGCTCTATTCATACACCCGATAATAACTCAGGATGCGCTGTGCGCAGCAGCGGTGGAGTCGCTCCCCCTTCCATCACTGCCGCGCCGTGGTCTGACGCATTGCAGATCCGCCCTGGCCTATCAGAGGCTTCTGTACACTGTGCAGAACATTGCGGGTCTGCTTTGTCCTATCAGAATCCGTCTCTCAAACACAAACCCGCAACTTCCCTAGTACCGTCAGACGCGATTTAAAACGTATCCTTCCGCCTGCATAAAACACTGTGTTACATAAAATAGTTCCTCACTTTATGTCATTTTCAACAGATTGAAAAAAGTTGCAGAATTAGATAGGAGGAACCCCTTTCGATGTCATCTTTCACACATTTTTCGTTCAAGGTAAACGACCACCATTATGAACAACTCAGTGACTTTCATACAAGTTATGATTATATTTTCTTCTGTTGCAATTGTCCTCTCAATAAACCTCCATTTAATTTCAGTTTAGTTTAGCTTTTATTTTGTGCCAATAAAAACACAATGCACAGGTTGATGAAAATATAACACCGTTGATTGATTTTTAATGATGATAACATTGGCAACACATACAGATAACTGGAACAGCTCCAGATAACGATAACATGTCTCTTTGATTTTGATGCAGGATGTAACGGAAGCCAAGAGGCAACACCAGACTCTATGACTGGTGCCAGGTGGCTGGAACAAGTTGCCAAATTGAAGATAATGTAATAATACCAGAGGGTGCATGAGTTAGTCTCCCAAAGCCAAAATAGGGCTAATGACTCGGCATAAATCAGTGGTTTCTGGCTCTGAGACAGAGAGACTCATGATCGCATAGCCTAACACTATTTTGACTGCCCTAGACCATAACAACAGAAATGAATTAATTTCATTATCAAATATAATGGTGTAAAACTGTTGTTTAGTAAAACTTTCAATACATTTCGAATTGCATCCCAGATTGGTGTGAGTTCAGATGCAACAGAAACACATATTATTTTTCTGTGTACTCTATCAGTGTCCCATTGTTGACAGATTTTGAGACAAAATGATTGATGTGTCCTTTGAGAGCTACAGTAAATCCCACTACTGTGGGGCTGAAAAGTGACATACTGAATGTGACTAATAAAACATTAGAGAAGTTTTTTTTCTGCTTTCCTCAGATAAATATAAAACCAACTGAAGTCTCTCCAATGTTGTGTCATCAGTCTTCAGCCCTCATTACAGCTACATTTTTATTCCCTGTGTACTTATCCAAGTATTCAAGTATAATTTCAGTTTTATTTGTATTCAATTGACTGCAGTTCAGTTCTTGTGTGTCTGATTTATGTTTGTGTGTGTTCAGCAACAGAAAAACAGACTTAATTTCATTTTGTATAGACTAATATATGTACTAATATTACACACCAACTGACTTTTCTAGGTCTCCAATTACACAGCATCCAGGCTGAGTTACCAACAGGTAAAGCGGGCCATGTCATGCATGCACATGAAAATCATGTTTCAGTATGTCATATATGTTCCTAATTACATGATATTTAATCAAATAGCTATAAAGTAAGAGTAATTAAGCAGTATTGCAGCACAGGCTGGTTGCTCTGACCCTGATGAGAACATGAAGCAGCAGAGCACTCACTGGACAGAGGATGTTGAATGGGGTGTCAGTAGCTGTTGATACCTGACAGCAAATTCTCCCCCATGGCCCCATGACAGCCTAATCAGGCCTGCACAGAGTGTAAACCATTTCACATCAAACAGCTTATTGAACCTTTACCTCACTTCTCCTTTCTGACCGGAGAATACTTTTGACAACTTAGAAAACCGGATAGGTTAAGAATAACTTTACTGTGTGAAACATGACAAGCCCATAGACAAGTACGCGCACAGCAGCAGGCTTTTATGAACGTGTATGTGCGCGCACCCAGTTTGGAATTGACGGAGCGAATATCCCCACACTGCGGAGGAATATAGTGAGCCGTACAGCAGTGGTTCGTCTTGCCTGCCCGCCTCCAGCAAGCCTTGTTCAGTGGCATACGTCCATTTCCTCTCTCACCGTAGCGTTAGCAGACCAACGTTCCCATCTCAAACAGACATGGTGAGTATTTATTAACCGTGGTTTGTGATATGTACGACTTAAAATTGTTATGAGTTGACTGAATGTCTGCTAGCGGTCCTACGTTTCATACAGAGAGTCTATATGTTAGAATATCCTGAAGCCTTCATTGCAGAGAGCGCTAGAGTGGGGTTGGGTGTAACGTTACTGTTGAGTTAGCTAGCTAACTAGCTGTTAACACTGGCGGCTAGTTAGACATAGTGGCTCTTCGCTGGAAGGCAGAGGCTTCTCACGTCTAATTTACTTGAGTTAATACTCGCCAATCAACTTAAAACGGTGGTTGATATTAAGCGTAAGTGTGCTGCCTGTCACAGTTGCCCACAGTAGGCAGTAGTTATAGCGGCTGTGTTGGCTGCCGATGTTAGCATCACAGCTACTGTTGCATCCACAATGACTGATATTCCGTTATCTGACAGCTTAAACATCAGTCAACCATGCACTTTCGCTTCAAAAGTCGTACGACATATGGTTTATTTCTTGAGTGACTCTGTTTGAGATCAATGCACAGAATATCTGATGCGGTATTTGCACCGAAATCTGTGACCAAACAAATATCTGATTTACTGACATTAGACATTCAGTTTCGGTGGACGAGGTGTTGGTGGGGTTCATAGTTTCTGCTGCTGTTCTATCATATTGTCAGCATTCCAGTATTTTTACTGCGTCTCACATTTTCACAACTATTGCCATAATATTGATGGCATCAAAGTACAACATGTAACCAATGTAAAAAAAAAACTGCAGTACTGGCAGTCCTAATTAGGTCATAATGGGGTTACACCTGTACATGGTCACTTTACCACAGAATAAACCAGATATAGTTGAGCTACTTACAAACCTAACATTTGACGATATTGATTACATTTAGCTTGCTTCATACTATTTGGGCACTAATGTATGTTAGAATGAATGTCTTCAATACATTTTGGTTATTTATTATTTATCTGAAAATTGAAAAATGAATGCTGTTTTTTATCATTCCTACAATCTAAAACACTTAAAACGGCATACATTTTTATAGATCTTTACCTCCAGTTCTGGTACATTATCTGGTTTGTTGGTCCCTGAACAGTCCCCAGGGAGTGGTAGCATTATTCATCAGTCATGGTCAGTAGTTTTATAGCTCATGGAGGGAGTTCCTTACATTCACACAAATATTGTGCACTGTCGTCACGTGGTAAAATGTGATTATGGTGTAGTGGACCTTTTTTTCAAGATGTCGTTGGCAAATCTGAAATGGACACAAAACTCGTTTGACAGATGCAATCTCCTGAACACATCATAGGCTCCTGTCTCCTGACTACACAGGGAAAGCCCTTTATAAGCAAGCTCCTTACTTATGTAAATACCTTTTTAACAAAGCCCTGCAGCAAAATGTCACTGAAATTTTGCTTTGTCGTTGATTATTTCTGGGTCACATCTTAAGTTAATTTTATTATTTCTTGAGGCATCCTCCTCACATGCATTCCTTTGACTTAAACAGCGGTTTGTTTCCTAAAGTGCAGCTGATTTTCTGTCTCAACAGCTCATTAACTACAGTAAAGTGTTATTTACATGTGACCTAGTCATGCTAGTCCTTTTTAACACTGAAGAATGGCTGGAGTTGCAGTCGGTTGTTGGTCATTGGTCTCAATCCAGCTTTTCATTTGTGGCACTTGTAACATGAATGACATTACTTTTCCAAGATCATATTATTCTTGGTAGTTTATAACTTTTTGTTACCTCAACCAAAGTCAGCTATAGCTTTAAAAATGGATTGTTTGGTAAATGCACATCAACTGACAAGTTTTAACAATGACTAGCTGCATCAGCTGTCTTGACCTATTAACTCTTAATATATTTAAAAACTTGACTCTGTAGGATCGCTTTCTTTAGCTCCCTCTTGGGTCAAGTACATGTTTGGTTTGTTAAATGTCTTAATACTGTGTGCATGGGTGCTGTCAGAGTACATCATTGGGCTTCCATGCTGCATCCACACTATCCAACAGGAATGTGGTCTGTATTGCCAGGCATTGCAGCGCCTTGAGAGGAATTTGGCCTGTGTATTAGAAGGGTTAGCAGCTTGTTAACCATCGTCACACATCATCGCTGTAATTATCATCAACTAAATTCTGAAAGCCGCATTATTATTGCTTGACAGTCCTAATACCTTTTGTGAACAAAACACGTTTTGACTACTGTTGTCACCTCTGGCTACTGATTCCTTTTATTCTCTCTGTCCTCAAGGTCAGACAAACACAGAATGTGCTTGACATCAGATATCAATATTTGGAGTATTGCCTGACATGCATACCATTGTGCTTTCATTTCTTAAGAAAGCTTGGTTTCTGTAAAATATTTCTGGCAGCAGTATCTTGCGGAGGACACACAATCTACTTTATCCTTTGAACATCTGGTTAGTCCATTCTTGCACATTTATCTGTAAATTAGTAATTATGTCAGCATGGATTGAGTTTTGTAAATAATAAAAAAAGGCCAGGTTTTTACATTTCTTTGTCATTCTGCAACACTGTGTTTGTAGAGCAAAATGCAAGATGTAGGCCCTTTATGCTGCACATTTAGGCTCATTTACTTAAGACAAATCTTAACTGACTCATGATGGCCTCCCAGGGAAAAATGGTATGTTGCCCACAGACCCTGTCGTAACTCTGGATTAGGGGCCCCTGTCAGAGGGGGCCATTTGGTGTGACCCATGATGCTGCCTGGGAGGTCTGATGACCAGCCAACTGATCCTCCCTAGGAGATGCAACTGTAGCAGTGAGATGACAGGCCACAGATTACCACAACGCACACCTACTCGCACACAAAAAACCCCTGTGACCTCCCCCAGTCTGGACACTGTTACTGTCGCACACCTTAAATCAATTTTCCTGACACATTTAAGTGACCTCCTCTAGCCTGGCCTCCTGGCCTGTACACACACACACATTCTCTTTCTCTGTCAAAGTGTTGAAGGCTCTTCATCTATTGAACTACTGCAGGAGGTGGACACTTCATCTGTGCATCCACATTTACTGTGCATCTGCTGGGGAGATGGACAGGTTTACACAAACACACTGACATGCAGGCACAGGGAGTGTGGTTTTCCACAGTCTCACCTAGTTGGAGTCAGATGCAGTCAGGGAAGGACAGCGTCTGGTCACGTACACTCACAGCGTTGCAAGACACAAGGACAGAAAGAAAGATGAGTTAAGCAGACAGGTTTATTGAGAGATGGACAGATGGACATGTAACAAGGAGAACATCAACAAAAGGACCGGCATTTCCATCAGCCCTTCCTCCAGCTCATGGAAGAAGAAGACATCGCCTGTCAGGTCAGTGCCAATCCACTGACCGACGCCTCTCCTGAGGGATTGTGAAATCTTCTGTCATCTATCCAGCCATCCCCGCACTCCGGACCGATTAAAAGACAAGTCCTGCAATTATCCTGTCATCTGGTCACCGCTCATGTGTCCATCCCACCATCTAACTATCCAAGAGGACTTACAAACATAGTCTATTCTGTCATCGACTCAAATCAAGTGTCAAACTCAAGTTTTTTTTCTTACAATACAGTTATGTAACTATTCAGAGAGATGGCAAAATCTGCTGTCCATCACTCTCATTGTCCACCTGTGTTACGAACCAGAAACGACTCATAGATGTCTGGTGATCATTTTTTTCATGCACCTGTTCCTCCTGACTTGAGACATCATTGCTGCCCTTCTTGCTATCATTCCTTCGTCATGCTGCCCAAGAAAGTCCCTCTGTACCCAGCAGAGGACGAGCTGGTGAGTCTGTCCACTGTCTATGACCTCTTGGATGAACAACAGCACTACTACAAGGAGCTCATACAGCAGCAGGAGAGGAACTACCGAGCCTTCCTACAGATGCTGATGGATACGTCGTCCAGCCGCATGGACAGCCTGGTCAGGGAGATGCAGGATCTGAGGAACTGTCTGCAAAGAGCCAAGGCTGAGCTGGCCGAGGTTAAAAAACAGGGCGTCCAGAACAACAAGCGGGCTGAGTGCCTGGCTGAAGGCTTGGTGATGGTGCGGGGGGCGCTGGATGGCCTCAGCATCAAATCAGGAACAATTGGGGGAGGTGCAGGAGGAAAAGGCATGGACATGAAGCAGCGCAGAGGAGGTGGTGGGTTAAGGTTGGATGGCGGAGGAAGAGGAGGTGGAGAGGCAAAAAAAACGGCTCCAAAAGCAGTGAAGTTGGTGGCAGACCTCACAGATATCCACTTTTATGACATAAAGGTTGTACACAGTTGGACACACAATGAAATGAATGGGTTGTGATTGTTGCACAAGTGTGATGACCGTTGCTGAAAAGTTGTTGGCAAAGTTTTTTTTTTTTGTTCCTGTTTTTGAGTGAAATGATAAATTGCCTCGGACGTGGACATGAGTTTATTAAAAAATGTCACATTTGAGTCCCAAACTTAACCTGAAGGACTCAGCTAGTTTTAGTATACAAGAGTGTTTTTATTTTTCTCTTCTCATTTCCTTCCTCCTCTCCTTCTATCTTTGTTTTGTAGGCTGACCAACTAACAGAAGAGCAGATTGCAGGTAATACACATTTCCTGTATAGGTTGACTTGCAGTATCAGTTTTGTTGCATCTGCTATTGCTAATATTTTCTCTTCTTGTGCCTGAACAGAGTTCAAGGAGGCCTTCTCCCTGTTTGATAAGGACGGAGATGGGACCATCACCACTAAGGAGCTGGGCACTGTCATGAGGTCACTCGGTCAAAACCCAACTGAGGCTGAACTTCAGGACATGATCAATGAGGTGGATGCAGATGGTATGTGATTTATGTTACACCTGTCTCTTTAGACCCCACTTAATAATTCGGCTAAGTTGTGTTTATAACATCCATCTGGCCATCTCTCTGCCAGGCAACGGGACCATTGACTTTCCTGAGTTCCTTACAATGATGGCAAGGAAGATGAAGGACACTGACAGTGAGGAGGAGATCAGGGAGGCCTTCAGGGTTTTTGATAAGGTAAGTGTGTATGTTTGCTTTTTGAGAAAAATGTCTTTAATGTATTTTTTTTAATCAGTAGTTTAGCAGATTTTTTTTTTTTAGCTTAAGTGGACAACTAAGACGACTGCCTTCCTCTGTGGCATGACAATGATGTTTGACTAAGACTGTGTGTGACTAATTGTAATGCTGTATGTGTGTGTGTTGGCCAGGATGGCAATGGTTACATTAGCGCAGCAGAACTGCGTCATGTGATGACTAACCTGGGAGAGAAGCTGACAGATGAGGAAGTAGACGAGATGATCAGAGAAGCAGACATTGACGGAGACGGACAGGTCAACTATGAAGGTACGGAATTACAAAGTCTGCCTGTATACTTAAGATGACTTCACCAAAACATGGCTATGAACACCACCTCCCTTCATCCATCGTTATTATTACGATTAATAATGTTAATGGAGCAGTGTAAAATAATGTAAGCTAAAACACTGTTGATAGATGAGCTCTGTGTCACTCTCTGTTTTTGATGAAGTGTCTAATCCTGCTTTCTTTTAGTCTGATTCTGATTTTTTTTTAACTGTTATAGTATACAAGTTAAACACTGTTCCTGATTGTTATTTTTTTTATTTTCCCTGCAGAATTTGTTCAGATGATGACCGCCAAATGAACTGGGCTCACATTAAGACAAAGAATCAGTCAAATGTTTCACTTACCTCTTATTGCAAAAATCTACATTTATTCATACTGTTCTGTATAGACAACTTAACTGAATGTTGGAAAAACTAAAAATCTGTCCATATAAACAAGTAAAAAAAAAAGGTTAAAGACAAAAAGAAAAACCTAAATGAATCTGCATGTACTGGCTTGTATTCCCCGCCCCCAGCGCTAAGCTGCCCAATCAGATCTAAACTCGTTAGCCAAGCAGCCTCTCTGCAGCTGGCTGGTTTGGCCGCTGCTCCTCTGCTTCCTGGTTCCATCTGCCTGATGTCATGATGATTATATGGGCTGGCCAATCGCCTTTCTTCTATGACTTCCTGTTTTCTTTTTTTTCTGTTCTTCATGCATGCAGCTTTAGATGGGTTACTGTTGAGAGCCCAATGGCAGAAAGGCTGTTGTTGGGCCTCAGGTTGGCCTGGGACCCACAGAGGAAGGGAGGGGGTTAGTTGACAGATGGATGGGAGTGAGTGAACCAGTGAAACCTTTGCAGTTTGCTTACCTAAATGAAGTCAGTAACGACAGATATTTTTAAGAAAAATATTCAAATGGAATAAATAAGAACTCATTTTAGATTCTGTGTTTCTGGCATGTCAGGATACTCGCTTTATCCTTTGTGTGTTTACCTTTTTTGAGGGTGAAGTCTGGGCGGGGCATAGGTTTGAGCCCCTTGGCATTGGGTGCGTACTAAACTATTTGGAGGGCTGGGGTGGGCTTTAAAGGTGATGATATACTAAAGCAACCTTTGGGGTACTATCATCAAACAATGAATCTGTAGTTATTCCTCACTGAAGTATACTTCAGTTAAGCATATTGCCTCACAGGTTGCATGTGTATCATAATTCTAAGTGGGTGTTAATTTCAGTTTAGTGGGGACGGGGTCGGTGCTTTGCGGCATTTCTATCTTGTGTTTGTGTGTGAGTTTGCGTGTGTAAGTGTGTGCGTGTGGGTGCGGCGAGGCCCGGCCCAGTCCAACTGTTCTGTTCAGTTCAGTTGATCTGCATTCCAAGTTGTACATGCTAGTCTTTACATTTTGTTTTTCCAATAAAATACCATGAACTAATATCTTGTGTTGGGTCTTTTTGTGTTAATGTCTTAAATGAGCTGACTTTGTGTTTTCTCAGCGAAGGCTGATTCTGCCGGGGGAGTGCTGCTTAAAATGACTCATCTGTGCTACTTATTGCATGTGATGACTTTCTCTGTGCGTACGTGTAAGCACAGACATTGAAACCCACTAAAAAACATTTTGTGAGGGGAACTGGTCAGCTCCTACATAATTAGATCACTTAAATGAGCAGTTATCAGAGGATCAGACAGTTGATCTGGTCTCAACAATCATTAGACAAGAACAGAGAAATGCTACAAAAAGTTGCTCATCAGTTTTCATACATTGAGTATTTGTATAACTGCAAAGTATTTGCACAGTATGGGAAATGGGATAAATAAATCAAAGGTCAAGAAGAAAGTAATGGTGAATAAAGCCACTCCGTCTACATAACGGTCACCATGGTTACTGGAATTATATTTGTACAGCAGAAAAACGTGCGATGTCCTGTCAATATCCTTCGCTTCATATGAAGGAAAGTTGGGTCTATTCAAATGTCTGTTCTCAAGTTGACCAACATGTCAGTGTCCCCAACACTAATGACACCAACATGTCGCCACTATTCTAATGGAACAATTAGTGTTTGTGTTTGGGTGCCACAAGGACTTCTCCTGATCGTCTGTCTGCAGATGAGATGTTGCTAGGCAACAGAGCCAGGCATGGGGTGGGTGGAAGTGAAAGAGAGGGAGCAGAAAACCGTGGGAGTTTGAGGAGAGAGCAAGAGAGGAGACAAGTGGAGGGGGGGCTGAAGAGGTTGAAAGACAATAATAGAACCCAGGACTTGAGGGAGAGGAAGTGAGCGAGGGATGAAAAGAGAAAATGAAAACAGATTCACAGTTCATCTTAAAACCCATAAAATCTCCTAAAATACCTCTCTCTACCTCTGATTCAGAAGTTGATTTTCTGGCTTTTTTAACAGCTGAAGCTAGTGAAAGTTTGAAGCCCAACAAAGGCACCACAGGCTTCACTCTGTTTAAATACTGGGTATGTCTGTCAATAAGCAGTATGGAGGAATAGAATTACTTGATGTTTGTAATACTGGTGCTACTTCCAAGAATGCGTACAATGTAGCTGATGATATTGATTGTGCCATCCATGAGAAGCAGATATAGAGAGAAGTGAAGGTATTAGATTTATCCATGTATCTCACACACAAATGCAGTTAGAAGCTATGGTTATGTCACTGTCTGAAGAGCATTAATACATCTTGCTGCTCACTGCTTGCTATCAGTGAGCTGCCACTCCACTGTCATTAACAGAGTTTCCAATCCAGAAAATTCTCTTAGATTCATAATCCCCCACTCCTGGCTCCAACTTTCACCCACATAAATATTTCAGTTTTCACCTGACAGCCTGAAGGATGGAATGGTGTGTTGGGCTTACACTTCCCATGCTACTATATGTGGTATACATTATCTTAGAGGTCATTATATTTCTCTTCTTCATTCTGAAATTCCCCATTCATTTAAGTCACAAAACTTCATAGGAAATTTACCATTGCAGATGTCAGATTTGAATATTTAATCAATGCTGCACATGCACATGCAGACCCAGTTATGACTTTAATAAATCATCAGCCTTGATAATCACCTTATAAATACACTGATGTGACTTCCAGTGTTATTACATGGACAAAATAAATAGTTTGAATATTGCTCAGTCATTAGTTACAATTAGGTAGTGCAGTGTGTTACAGTCCTGTTGTAGAGGCCCCTGCCCTCTGTCCTGTTTCTACGTCCCAACACACGATTCAAATCAATGGTTTGTTATCAGGCTTCAGCAGAGCTTGATGAGGAGCTGATCATTTGAATCATGATCCATATTTTACATTAAAATGTCAGATGATATTTCAGATGATGGGTACAAATTTGAACTAAGCTTCTTCCTACTTTAATACAGGTAGATAACCTGTTGTCAACCTTTCTTGGTTTTGCATTTTAAAAAGGGTGTAAAAGTCCAATCAATATGCAATGACAAGACCAGTACCAGCTCTATCTACAGTACATCTCACGACTGAGGCCATGACCTTTAAAGGGGACTAACTGTTACCCGAGAATCCACCAGGGAACTCGGGGGGGGGCTGTGGTGTGTGTCAGACTGAGCTGTGGCTTCCTGACACTCTAGGACAAAGCCTGTCAGCACTGTAATCCTCTAATAAAAAACATACAAAAGAGGCACACCTATCCACTGACAGATGCTCACCCGAGAAAGTAACACACACTGCTGGCCCCGAGGTCACGGCTATAGGGAATACCACACACAGACACACGTTTGTACGGACAAAAATATTTTTAAAATGCCGTCTCATTTTTAATCCTGAGCATAAACATTTTCAGTATTCATCATATCAAATGTGACAAACAGACCAGAAGTCCTGCTTGTTTTTAATCACTTTTATTATCTTTCATCATTATATCATTCTAATCTCAGTCATTCATTTACAGCACAAAGGACTCACTGACTGACCCTCCAACAGCCTCTCAGTAACATCAATCCCCAGAAAATAGAATTATAATTTACTTTCTAAAATCATAACATCAGAATACACTTAGAACAATCAAATATACAATAATTCTTTGCACTTATAATCAAAAATATGGAGGAAAAAAAAAAACTATATTCATCTAGTTGTATGTAACATGACTAACAGGACACAAAGACAACACGACCACTGGTTGCATTTACACACGACAGAAAATCAGATCTTTTTCA
This sequence comes from Diplodus puntazzo, assembly GCA_963678695.2. NCBI lineage: Eukaryota > Metazoa > Chordata > Actinopteri > Spariformes > Sparidae > Diplodus > Diplodus puntazzo. Next base: position 23,922,134 of record OZ023175.1, on the reverse strand, counting down.
GACATCCTATTCATACATTGATTTTGTTCAAATCTAAATGTAACACAGGACCTCCAGGTCACGACCAGTTTAAATGAAACTTGACTGGTTATCCGCTACATTTCCAGGTTTGTGTTGGTGACACTTATGTATTCAGAGATTATGACTATGGCTTCTCATGCTAAAAAAAAAAAATCAGCTTTTCCAAACAGTCAAGGATTTGTATGTGTAAATGTACAATTTGAATATTGTAATGGGATTTGTTTTACAGCAATACACTGACATCTTACCGATTTGCTTTTTTTTACTGAGAATTAGATGAGAAGATTGAAAACCCACCTGCATCTGTATGGCAAGTATAAAGCTAAAACTAGCATATTGTTAGCTTTGCATAAAGGCTGAAAACAGGAGGAAATGGCTATTGTTGGGAACAAAATGGGCCAATAAGTACCTCTAAATACATATGCAAATGTTCTCTTTTGTTCTTCATATATTGTCATCAGTTATTTTTCCACTTGTATGACATTTATTTTATCCGAACAGAAACCCAACATATTAATTTACAAGTTTAGTAAGTTCTTCTGTTCTCCTGTGTGTGCAAATGCAGCCTGTGTTTTGGCATTTAAAACTTACGGATCGATTGTTTCCTCAGTAATCTGTGGAACATGTCTGTCAATGTGCAGTTGATTCCCAAACATCTGGCTGTCTTGAGCCAGCCATACAGCAAGTGGAAGTGTGTGTGTGTGTGTGTGTGTGTGTGTGTGTGTGTGTGTGTGTGTGTGTGTGTGTGTGTGTGTGTGTGTGTGTGTGTGTTTGAGATTATCAGTAATATTTGGCTCATGAAGAAAAGACTTATAAAACAGTTTATTTGCTAGATTTATCATCAGTGTGTGAATGGAAAATGAAACTGTGTGTGTGTGACTTTTTGGACTAAATAACATGTAAACAAAATGTAAACTCTTAGGCTTCTGAATGCTAGGAACTCAAGCTGAATCTTATTTACATCTTTGAATGAGACATAACACACACAGCATACTAAAAATCACATACAACCGGACAAAAATGCACAGGCAACATGTTGGCACACATACACAGACACGGATGCACATGTACAGTCACAAACGGCCACACAAAAAGTGCAGATTGACCCACACCCTCACACATGCGCGCGCCCACACACGCACGCACGCACGCACGCACGCGCGCGCACACACACACACACACACACACACACACACACACACACACACACACACACACAGCAAGGCATTGTGGGAAGGGTGGGGGGGCAAGCATGGATGTATGTTCATGTGCACTATTTGCATTTGTATACAGTCTGTGTGAGTGTGTGTCTGAGGGCTTGGCAGTAAAACCTGTGTAAGTGGCATGCAGGCATGCTGTGTGTGTATGGGGTGTGTGCAGCTTGCAGGTCCATCATTTGTGCCACTGTGTTACAGTACTGAGGCTTTCACGTTGACGGTGTGTGTCTCATAGTGCTCTGGGTATGATGGTGAAGGGCAGGATGGGGCTGCTGGCCTCCAGCTCCAAGGCGGTGAGGAAACACTCGGTGGCAGCGGCAGCGTTTCCCTGAGCCTGCAAGACCTCACCCAGGCTATTCCACACGTCATGAGCCGTACTGAGAGGAGAAAAGGGGGAGAGGTGACAAGAGAGAAAATGGAAGCAGGGATGGAGAGTGGAAAAGGGGAAGAGGAAGTGAAATCAAGCGGATTGCAGAGGAGGCAAGTAGGAGGAGAACGAAGGGGGAGAGAATAAAAAGGGAGGAGGGAAAGAGAGAGGTGGTATTATATATGGAGATATGATAGATATGTGGAAATAGAGAAGATGAGGCAATAGGACAGAAAGAAGGAGTATGGAGGGAAGGACAAAGCAAAGGACAGGAGAGGAAAAGGAAGTTATAGAGAGAAAAAATGAGGCAAAGAGAGAAACTACAGTGGTTAGTACACAACTCAGAGAGTTAGGGAAATCAGGATATTTTAGGGTTTCATTTGATCGTTTACTCTGACATATCTGAATTGTTATTTTGTGTTTTGTAAATGTCTACACACACACACACACACACACACACACACACACACTACCTGTTGACCTGCACTGCATCCCGCAGGACCTTTTCAGACAGACTGTAGCGCTGCAGCTGGTGGAGAATCAGACCCTGTGGACAATTACAAAGAAAAAAGGTGGAAAGAAGAGGACAGAGGAAGAACAATATTAGGCTCACAGTCTGTTACTATGTTCTGATGAATGTGCACTGCTATGCATTTTAATTCAGCTTAAGGCAGTACAACTGCTGGTGATGATTCTTGTTGGAATTTCGAGACACTTTTATGGGAATTACTTACAGCAACAATTCTAATTGCGTATCGTAGGCAACTGGACATGTTTCAGTTTCATGAAGACGTTTCACATCATCCAAGAGGCTTCTTCAGTTCTAACTAACAGGAGGGTCATTTCAGAGTCATTAGGGACACATTTGGGTCATTGGTCCAACTAGGCTAGGTGAGCCCAGGTGTGAATGGTTGCTCAGCCTTCTGGGGAGGGAACTCAGTACTGTATTGTAGGTTGGTGATAGGTAATGGTAAATGGTAAATGGTTTGCATTTTTATAGCTCTTTTCCAGTCTACTGACAGCTCAAAGTGCTTTACAATACATGCCCCATTCAACCATTCACACACACATTCATACACTGATGACGGAGGCTGCCATGCAAGGCGCCAATTGCTCATCAGGAGCAAAATGAAATGAAAATCAGAGCTCACACGTGTCCTTAAAGACTCTGTAAGGACACTTTCACATAGAGTTTAAAAGCCTGCAACTCCCCTCTGATTAGTTAGAACTGAGGAACAGCAACAGTGAAATTGCTGTTGTTCACATTACCGGTTTTATTATTAATTATCTAAAGAACTATTTTATTCAATACAATCCTATTTTATTCTATAGCAGAAATTAAGTCAAATGACATGTCACCAAGTAGTGAGTGACATTTTTTTCATACGTTATGTCCTTTAAGATGGAGCCACAGGTGGCCATACATGATGATGAAGCAGAAAAATTACCTCTCCTAAATTGCTTCCCCTTTATTCTCATACATCCCCTCTGCTCTTAACTTCCCTGAAGAATGGCATAACTATAACTATACTGTGCTGTAAAACCGATGTAAGCTCTTTTTTTTAAATATTAACTTAAGAATGGGAATAAGAAAAGGCAAAGGAATTTCAGAACAAAGTGTTTTCCCCTTTTGATTTTAAGTTTCCCAAAAATGCAAAACCATTGAAAATACGGTGTTCAAGTTTGCCTATTTTATGGCTTCATCACATGGAACAGCTTGAAAAGTGACAAGAAACAGAATGAGAGAGAGTGGGGATGACGTGCAGACCTCCCTGTGGTGTTCAAGGCCTTAAGTGCCAAAATTAAAAAGAGGGTTTGTTTTTGTGTGTGTGTGTGTGTGTGTGTGTGTGTGTGTGTCCAATCAGAACTTTTTCCGCAGTCCAATGTATGTTTTTTTCCTCTCCACAACCACCTGGCGACCCCTTTTCAGAGGAAACCAGATTGCGTGTGACTTGAGAGAAGTGGACAGTGAGTCTCATTTCACAGTAATTACTAAATGATTTTTAAGTGTAAAAATTTCATGTAATGAATCCTCAAATCCTTGAAATATTCTTCAACTTAAAAGCTTGGGGAAAAAAGGCAAGTTGAATTATTTATGTTGTAAATGTTCTGATGCATTATAATAATAATTACAGCTGCAAGCAGCAATGAACAGGCCCTCGCTCCAAGCACGTCGGGCAGTGGCGCCGTCGGAGGCCACGCTCACCTGTTACCTGGTGTGATATATGCATAGTGAATTTCATGAATTTATGGTTTACAGCAGGGGGCTATAGAGTCCCTGGCCACACCCACATCCACACCCAATGATGTTAAATTATCACATTTTCACCAATGTGATGTATATTCTGAGTTTGGTGGGTTTTGGGGTATGTTCAGGCTTCCAAAACTGCACTTAAGGTAGCAGAAAAATAATAATTACCCAGACGGATTCAATAGGTCAGTGCAAAGGTCAAATACAGGGTGCCTAAGTAATTTTGTTGTAGTCATGGCAGATTTTTTTTAACTGGACTTTTTGTATTGTTTGAAAATGTTAACACTACATCCTAGATGTGGATTGCATAAATTTGTGGTGTCATTCATACTGAACATGTAACCACTCATTTACTCCATTCGGGTAAAGCGAAGCACGGTTAGTCAGAATTGAGACAAATTGGCTCTCAGAGACTTTTATGGTCCATATTAAGTCAACACTACATAATTTGAAATGACCCCTTAATATGGTTGATCCTCCATGTGGATTTGCTTGCAAACAGAGCGCTCAGTGCTCCAAATGGAATAGTGCCATTGTGAAAGAGGCAGAGGGGAGCTAAAGAGGGACACTGTTCTGTTTTCACAAGAAGTCTAACAGCCTGTCATCAAGGACTGTGGCTAATTACCTGAATCACATAAACTCTTGGGCTCTACAGACATTGGAGAGGACAACATTTGTTTATTCTCAAGAGACCAATCACCAGGACAGAGCAGAAGAACATCGGAGTCGGAGTGTGTCTTTTACCAGTCTCTGCATGGTCTTGACATGCGTAGGGTTGATGGACAGGGCCTCTTCATACCAGCGTTTGGCTTCATCCATGTTCCCTCTCAGCTCGGCTATCTGCCCCCTCATGTACAGCACATTATGGGATGTGGGGAAGAGGTTAGCGGCCTCCTGCGTGCAGGCCGAGGCCTCAGCTGGCTTCGACATGCCGGTGTACACCTCAGCTGTCAGAAACACAGACATGGAAGACAAGGGGTGAACATGTTTGTGTTTAACTACGAGAGCAGCTTTTATTAGTTTGTGGAACATTCAACTGTTTCCAACATCAATATCTTTGTTGAATCAACTGGCAGCGCGCTATAATGACTGTCAACAAATGAGATTACAGCCATTATAACCAGCAGCTTCTGTCTAATAAAATTAAGACCGTGCTTCCCGTAAATGCTGTTGTTGGGTGGCACAAAGAGGTGCTGCTCCATCACAATTTTTAAATCTCTAAAACTGATTTATTAAAAATAAACATTTTACCAAAAGTCTAGATGTTTGGGGTTTAAGTAAAAGAGCAATGAACAGAAAGCGATTTATTCATGAAGAGATGTTTTATAGAGAGCAAAGGCACAACCTAGTTTCTCTACTCTAAACTGCATCAATGAGAAAAACATTTTCAGCATCAAGGTCACCTAGTGCATTCTGTATACTGCTGTGATGGAAAGATCCAAACAAAGAGTGAGACAGATGGAGGAAATTAGTTTGAACGGTCCGTCTGTCTGTCCTGTGACTGGATGATTATATTAGCTGTGTCGCCAAGCTGGAAATGACCACCTCTGACAGGAAGCAGCTGGAGAGATAAACAACAGCATAAACAACTTCTGACTTCTTATGGGTGTGTGTGTGTAAGTGTGTGTGTGTGTGTGTGTGTGTGTGTGTGTGTGTGTGTGTGTGTGTGTGTGTGGTGCCTGCATCTGTTTATGTACACTCTCCAGTCTGCTTATGATTACGTCTGCTGGTGATGTAGAAATGAGAAGCAGGGCTCCAGCGCACTCCAAAGGAAATTTAATCTGGTGTGATTGCAAAGATCATCAAACTGCTGCTGCATACAGTCTTATGAGCTAACGCCTGTTCACTCACCAGTCCATTTGTTAGATGATGTCTATGCTGAAAAGAAGATCATGTGTGTCATGAGGGAAAAGTTGAAAGGTATGAAACAGGTTTGTATTTGATAGTGGACAAATATAGCCTTTTGGTTGAAAACTTTTCAGTTGAGCAGGCAGTGAGACCAGACAAACGCTTAATATTATTGTAAACCACTCCTTTTATGTTTGATTTACTGATTGATGTCAGGATGTAAAAATATTTTTATATAACAAGAAATGCTTCTATAAGACCTGCACAAGCTTTTAATATATTTTGCCAAGCAAGATGAAAAAATGTTAGGTGTATTTTCCCTTGAGGCACATTGGTGCTAGGTATCATACAATCGTCTAAGCCAATAGTCCTCTACCGTTTTTTTTTTCTTGTAACCCCGAAAAATGAAGCATATCTCATTGTGACCATTAACTCACAGGTTAAGGCCTTTTAGTGTGAACATAGGTCATCATCAGCAGGGATTCTCTTTCTTGGACTTGTGTTGTTGTATTTAAAGGATTGTTTCATGCCTGAATAGGAACGTATTCTGCATTATATATGTATGTTATGTATATTAATCATTGAAAGGATTTTGGTGGGCCTCAAGATGTAAATCAAAGTTTCACAAAAAGTAAGACAACTTTTTTCTGCAACAGATTTTCTTCTTTTTTTCTTCAACTATCTGGTGACTATACAGATTTATCTTTGGATCCCATGATCTCACAGGTCTAAGTCATTGTAATGAAAATGCCAAGTTCTTTCTAATATACGCTGATGATGCTATTTACTAACATAAAGGAATATTAATTACAGGTTGACTAGAGTCAACGAGGAATTGCTTGCTGCATGTTTACAAGCCTGCTAACCGATCTGTCCCCACGCGACCAGAGGTGTGTCCCAAGACAGCCTCAGAAGGACTAAATGCTACATAAGCCAACAGGATGTATCTGGCAGGTCCAACAAACAGAAATAACTTGAGAGCACATTTAAGACATAGTATCAGTGTAATTGTAAGGTAGCATCAGAATATGTGTTTTTACAATGCTTTTGTGGCTGTTGTCAAACAGGAACCAGATCATAATCTCATCTAGTCTTCCTCTCTCTGTAAAGCTTTTAAATCTAAATAACAAACAAAGAAAACAATACCAGCCCACTGAATTTGTCTGTTGCATTTTTCTGTGTGTACGTGTATATACCTGCATGGAGCCAGATCTGAGCCAGGGTCATCCATGGGTGCAGAGGTCCCTGTTTGGGGGCACTGCTCTGCAGGGAGGAGGCCACCTCAGATAGAGCCTGCTCTACACGACTGGCTGCTATAGATGTAGCATGAACCGAACCTGGAGGAAGCGAATCAAACCATCACAAAAGCATCTCCTACATATACTGACTTCAACTTCAGCAGTGTTAGGCAGCCATGTGCCACAATGTAGGGTTTTAACTAGACCAAACACAGCAGCAGGTTTCACTGATCCCCACAACTTGAGAGAGAAAAGAGGAACAGTGAAACGTGGAGTGTTTGGATGCAGTAAAAAGCTCAGCCCACATTGGCACACAGTTTCCTGTTCCTGCACTAAAGCCTTTAATCAGTCCACACCATTCCACACGCTGCAACACACAGTGTTATGGCCCTGGATTAACCAGGTTAAAATGAATTAATTTCTGCACCGTCATGCATAAACACTGCACCAATCTGCACTCTGCTGATTAGTAAGTGAAAGAAGTGTGCCTCTGATTTTGTCACTGCATTTAAATGACAACAGATTATTACAGGGATGCAAATGGGACCTCAGATGCACACTGCAGGTCTATGAAAGCAAAACATAGTATGATGTGTGTATTAGTAAGCCCTGTTAATGTTACATAAAACAGTATATATGAAGATTTCTGAGCTGCTATTTATCTTTCCCTGTCTACTTTTCATTTGGTTACATTCTGTTTGTCTGATCTTTAGTTACAACTAATTCCAATGATTTAGACGCAAATGTCTACTATGATCTGTTCTATGTGTGATCAAATCATTTATATTAATAATTCCAAAGTTATTTATTTTCTCTTGGCCTAATTAAAAGCTTCAAACATAGATTTGGTTATAATCATGCCATGCATGTCTTTCAAAAGATGCAGAAAAAATAACAACTAAAGATAGTACTTGACTTGGATGTAGTACACAACAGTCTCACTTAAGGGCTAGTTTTGTTTTAATGAATTGCTGTGTATACTGCAGCCGAAAGGGATTAGATCATATAAATATGTAATATACGGACAAAAACTAAATTAAAAATGAGTGACAGCGGCAGCTCACTGAAATAAGACCTTAGCTTTAATAAAAGATATCACATCTATTATTATCCTGGCCTACACCACCACACACTCTTTGCACCTTTCACTACTTTTAAATGAAGTGTGTGCTTGTGTGTTACAGGACAGAAATTAACCTAAATACTGATGAAAATCTTAAAACATTTTGTGTGTGTGATAGTGATAGTGATGTGTCAAGTGAATCTGAGTGAATCATAAATCACTAGATCTCATATGGACAGGACGCATGTTACAAAGTGACAAAGTACTACTCAGTCAGTGATTAGTCAGAAGTAAAGAAGTGGCCCTGTATATTTTCATATGGATTGCTTTCACTTAAACCATTTTGTGCCCCAGTATTATGTATTACATCTATAAACTGGATACTTTTATCAATAAAAAAATAAAATAAACTGACCAAACCTTGAGGCAGAGGAAAAATATTGTTTTATAAGTAGAATCAAGTTTACAGTTATCTGCAGGGGCCTGTGTCTAAAATGTGGACGATTCACACAGCAACACATGCACGTAAGCTGCTCACTGAATTAAAGGAATACACTGACAGGAAAAAAAAATACCATTAATTGCCACAAAAGAAGGTGGTTACTGTGCATTTCACCAATGTGCTTCCGCTGTATTGAATATTTCAACAGCAGCATCACGACGAACAGTTAATATTATATCAATAAAGTATGTAAAGTGTGCTCAAGTATAGGTAAAGGCAACAAAATAACTAAGAGCATTTTTTTTATAAATCTATAGAGTATCTCATTATTAATTGTTTATCATTTTTCCACAATAGCTTTCAAATACGGAAAATCACTTTGGTCAAAATGAATGCAAACATCAACACTCGATATTAGGGTGCACATATTAAAATTGAACAAGTTGCTTATTGGCATCGATATTAGCTCTTGATTAGTCAGTACAAAGTACATATTAATGCCATTTTATGCATGACTATATTTTATATAGCTATATAGAACTACTAGGCCAACTTAAGATTTAAGATTAAGATGTTTCCCTCAATAACCTATAGTAAATAGGTAAAAATTAATACATTTTCAGTGAAAATCTGATACCGTGACAGTTCTTATCCTTATGTGACAAAAGGCAGAACTACAAATTATGACGCTTAATAATGTCAAAATAACTCTAAATTAAGTCTTTTAAACATAGAATATGTTGCACATTCTAAAGTGACGTCTTGCTCATAACTAATTCACTATTGCAGTGTTTTTCAATCCTGGGCCTGGGGGCTCCCTGCCCTGCATGTTTTATATGTATCTCTGCTTCAACACACCTGATTCAAATGACCCATTCATTTGTTTTATGCTTAGAATGACTAATTAACAGCCACTCTGCTACTAATATACATGCTAATAAGAAACTAGTAATGGGTTTAACTGTATGCCTTAAATTAAAGTGTTACCCTGCAAGCAATTCTTTCACATGCCAGCAGTACTGCTGTTATTAGTATATGTCAGTATTCTAGCCACACTTCAATCTGAAAGCTGCTGCTTCTTTCTCTCCTTTCTGGTGTCTCTCTGTATCATTTGCTCTTTCCGCTGCTTTACGTAAAATGATAAACATGTCAGAAATGGTAAATTAATCTGCCTTTTACATTTCAATGTGCTGTAAAACAGCACCATCATTGTGTATTGTGCTGTAATGGATTCCAAAAGATTTTTGGAGAGGTTTTTGGAGCGATGTTCCCTCAAGTCTTTGTATTCCTTTAATTGTATTGTATTGCATTGTATTCCATATACTGTACCACCAACAGGATAATAATTCAGTACAATTTTCCAGGAAACTGGCTGCAGACATCATGTTAAAGCAGAGGATATATGTACATATTTTCTTGGTACGGATATTGTACATATATCAGAACCTCGTAAGGAAATGGAAGGTCAAAGGGGACCAAAAAATGGACGGAATAATGGATGAAAAAAGGAAGGTCAGATGGAGGTTAGATGGCTACTTACAAACAGAAAACATGGAGGAAAAACCAAGAGTGTTAGCGTCCTGAAGGCCGCCTTGAAAAACGGAGGGATGGGAAAAAACAGAAAATACGATTGTTAATGATTGAGATAGAGGAAGAAATAGAGAAGAAGTATCCAAGTAAGGATAAAAAGAACGCTGATCCTAGATTGAAAACCGTAGGGCATGAGATTTTCATATTTCGCAGTTTTTGACCACATGACTGCATGACACACACTGCTCCCACTTGTGCCTTTTATACTATCAACTGTAGTAGTAATGGCCATAACGTTTAACTAAAAAAACAAAAGAACCTAATTTTTCTCTGCTTTATAACTTGTGTGTTCATCAAAGTTGTATACATATACAATAACCAAAGAAACTCCTCATAATAGTAATCCTTGTGATCGATTTACTGTCACAGTTTTAATGTCACTGTCCTCCTGCTGAGTGGGAAAAATTATGTCTCGAGAATTTTTTAATGTAGCTAATTAATTTATCTAAATAACAAACATCATTGAAAGATGGCAACAAGGACAGACAACATAAGGTTGGAACTGGGAAACGAGACAAATTAATGTTGGCTCAGATGAAAAATCTTCACAGAATCACAGAAAGGGAGAGAAAGGAGGAGGATGCAAAACAGTAACATCAACAAGAGACCTAACGGCTAGGAATAGCAGAAAATGTCAACAGACAGTAATGTGTAAAAGGAATTTTCTGTAAAAGAAGCCCAGCTGATCTCTAAATCCTACCTGCAGGTGTAAGTGTGTGGAGTTTGAACGTGTGTGAGTCAAGTGATTAAGTTCACCTGAGAATTTCAGTAAGTTGCAAAAATGCAAAGTTACTGCAGCAGGATCGACTGCACTCTAACCCACAAGTTCTACATGTTATCATGCAGAGATTTACAGCAGGTCTGAGAACTGTGACTGTTACTATGCTGCACGGCCATTACTCCCTAAAGGTTAGTACTTCCTGTCCATGCTTGTGAGGTTTGAAGGATCAGACAAACTGACCACTCATTTTCTCAACAATCTTAGGGATTGGTCAAATAAAGGAGCTTTACAAGTTTTTGGGCCATTGGCTTATTGGTCATCTTACTAGTTGAGTCAGTGATGAGAAAAATTCCCCAAATTATCCAAATGTACTTAAGAATACATAAATAGTATTAGAAGTTGGTACTTCTAACAATTGGTTTCAAGAGTCCCGGGCTCAAATATGACTCTAGTTCCAGTCTGGTCAAGGTAAACTGTTCAATTGAAAGTCACCAAATGTGTCAATAATTCATTTATATATATTTATAGAAGTTTTTATTGTTTAATTTGTAAAGATCTGCTAAATATCTGGCACAGGCTTAAATTGGCTTAAAGGTTACCGCACTAACCCTGTGGACGTTCAAAATAAGGTTGCTTGATGATTTGTTGGTGGAAATTACTCTTTAATACTTTATCTTTCAAAATCTTAAATATTGAAGATAAGATAGTAATAGGGCAATATTACTGATTATGTTATTCAGTGATTACAGAATATGTCCCCCTTATTCCAGGAGCTCTATCTTTGGCTCGGTCATCCAAATGCAACACAGCCAGAGAGGAAGTCCACAGCAAGCAATACTTCCCTAGTGTAGTAGGAGTTTTAAAAAAAAAACAGCCTACATCAGTTACATCAGTGAGCTCCTTTTTCTGTTTCTGAACATTCATCATAAACAGCTGTGTCATTGTAGTCTTCTACTCCGAGTATTTCTAATGGATGAACATTTATGGACATACTGTTTATCACAGAGCACCAGAGCAAAAATATATTGGGAATTCTTGCATTATTAAAGGTTAACCAATGAGCCAATTTTCCAAAAAATAAGTGTATTCCTTAAGGTCACTCTCCACACCATGCTACAGGCCAACGTGGATGTGAAGGCAGATACAATTGGAGGAGAGCTGGCGGAGTGTGACGTGGCTGCAAAGGGAGTGAGTCCTGGTCTTGGTGGGCACAGGAGGAGGAGGAGGAGGAGGAGGAGGAGGAGGAGGAGGAGGAGGAGGGAAGAAGGATGGGTTTTTAGGTGGAAGGAGAGGAGGAGGCTGAAGGATGAAGACAGAGGAAGAAGGGGAGGACAGAAAGGAGGAAGGGGAGGACAGAGGAGAAGAAGGGAAGGATAGTGGGGAGGATAGGGGGGAGGATAGTTGGGAGAATGTGGAAATTGTGGATGGGGAGGTGGGAGTGAGCAGTTCAGAACCAGAATGAGAAGAGGAAGAACCTGAGACTAGAACAAACAAAGGAAACAAAACAGAAATGAGTGAAATTAATCCAGGAATAAAGAAACGTAAACAGGTTACTGGTTCTCAACCTGCATACACTTTCTATGGACTGGAAATTTCTTACTCTCCTGTTTGTTACAGCTAATATCATGATAACTCCCAGCAGCAATTGAAAAAAAACACAGAACTAATGAAAAGAAAATCAATATAAAACATAAAATCAAATAAATCAATAAAAAGGGGAGTGGGAAAGATTTTTTACAGACATTTTACTTTAGTATCTGTAGACATGAGGGAGAATGATTCAAATAAAGACCAAAAGAGGAAGTGATTTCTCCCTCTTGATGCACCTTTCATAATTAAATCATTACTTAATAACAGGTGATTTTCCTTGCACAAAAAACAAACAAACAACAGGTTTTCAATATGTCAGTCCTAAAGGTCCCTGTCTGAATTGACATGCCTTATCTGTGTGTGTGTGTGTGTGTGTGTGTGTGTGTGTGTGTGTGTGTGTGTGTGTGTGTGTGTGTGTGTGTGTGTGTGTGTGTGTGTGTGTGTATGGGCATACCGGTCTCAGGGTCACTGAAGTCAGGCAGAGTCATGGCGTTGAGCTGTCGTCTGTCTGCAATGGCTCTGTCCAACAGACTGCTGCCACGGCCGGAATCACTGCAGCAAACACAGTTTTTTAGTTAACCTAACAGTTACACAGCATGGAATAAAAAAACAGGAAGCACCTATTTCTTACGTGGAGATAAGCTGTGATTTCATATTTACACCCAGTTTGTTGTGTAGCTATCTGAATCAACTGAGCCAATGTATGACCCATTTAAAGAGTAAAAGATGTAATATTAACTAATATTTTCCAAAAAATAACACTACACAGTATTGTTTGAATTACAAAAAAGTCTAATACCATTACACTAAATGACTAAATAGCATTGGTTAGGTTACATTTACAAAGAAGCTTTAATACAATCTCAGAACCAATCAGCTATCGTCCCACAATGATTTAACACACCCGTGTCCCGTGCTGCCGGCATTTTCATTCACACGGAGGTCTGATATTAGCGCCTCGAAAAGGCAGTGTGAATGGGGCTATTGTTTGCACTTCGATTAAGCAACTGTAGTTGAAACACAACTCTTGATTTACTCAGAACTCTTACGATACCAAATCCCGTCTTTTCCTACAGATTCTGCATTCATGTAGTTACGTTTATATAGATTAGGTTTAATATATTGTTTGGCCTCCCAAAACCATTATTTTGTCTGTGCGTGATTCTACAGACACCTCCTGTTGGCAGAGTTGACTGCTTTTGATTGGATGGAATCACAGATGTTTCCTCACAACTGATTTACACATTAAGTGTTTACTGGCTGCAAAATCCATTAAGTTTACTGGTGCAACCTGATTTAGTTAATTACTAGTTTGAGCGAATGAGACCAAAGCAAACATCAGGATCACTATTTGCGTTTGGTGTGTGTGTGTGTGTGTGTGTGTGTGTGTGTGTGTGTGTGTGTGTGTGTGCGTGTGTGTGTACCTAGGGTTGGTAAGGTTGTAAAAGCTCTTCCAGATCTGCAGCATGTGTTTACAGGTGAGAAGAGCTTCCTCTGGTCCTCTGCACATTGACTCCAACTTCACCTTGGTGTACAGCAGACTACAACACACAATAAGATGACACTCAGCCCAGTGAAACAAAAAGAAAAACACTTGAATGGTATTGTTTGAGTCTTACTTGAAGTTCTCAGGGTACTCAGACAGAGCCATCTCTATAATATTTAGAGCGTCATGGTAGTGTTTCTGAGCAGAGAGCAGCAGGGCCAGCAGATGAAGAGAGTGGACATCGTCCCCCTGAAGCTGCAACGCCTGTCGAACATAGCCTAGTGCCTCGGGGATCTACACACACACACACATACACAAACTACAGGTTCACTACAGTTGGGATACAGAGCACCAAGTAAAGTGACAGATGTGCTATTCCCTGATCTCCCATGACTTTCTGTCTCTGGCAGTCATGACTTTTACATACATATATCACTAGACACTGTGTTACCTGTCTGGACACAGCAAGCTGCAGTGCCAAGTAGAAAGCTGCTAGATGGTCAGTTGGAGACAGACTCTGAGCTCTATGGAGAAAGAGAGAGATGTTGTGTGTGTTCAGACATGCTGAATAAAAAGTTAAATAAGATTAAACTTTAAAGATCCCTGTGGGGAAATTGGGCTGCTGCAGAAGCAAAGACAGCAAAGTAATGGAACATGTAAGAAATCAAACCAAAGGCTATTTAAACATTTAGACACATTTAGAAAGTGCAACACAATATTAATAAGCAGAATGACTGCGTATAAAACAGGAGGCTTTACCGCAGCATTTTATCAGTGTGATAAATGATGTATATTAGAACCATTTCACCATATTAATATATAAAACATAGAGTGCACTCTGCTCAGTCTGGGTTGCAGACTTTATCACAGCCTCCAGGAGGAATAACGTGTAAAAAATATCAAATCTCAAAGTATGTGTGTTACTAAATCTTTTTTCCAATATAAACCTCACTTTCAGAACATATTCATTAAAGGATGTCACAGCATACAAGTCATATGACAGATGAAAAACTGTGCAAATGATACAGGTAAATATAATGGATATAAACTCAAAGCAGTTTTCTCACATTCTGTTAGTCTGTGAAGCTGCGCTGTGACACAATGATTCTGAGGGAAATGTGGGTGTAAATGAGAAAACAGAGAGCAGCATGGCTCAGTCCCAACCTCTGGAAGGCTCCCAAAGCTTTCCTCTGGTACTCCTCCTGTGTGCTTCGCAGTGATGCTACAGAGACACAGAGAGAAGGAGTCATGGACAAAAAGAGGGAGACAGAACACAGTCAGCTGCATTATTAATTATACAAGAAGAGCAGCCATCAGTGAATGCATCTAATAATATAATGTGAGAAAATATTTGAGGTCTTGATGATGTATTTTCTACATTTCACATGAGATATGTGACTTGCTTTCGACATTGTCATCACTCCCAAACAACCCCTTCCAAGTTTCCTACTTTAACCCCACACTAACAGACATCCTAATACTAATTATTTTAAAGTAAGAAGCAACAAATTGTCCTGATTAAGCAAGATTCATGTCACTTCTAGTCTACAAGATTACATACAAACAGAGACTTACCATCAGTGGCTTTGAGGCTGTAAACCAGCCCAATGGCCAAGTAGCCTTTGGCTCTGAACTCAGCTGCTTTCTCCCCCATGTCAATCACCATCTTTGCAAAGCACTCGCCTTCATCCAACTGGACATAAAAAGACATAAAACAGAGTGGAGTGGACACAAATAGAGAAGAGATTTGGGGTCATATTAGATTAATCAATGTATATTTTACACAGCACTACCCTAAGAAAAGCTCATCAAAAGTCTTTAAGATGCTTCAGCAACTATCCAAGTGTATGTCCATATGATGGTCCTTACCCAGTGCAGAGGTCCAATACACAACTTGACAGCCAGCAGCGGGATGGTGGGGTCGTCAGGCTTCAGACGAATACACTCTTTAAGGACTTTAACAGCACGAGCTGATTTCCCAGCTGCCATTAGCGACAGGGCAAGCTGGTACCACAGATGGAACTCCTCAAAGGCGAACTTCATGGCTCTCTCCAAACACTGGACAAGTGAAAAACACGACACATTTCATCACTGTTATCAGCTCTTAGCTCCATGTAGTTGTCTACTGTCATTTCAGAGCAAATCAGACTGCAACATTGACTTGCTTGGGGGAATGAATGTGCAACGGAATTAAGGTGATATTTCATGTGGGTGTACCATGGGTGTGAGTTTTTAACACTTTTTTACAATCACTATGGTTGTGACCAAGCAGCCCACACAGAGATTACTCACCTCTGACAGCATCTCATACTGCCCTCTCCTGCCCAGAGCTATAGTCAGCAGGTCGTACACCACAGAGGCCGACTGCAGGCTGATGATACGATCATTGTTGTGTTCAGGAATCCTGCTCAGGACAGCATCACGGTTAGCCTGAAACACACAGAAAAAGATGTAGAGATGACACTGTCAAAGCTGTTACAGACAGGTGTGAGTAGTCTCCAAAGAGTGTTGGATTCTCACCATGGACTCACTGATGAGCAGCAACAGCAAAGCTTCTTCTGTGTTCTCTTGAGGGCAAAACAGACTGAGGGAGAGAAATGCACAAAAAGATGGAGTTGGTCAAGGAGAAGAGAATAGGGAAAATGGAGAAGAAAGGGATAGGAGAAGATGGCGGGAGCAACTAATGAAAAAGTACAGTGGCAACAGTTTCATTTTGGCTATTTTCCACTGTATTCCCACTTTAGCAGCAGCAAACACACATTATCACTTACTTCTCCCCCGAGTACACACGTGGGCGTCGGCTTAGGCTGTAGTTCTTGCTATGAGTGTGTCCTTGCCGTGTGGGATCGTCCAATGGCGACACTGTGGGAGGGTCTTCCAGAGGAGACCAGTAACTCTGCTCGCACATTCCTCTGAGCAAGATCTCTGCAAGCTGTCTTGCTATGGTCTGCAAACACACACACGCATACACACACATGAATGTTCGGCAAAGACACTGGTGCCAACACAGCAGCAATCTGTTTACTTGGGGCTTACTTTGCTCCAAATATACCCAGAAAACATATATTAAAGATTCTATCCCTGTACAGACTGTAATATGGATTCTGTTAGTCATTATGTACAAACATAATCAATTATTAAGTACATTTCGAATCTACATTTATAAAATTTGGCATTCAAGTTCTGCATTACAGCAGTGTGTTAATTGTTGGATTTAGTTGATAAACTAGCTATATTTACAGGAATGGTTTAAAATGTTGGGAAAGTTAGTTTATGTGCTATTTTGAAAAGAGTTAGTTGAGAAGATTGATATGACTGTAAATATGAATCAAGCATCAGCAGCCTGTTAGCTTAGCTTACATATTCCTTAAAGTAAAGTATTCCTTTAAGTAAGTCAAAGGGGAAGCCTGAAGTTACGCACAAAATATATCCTGATCTCAGACCAACATAAAAAACAAGCCAGTCTCTCAGCCCATCCCTCACCATTCGTAGGCTCTGGGTGGTTCTGTTCTCAACAGCTCGAAGAATCTCCCGAAAGCGGCCCACGCCTCGTGTCAGGTTGCTACGGCAACGTGGTGAGGAAACAGGAAGAAAAATACTTGTCAGAGTCTGTAGTATTTGTATGTGTTAATGCAAGATATCTCAGCAGATACATGTGCATACTCCAAAGTACATCCAAAACATTTTAAAGCCTTTAACTTGGCGTTTAGATGATGCTGTAAAGCCGAGTAAATTACATCTACTGACATTAAAGAGGATCCATTGCAGGATCAATGGGCTAGCACTGAGCAAAAAAGCAGAAAAGGACACACAATTGTACAGATTTCATCCACTTTCTTTTTGTCCAGCACAAAGCTTTAGCAGCTGCTGCAGCCATCAAACAACAACACTGTGGGAACAACATTCCACTGCACTGTGTATGTTACTTAACTATGTTCACACTTTCTGCTTTTGGTCAGCAGCTTTGTAACGCCATAACTGCAAAGTGGGTGGAGAGTGCCCACAAAGGATTGCTTCTGGTTTCTGTTGGGCAACTGACGCCCTTTCTAAACTAGAAGTTTGCGAGAAGTATATATAATGGTTAAAAGCTTCTGTGACTGACAGGCAACTCTCGATTTCCCTTGCTCTCCTGTATCGATCCTTCCATCACCAGCTGTTTCCCTCTCTCACCCGTTCTTGAAGTGGATGACATGGGCTCTTTGCAGGCCTGTCTCCAGGAAGTATCCCAGTTCCAGGTCCTGGGCTGTTGGTCCAGGTTTTGGGCTTCGATTCTGCATTCCTGCTGACAACGCCTGCATAGACAGATGTACAGGGATAAAGAAAGGCATTCAAAAATTAGAATGGCACTCAGTAGAGCACAGACCTCCGCCAGGGCCCAAAAGTTCCCTCCTGTACTCACTCATAGATACCAGCAACTTTAATATGTCTGTTTTTTTTACATCAAGATCTAGGCATTATCCCCTGAGAAATATATGAACATGTGGGAAAAAAAACTTGCAATGTTAAAGAGATTTTTTGTCCCTTTATCTGGATTAGGACTAAAAGTTACTGATTGGTTAGTGTTTCTGTCTTCTGTGGGACTGCATGAAAAATCATTAATGGTAACACATAGGTTTATTGGCCTAAAGTTTTTTTGTGCTGAATTATAAATCATGGTATTACAGCAACATAACGTTGGAAGAATTTAAATGTGTTAAAATCTGCAGATTAGTTTATGTGTTAGGGGCATTTACGCTTTGCTAAAATGTTCATAACAAGTGTTGGCAGCTCTCAGAATGTTTAATTACATCACTGTTTACATTCATGAATGATGTGTTCCTTAAATAATATTCTCAGAATGACTTAAATAAGTGAAATTACTAGAGCTAAAACAGTATTTATTGATTAATCCATAGACAGAAAATTAGTAAGAAAATATTTTGACAATTAATCATCAAGTCATTTTTGAAGAGAAAGTTTGTGTCTCCAACCCACATCCATGTTTAGTGACTTTATCCAGGTAATATCATTTTCTTTTATTACACCTACATACTAAAATGATGGTATCACACCTTCCGTTGTATTCAGGCATGAATTTATTGAATATATCTCACATGAATGAACGTTTAACATGAACTGATTAGTATCCTTCCCGTAATGAGGAAGAGACTTGTTTGCCAGTTGGCTAACATGGGCTGTAACGCATTAGTCAGATTTGCACACTGTCAGCAGATTATTCATCACACACCCACAGTGAAGGCTGGGGACTTAGGAGTCAAGGCGCTTACAAGATATTCGGTGAGTGCTTGTGTGACACCACGTGAGGAAGTTGTCAAACAAGTGTGCCAATTACACATATCCTGTCTATGTTAACATAACAAAAACAAATCAATCCCACAGACACACACCTTCTCAGCCTCCTGCAGGTACAGTAGAGCAATGTCTCCCGACTTCTCATAGCAATTGATGATGTCCTGCTCCCGGTCTGTTGTGCTCCTATTTGACGCTGGAGACCCAGTGTTCTTATTGGAGAGAGATGGAGAGGCAGCTGGGACCTTTTCTAGACACAGTCCTAACGGGAGAGAGGAGTGCTCAGGTTGACAGACATAAACAATAAGTGACTAATCAATACCTAGTAATCATTTTATCCATTTAAACCATTTCATGTAAAGATTTATAGTATATTAGTTTGGTTTAGCTGTTGACATGCGGGTAATCATCTTCTCCTTCTGAGGATTGGTTTTCAATCAGCTTTGTCACTCAAAACTTAATAAATAATGTATCGTCATCACATTCCTATCTTAAATGAAATTTCCTGACTTTAAAACTGCTCAAGCTGTTACACTGAAAAATCTAAAAAGAATAGAATGACTTGACAAATGCCAACCAAATATCTATCATTCAAGGTTGACTACAGGGACTGATGTGTGACTTTGTGTATTTATTCATATTAAAGTTTACCCCTCAGCTAGTGATCAGCAGTGACACTGTAGTGCCACCATGTGGAGCAAAGCAGTAGTACAGATGTTTAGGCAGACTGGACCGATTCAAAATTGACTGAAAACTCTTTCCAATCTGTATACCCTCAACACTGTGAATAATTCTTTTAAATTAATTTAGGATGTTAGGCCTTCCAAAAAACTTGAATTATGCCAGGCCAGCTGTAAGAGGCCATTTCATGTTATTTTCAAAATTGTTTTCTAACAATACTTTGGAGAATGCTGAAACATTGCTTTGCAGTAAAGCTCAAGAAATTTTTTGTGGATTATGAAATTCAACCAGACTTTCTATTCTATTATCTAGGCTTGACGGCAAGTGGCTACTTATTTATTTATTTATTTATTTATTTAATTATTCCATTTTTTTTTTGGAGGGGGGGGGATTTATGGCTGGTTGACTGTCTGCGTGTGTGTGTGTGTGTGTGTGTGTGTGTGTGTTTATACCTTTAGTAGCATATGCCTCTGCTATCATAGACAGCTTATACACAGGAGCTCCCACCAGCTGCATGTCATCCAGGTTTACCTTGTTGTAGTGGCCTGTCAATACATCAGTTAAGTATCAAGTCCACTATTACTTCATGCATACAATCTATACAATTCTTTATGTTAATAAAATCATACTTTGAAAAAGGAATAAACCAGAGTTAATAAACCAAACAACAGGAGGGGGGGTTACCTAAAGCATCTCTGTATTCTCCCTCCACATAGCACAGTTTGGCCATCAACAGGCTGGCTTCCTGCAGGTAATCGGCCTGGAGGACAGCACATATAATAATTTAAAAGGTCAAAAAGTCATTCAGTCAGTTTGTCTACCATGTCTCCATCTACAGTTACCTTGAGGTTTCCTCTGTCCAGAGCAGCAGTGAGGTGTTTCCTGACCTCCACGAGTTTAGGTCGTGGGCCCCTGGGACTGGCACCCTGTTTGATGGGGTTCTCCTTCAAGTACGTCTGAAGCTTGCATTCCCCCAGCAACAGCTCCCCTAGGTCATCTACACACACACACACACACACACACACACACACACACACACACACACACACGTTAAGAGAAATCATCTCATCATCTCCATCACCTTGACAAGCTTGGGGTACATAAATAGTCAGTCTTGCATCCATCTGCCAATTTAGATCTAAAATCAATTTACAACAAACCTACAATAAATCAATACTTAATCTTAAGGTTTGAATGTCAATCTAAAGACAGTTTAAGATCCCAATTAAATATATTCCAAATGCTTAAAAGGACAATCTTATGCTTTTCCTGCTGGTCAGCTTGGCTGCTGCTGCAGTGACTTAATCTAAATACACCAATTAGCCACAACTTTTACTTGAATGCAATGTTCAGCTGGGAAATCTTAAGTACTGACATTCATGTGAATGCCACTTCGACACAAACCACCTGCCCAAACACTGTTGTAGACCGAGATCACCCCCAATGGCAAATTCACTCCATGATGGCAGTGGCCCCTCAGTGGGGGACAGAAAATAAAAAAGAGCTCAAGGCATCAACCTGGGCCCGTATTCACAAAGACTTTTATCTTAACGTTAGGAGTACTCCTCAATCGGACTAAAAGTTTTTATGTAGGAGTTGTTTCTTAAAAGTAATTTACAAAGCCACTGAGACCTACTGTTAGTTATGAAAACAGTGAACTCCTAAACTAGAAGTAACTCTCTGTTGCTATGGATGACGTCATTTTATAAGGACGCACGTAGAAGCGGGGACAACGGTGATTGGTTGTTGAGTGACAGGGCAGCCCATTGAAAAGTCATTCAGGCTACGCAATGCAAGAAGTGAAAATAAAGAAGTTGCCTACAAGCCCATGACAAAGCCTATGAAAAGATATTGGATAAAGAAATGTATTTATGAGGAGAATTAATTTCGCAACAATGTCTAATATATTGTATATTCTAACAATTTGTGTATTGATGGAATGCAATTTTTTCCAATTGACAATTCACACGGAACTAGTTTAACCTGGGGACCTCCAGTAATTTGTAATAATTGCGGAGGTCATCTGTGATCTTAATCCCGTGTGAATCTGCCATGTCTGTAATTTGTAACGTAAAAATTCCACCGCAAATTACCTGCCATATTTCGCCAAACACAGAGGTCATTTGATAATATCAGTCCTGTGCGAATCTGCATCTCTGTGATTTGAGGTCGTTTTTTTGTTTTTCTTAAGGGTTTTTGTGTTTCCACACCTTTTTTCTGCCTTTTCCCGGTCGAGAATTATGGAGGCTGCGTTGGGAATTAAAAATGAAAGTTTTGACAGCATTTTGGGTGCAAATTCAGGAAGCTCATCAGAAGAGCGAAATCTCGAAAGATGATTAGATGGATTAGATGCATGGCAGCATGCGGTAAGGAACACTTTTCCATCTTTCAACAGGCTCACCAGTTATTATATTAAAAATATCCACATCTAATGGTTGTGCTGCTCCAGCAAGGGCTCTGGTGCGATCGACCCGGGGGATAATGTCAGTAAATTAAAGTTAAAACACAGACTTCGCTTATCCTGTGCGAATGCGCTGCACGAAACACAGACGTGGTGGGATAATTTCTGAATCACTTGAGGTCCCCAGGTAATACTAGTCCCGTGCGAAGAGCTGCATTTTCCCCGTAGCCAAATACCGGAGTGTTGCCAAACATTTTAACTCCGGCGTTATTGGATTGTTTCAGTTGATTGGGAACGTTAAGCGTCCCTCACCAACTCAACCACAACTTCAGTCCCTTCACAGTCCATCCGACATCGTTTTAATAATTGCCTGTCATTCAGCGTCTCCAAAACATTCGGCTGTGACCAGGTCTTAGCGAGTTAGGAGTCCTCTGGACTACTTGTAAGGTCTCCCAGACTTAGGTGCTACTTTTAGGCCTAAAATGTTTTGTGAATAACACTTATTTTAAAAAGTTAGGAGTCCTAAAGTTACGAATGACACGCCCATTATTTTTAGGAGTTGGTCCTAAATTCGTCTGTTAGGAGCTACTTTTAGCCTTAAGATTCTTTGTGAATATGGGCCCTGAACTACAAAATCCCCAGATCCCAGTGGCAGACACCACAGGACAACCCGAGAGGTGCTGTGTCCATGCCTTGACGAGTCAGAGCTAAGATCCATACGGATCTACAGCAGGACTTCCCATTGAGGGTTTAGCAGCCAGAT
Organism: Diplodus puntazzo; assembly: GCA_963678695.2. NCBI lineage: Eukaryota > Metazoa > Chordata > Actinopteri > Spariformes > Sparidae > Diplodus > Diplodus puntazzo. The sequence goes on along the minus strand of OZ023175.1, from coordinate 23,899,166 downwards.
CGGTGCCATGGCTTATTTTTTACTGTCCTCTGGGCCAATTCTGAGCAGTTTTTGTGGTGTGACAGAACATAATGCTCTACTGGAAGGGGGACACAGCTATCTGAGAGTGCTGTCATTAAAGCAAGTTTACTTGGTCTGCAACAGTGTTTGGTTGAATTTCAAGAATACCAGGACCCAAAGTTTCTCTGGAGAACATTGGATTGAAACAAGATGATCGGTTTTATTAAAAATTCACCTGTTCAGTCATTTAAATGTTGTGGCTGATTGCTGTATGAAGAAACACTGCTGTGCTTACACACATACCATCCAGAATTATGTAGAGCTTTAACACGCTTCTTAATACTGTGAGAGTGTGTGTGTGTTCAAAAAGGTGAAATTAGCAATAATCCTGTTGCTGTTCCCAGTCAGTGACCAGAGCTCACAGTGCTCATGTGCTAAAATTACATTCCATAATGGCAGCAGCACATTTTAATCACTGTCCAAATTATACTGTTATACATTAATTCTATGCAAGAACATGTCAAAGCATTTCCCACCAAGATCAAAATGTTAAATAAAGCTCTAACATCTTACATCAATGCTTTCTGAAGTTATTGAACTTGAAGTCAAAAGATCTCCCGTGCTATTTGGCCATCTTGCTGCATGTACGGTCAGGGGATTTTTAATGCAGCCACTAGTATAATTTTACTTTTTTTTTTTTTTTTTTTTTTAAATTTGGCTTACATCTACAAAGATCTATAACTATTTCTGTTTCAAGATTTCTTCCAAGGACCTAATAGGAGACATCAATCACACCTGACATATTTACAGTCATCAAATGCATTCACCACCAGCAGCAGTCTGCCGTGGGCATTTGCAGGGGTGAAAAAGTTGGAGCAACATCTGCAGCAGTAGAGCAAGCACATTCATGACAGCATCTAGTTATTTGTCAAGTTGGAAGATCGATTAGATCAGAGCGAGCACCATTAGAGACGTTTCATCGGAGATGAAAAAACATGTAATGACTACAGGTGAATTTATATGGGATAGCGTATACATCAATTTTAAATCTGCCTGATTGTAAGGCAATAATGTCACAAGGTAACGACATGTCAGATCTACATATACCTTACAGGGAGGAATTTGCTCATTCCTGTAGCATTGTTAATATGTACAGGAAAATGTCCCTGTCTCGTTAACAGATATTAATATCACGATGCTGTGCTGCCAGTAGTGCAGTGGGCAATTCAGCATCAGCCAGGAGTTTGGCAGCTAGCATGCAGTCATCGCATCTTAGCCACAAAGCTAACTTAACCGAACCTAGCTGCTATGCCGAGCTATCAGCAAATATCTGCCCATTTAGAATGTGATTATTATATCATACAAGTCAGGCAAAAGACCACGTTAAGTGTACAGATATCTTAATGGGGTTACGCCTGAGAGAGAGCAGAGTGAGCCGGAGGGACTGTCACACCACAGCAACTAACAGTCTCACTGTCACTTCTCCCTACCATAAAAACAATGCATCCCGGTGTGTACACACCACACTGCCCAGAAATGGTCAAATCCCCTGTGGAAAAAGGCATGTCCCTTTCTTGACCTTTGCTAGCTAACTGACTCTAACCAGAGCACAGTGCTGGAGGACTCGCATCCACGGCTTTCGCTGTCAGGAAGTGCCGAGGACTCAGACCAGGGAGGAGGCCTTCACGCACTCATTGAACGAACAACCCGAACATTTCTTACCGTTTGATATTAGTTTGGCTGAGAGCTGTCGCACCAGCTCCGGTATCTTGTCCCATTGACCCTCTGAACGGCACCGCTCTATCTCGGTCTCCAGTCGTGAGCCAGACTTCCTCGCTGTCATTTTGGTGAGTGGGCTCAGCTGGACCAAAACACTACAGAGGACCGATCCCTCACACTGACGCGTACGGGAAATACAGCTTCCGGTCGCTACTTTCAAAATAAAACTTTGATTACCGCTGGTAAAAAAAAAAAAAAAAAAAATAAAAAAATGTTTTAGGACAGTATCACCTGAGTCAAGTCAAGTCAAATCAAGTCAAATATGACTCACTGTACACTGGTGGAGATCATTTCCATCCCCGTAAGTGGACAGTAGAGGAGCAAAATGTAAACACATGCTTTACTGAGGTGAAATGGGGACATCTAGCAGTCAGGAGTATAAACTACTAATTGCTACTGTCCTCATTTGCTGAATTGTGTGATGTCTCTTATTAAATCCCTGTTGAACACTGTATGTACATACTATATAAAACCATACAAAGTGGCTCACACAAGAGCTCTCTTTCACAGGAGAAGTTTTAAAATGTCACAGGAGGAAAAGCACAGTGTTTAATTAATGAAATTAATGATAGATGAATTATTCTTATTTGGCTGCTACAGTTTTAGGATCTTGGACTGTGGATGCTGTTTAACTGTTGCAGTCGTCTTTCTGGGACAGATGTACTAACTGTGCAACTTACTATTGAGTCAAACGTTGACTATGATAAAGGTTCATGGTTCAACGTAGTTCAAAGGTTCTGAGAAAAAGTATGGGTAAAAAGGTCATACATATTAATTATGTAAAGCCATCAGACTTGCTCATAACTGTCATCAAATAACTAGTTATTTAAAGAGACTCCGTTTCACAGCACAATTTTCTATCTTCAATTTGTGGTGTGGAGAGCATAAAGTTATCCATACAATGGCATATTCAGTATTTCACATTTATTCTATGACATGTATTTTATAACAGATTAAAGGATAAAATGTTTCTGTTGGCTCTGTAATGTAGTATAGAATATGTATATTGAGCATTAAAGGAAATATTCAGATTTGTTACTTAAAGGTCCTACTTGGAGGTAAAGTTGACTGAGTGTCATTTCTTACCAAAAGCACCTTTAAACTAACAAAAATGAGAAAAAAAAATATAACAAAACAGTGAATTTAAGGTGTGACTTGCCTGCAAGTGAATAAAAACTGCCAATGGATCAGCTTGATATGACAATTTCAGTGCATTTATTTTTGTTGTTCTCACCTCTGAATTTTGAGGAAAGGTCTCTTCAAAATTCCTATGCTTCCGTTTCAAATTGGAAATCTTCATCACAGCTCGGGGCCGGGTCTACGCAGGGGCAAGAGGGGGCAGCGCCCCCTCAAATAAATGTCTTGCCCCCTCAAATCAAAATTTTAGAAATTGAGAAAGCACATTTTAATATAGTCACAAAATTAATATATTACAAGTTGACAAAATTATCTGCAGTCGCTGAAAAATCCCCTGAAAAAGGGACACGCGATACAGTATCAGCTTCCCTCTCATCTGTCTGTCCCTCCGCTCCGCTGTGCGTGTATTCACAGGCTGCTCAGCACACACACACACACACACACACACACACACACACACACACACACACACACACACACACACACACACCTCCCTAAACTCTCAGTAAACATCCAATCACTGTTGCAGTATGTACATTAGCGGGAAGACTTTGAAGAAGCAGCAGCGTCACAAGCACAGAGATGAGTGCCCACATCAACTGTATGTGACAAACTGAAGACAAATATTCTGTGTCCAGGTGCGGGCTGGCCATAGGGAGGTTCAGGAGTATCCCCGAACAGACTGTCTGTTCCAGGCCGAACCGGCCGGCCCGGTGGTCGGAACGTTTTTTTACCCCATAAAACGGCCGCAGGTGGCACAGAGTGGAACGACAGACTGGGTCAATCTAATATTTAGCATATTAAGGGGAATACGAGCGGCCCCTCCCAACTTGAGCTGATCCTTGTTTCTATTAAAATATGATTGGCTCAGCCGCTCACTCAGTCATTAAACCGCCATTTTCCTGTTTTAAAAATAAAGAAAGAGGAGCAGGATAAATTCAAATTAGCAAACATGCTAAAAAGAAAGAAGCTGGAGAAAGAGATGGGTAGAGCAGAATCATTAAGGGCAAAAAAGAAAAAACGGTTAATAGAGGATGCAGTCAAATGCGCCAAATTAAGAGAGCTTTTAGTGGTGGAGGGGCGAAGGTCAGCCAGGACAGTGACGACACTGACCCAAGGCTAGATTAAGAATTCAGAGGCCCTTGGGCCAGACTCTTAGAGGCCCTTACACACGCACACACACGCGCGCACACGCACAAACACACACACACACCACGGATGGAAATTAACTTTTTTGTCCACCTGCCACTGTGGCTGGTAAATTTTAAAATCTACCAGCCTCTTTTATATTTAAGCGTTGATGTGTGCAGCACAATGCCTAGAAACATATTTTTATGAGTATTTCGCAATCAGTGCTTGTTATCAGAGTTGATTATTCAGTAATTATGTGATACCATAAATAAACAGGAAATTAAGTCTGAATAGACAAAGTGGTTCAAAGTGAAGGTTAGATGGTTAGAAATCTATATCAATATCTCCCTGCAACTTACAGGAATTTACAAATTTCAACTTATTTCATATGTTCGACTGCACTGGACCCACACAAAGGAAGTGGAAATTGCATCATTAGGTGATCAGAAGGTTAGTAATATATAGCAACATCTACTTGCAACTATAGAATTAACTGTACTTAATTATTCCCTATATCAACCGTTACGATGTAACGCCACATTTTAATTTACTTCCGTTCATGTAAACTCCGACAGAAGAGCAGCCAGCTCAGCTGACCGGAGTGCGGAGTAATAATTAGTAGCAGTGAAGAGTTCAAGTGAAGGCTTGTAGCAGAACGGCCAAGACGGTCATATTGGCCGTTTTCAAATATGTGCAATAACTTTGTCTGTATTTTAATTTAGGATTGTCTTGTGTGTAATTTATACAAAAACTAAGACAGTATGATGTGTTTTACCTATTTCGGCCATAAGCGGTCATATTGACCGCACATCATTTCACAGGGTTTCATATTTACATAGTCTGTGCTTCTTTGCGAATTTACTTGTAAGTGAATTATTATATAGTTGTATTATCTCGCCTGGTTGGCACCATGGACACACAAAACGGGAGTTCCCCCTCGGTGAAACAGCGAGCGGAGCTGTTCGGTGCTGAAGTGACGCGACTCTGGCTGTGTCCCAGAGAAACCCGAGGAAGAATATCTGCATCCTGAGCACCGTGCACACAGGTGTGGGCACCTTTAGTGGGGCGAAGGCAAAACCAGAGTCTGTGATGTACTACAACAACACCACGTACGGCGGGGAAGCCTCGGACCAGATTCGAGGGCGTAGGCCTACTCCGTCAAAAGCGGTACAGAGGATGGCCAGTGGCGGCCTTCTGCAACAACCTGCAATTATGAAATTCCGCAGCGCCTCTCTGAATAAGAACGTCTTTATCCTGTCACTGCTTGTGTCTTTCCACAATGCCGGATCCGTAGTCATCACGTACCACTCCTGCATTTCTTGTTCAGCTTCGGGGGCCGCCGGTCCCAGCGGCGTTGTCACTGGCAGTTCCCTGCTGTCATCCGTGGCGTCATCCGCAGCATTGTCCGCGGTATCACTCACGGGATCATCCGCGGTATCAGTGGCTTCACCACGGCCGTCAGGCTGGTCAAAGATGCGGTTGGGGCCGCCGATTTACAGGTGTCTGTCACTGTCTCAGTCGAAGGCGAGGCACCCCGCTGTGGATGAGCTGGTGAAGTGGAGGCATCTGCCGGGTAGCGGTCCTGCTCTTCACTGTCGCTGATGCCGTCAACATTCTCATCCTCTATTGCTGGCTCTCCACTAACGTTTAAGCTCCCACAAGATTTAAAGTTAGATGCGGTGAAAAAGCTTGAGATGTTCGGAATGCTCTGCCGGAGTTGCAAATGTCTTTTATCCCTCTCCTGTTTTGCTTTTAATTTAGAGGCCTCTCCCACCGATTTAATCAGTTATATGAGTTATATTTTTATTTGCAAATAAATCGGGTAGGCAATACCTTTGTAATCCATCACACACTTAATGAGGTCTACTCACAAGGAGGAAAAAAAAAGTGAACGGAGGACTCTGGGAGTCCGAGGCCCCCCGGAGCTCGAGGCCCCCGGGCCGCGGCCCAGACGGCCCGGTTCGGGATCCGGGCTTGCACTGACCCAGCAGGGTCACATTTCCTTATTGCTAATGCAAACATATTTCAGGAGAGAGTCTGTGTTCAAAGTTAAAAAAAGATATTATTTGAATATATAGGCTATACATCCTGTCTTTTACATCCTAACTCATTTATCATTGTTGCTGTTATTGTGAATATTAGCTGACAAGGCCAGTGTCAGTCGTGGAGTTGATGCAGAGGGACAGGATAATGCCAATCATAGGAGGAGGAGGAGGAAGATACAGTGCCAGGTACAGGGGCAGTGTGCAGGACTGGGTTGGCAATAGGTCTTTGCATAGCATTATATTAAGATGTCACATGTTGATGTTTCAGTTCCAGTCACACAGAAACAATAAGCCCATCCTCTCCTGTAGTTATGTCAGTGGCTTTCTGAACTAGACATCTGTTTTCTTTCCAAAGTTAATGAGTTATGGCTAATATTTGTTATTACTGATGTTCTTTTAATGCAGATATAGCAGTTCATTCGTTTTTATACTGCAAATAACGTATTCATCGTAAAACTACGGTTCCACTTGCGTCCGTCATGCAATCAGATAAAAGGTCTCTCCAAACCAAGCTCCCGGGCTGAATTTCAATCCCAGCCCGCCTCTGCCAGTGTGTGACAGACCCCTACGTAAAGTCCCGCCCCAGGCTGTAGTTCTGCACTGTTTTGTTTCATATAATCACAGCGTTGTTTTTTTTTACAAAGCCAGCTCACTTGTTTTTTGCTCCAGCTTCCAGCAGCTCACAAAGACAAAGTTGGACAGGTCTGATGGTAGAGGCCTGGCAAAGTGCAATCCACTTCTCCAGGTTGGGGTTGGACACATAGCTAACAACCCAGTTCAATGAAGAAACACTGTTACTATAAGCACAGAAAAAAAAGTGCTGGAGCATGATGTGTATACATGATGCCCCCTTCACATTTTTGTCTGCCCCCTCATATATGCCAGCCTAGAACCGGCCCTGTCACAGCTATAGTCTCCTGACATATTAAGCACATGGGTCTTGAGCTGGTTGGAGGGAGAATGAATGCACATGTTTCAGTCCATTCTTCTTCGAATTGCTGGTTTTCACTGTCCACTTTTCTTTTAGCAGTGAACTTGAAACACGCCATTTTCGTGCAATCTAGAGGCTCTTACAACCGCAAAATGTCAATATGCGAACTGCTCCAAAAACGAAAGTGAAAGTTAAACATCGCGCTCGCAGCAGTGAGTGACCCAGCTGTCTGTGTATCGTTGACATGGAAACAGTTCCCGGTATACACGTGCTGACCCAACCAAAACACATGGTGAAGGAATAACAGTTCGGGGGCCACAAACAGGAGGCAGGCGGGCCGGATGCGGCCCAGGGACCGCCTATTGAGGACCACTGAACTAGACATACCAAAGCTGCGTCACATTACGCCTATACTAAAGTCTTCTCACCTTTCCATACATACTCACTTTTACATTACACTACTGAGAGTATGCATGTATTCATAGATGCTCAGTACCAATGTATACTGTATGTATGTGCAAGTGTAGTATGTAGTTTTTCCCTAAACGTACCATACGAGAGAAAATCATCTGAGCTCCTACTTCCTAAGGACTTCCTCCTACATGTAGAAGAGTATACTCAGCATATCAGACTTTTAGAAATAGATCATCTGATCCTAATTCTCCAACCACACAGGTCTGGACACTCACATATTTGTGGGTGTATTCGAGTGACTCCTATTGTTTCATACAGTTTTTATCACCAAGTTGTTACTTCATGTTCAATGTGAACAAAACAACACAGTTTGAGTTTTATTCTTTAAGTGCTGTAAAACATCTCAAATATTAAGTTTTTTAATGTTGCCAATCACTTCAGACTTTCATGAGGCAATTAATGCTTGAAGCTTTATAATGTCATGAACAATATTTTTTATTATTATGATTGTCTACAATTTTTATTTATCAGATGACTTTTTTCAAGAAACCGATGCAATAAAATGTATCTCTTTTCTGTCCCTCCATATTTTAGTAATTAATGTGACCTGAAAATCAGTTATGTATGTTACGTATTTTATCTGTAAATCAAGAATATTATTATCATTATAATTATGACATAATAATAACAATAATAAACCCGGAAATACATGAATACCCAGACCGTGTGATTGGAGAGCACGGATCAGACGATCTCTTTCTAAAAGTCTGACATGCTGAGGTTACTCTCGTACATATACGAGGAAGGTGACGTCTCAGGAAGTAGAGGAGTGTGCAGCTGATCGTTGTTGACGCACCGTTTGTTTGGTCAGTAATGTGCGTCCTGGCTCTTTGTATCAGCTGCTATGATCAATGCTTAAATTGCCAAAAATCTATGGTCGATATGTCAATCCATGTATTTCACATTATACAAAAACAAACACCAACGTCACCGTGTCAGTGTCAAAAAGCACAGACCCTGCTTGTGCCACACGTGTTACAATTAGTCCTACACTTAAGTAGACTACCATGATTCACAGCCACGCCCTGGTCAACATGACAATGGCCCTAACAGCATGTTTAAGTTAAGTAAAGGCTTATTCTGACGTGAATGTCCTTTTCTGTATAGACTTAATGGCCTTGTGCTCAAATGCCTTAAGTATGTTCTGGACTCAAGATAAATACACTGTACACACAATGTGCAGCAATCACGAAATAGAGTCTGTATCGTGTGCTGAATGTTTGGGTAATCCCCGCTACTCTGTAAACTCTGCACCATTAAAGGCTCTCTATTCCTGCCCTGCCTGCTGGATCACACCAGGAGCCAAGCCCCGCCCCTTCCTTATGATGTACTGTACTGTACACAAAACGGTTCACCGTGAACACACGTTCATTAGATTCACACAGCGGAAGATTCACAACAAGGAGGATGAGTAGCTACCTGTGGTTCTTACTTCCTTGTGAGTAATAATGATGTTTCATTGAAATGATTGATTGAAACTAAAGCCTGTCAGGAGTCAAGACTTCAGTGTTTGAAGTTTCTCTGCTGACTCAGAACTTTGTAGTAAGTTTGCATTGCGTCAGTTGAGTGACAGAGCGTGTTGAATGAACTGTGCACAGTGAACTTATATTAATACATTACTATGTAGCTTTCAAAGTGTTGTGTACATCATTGTTTCACGTGTATGTCCAGCCGAACAAATCTAGATGAGGCTTTATCATATCAGTCGGAATTAGAGAGCAAACTCACACACACACACATACACACACGTGGTGTGACTGCACTGTAGTGTAGTATTGTTTTAAGTGTCTGTTGGAACGTTTGAAATAATCGTATTATCATAGTCATAGTAGTTATCATTGACACACAGAGACTGAACAGCTAACTTATAGGCTTGGTTCTATTCAACACACAGAGTCTATATTAATGTGGTCATGTTGGTGTAGAGGGGTTCTTAAATAAACAACAATAAATGCTTTACGTCTGTCAGTAATGCATGGGAGACGTTATATGACATAACTGTGATAATACCATACTGAGATATTCTCAGTGACATATTATATTACTCTGTTACTGAGAAATATATAACTTTTGTATTACTGCTGGTGACGTGTTTATCTTTTTGTCACCAGGCTGCTTTCTGACACTTGGCAATGCACTCAACTGCAGAGTCACTCAGGATGATGGCCAGCCGACGTACGTCATCTCCGACTTGCCTCAAGTCTCAGCGGGCGACTGGGACTATACATGGGCCAACTCAACTGTAAGTTACAGGACACAGAAGAGTTTACCTAGTTGTTTTCTCACTTTTCATTGCTCAGAGCAGGGCCCTCCATGAGCACACCTGAAATGAGTCCACAACCCTTAACTCACAGTTCCTTCACTGAGATGGTCATGTGCTTGAGGTTTTGTTTTTGTTTGGTTTGTGTGATTAATTTTTTCCCCCTCTCCATGTGGATTTAAGGGATATGTGATTGTGCATAACAATCAGAAAATCCCTGGACTGGTGCTAAGATCCACCATCAGCACTCTCATCACCTCCAGATGCATTGAAGAGGTCTTCTACACAGGGATCATTGTCTCAGAAGTATGACACTTTTACCTTGGGAAAAAAAATGCTGCACAGTTTACACTCACAATATTAAGAACAATATTCTCTGGATTTTGTGAGCTAAAGTGTTACAGTCCAAATGATACTGTGACTTAAGGAGAAGTGAGAATTAAAAAACGAGATTAAATTGTTTCTGCCAGTCTTCAGACAATAATGATGTTGTGTTTTCTCTCTGTAGGGGGAGCACTACGATGCTCGCTGTCTGGGTGAGTTATCATTTACCTTGTGTCTCGTTGTCTTATCCAGCTGTGTCTTTGATGTTGATGTTCAGTGTCTTCCTTTTAGTGACAGTATTTTGAAATGTGTTTTCCCATCTATCCATGTATTATCTATATGTAGTGATGTGAGGATTTGTTTTGTTACAGTCAGCTGCACTGAAAATGCTCGCTCTTCGGAAAAACAAAGGTAGGAATAGAGTACAAGTGATATGTTATACAGGAATTCGTCTTTGTGTTAGTGATGGGTTACATCCTACAAAACATATACATTGACAAGGAGATAAGAATCAGACATAAGAAGTGATTTAAAGTGAGCAGAAAGACCAGTAGTGCCCACGGCAGTGCCTAGGCACATGACATTCATGTAAGATTACATCATGTGTCTTTACTTCCTGTTTGAACGCAGGAATGTTTTTGTTCTTGAGTTCAAATGCACGATTGCAACATCACCGGAGAAGCACTTTCCATTCATACATAGTAGATGACAATTGGTTCTCATTTAAGAAGATTTCCATCTGTTTGCCAGGAGGGATGTATTTTGGTCTTTTTGCTAACAAGGGGGATGGCACCCCCCCTCAAATCGCCCACTGACAATCGTTGAAGAAATGATGACATCTTTCAAATAAACAAATAGATTTTGAGGTGAATTAAAGTGTCTGATGGTAGATTAACTGTCAAACTCTCTTTGCTCCTGACAGAATTTTCCCGCCACCGGAGCGCTGCCATGGCTGCCATAGTTATCTTTGTTTCATTTATCCTGGTCTTAATGCTTCTAGTGTTCCTGCACGCCAAATTCAGAGATACAATTCCCAGGTATATTTACGTTCAATGCTTCATAAAAATGAAATGCACTGCCCTCATGTGACATGTTTTAATGGATGCTCTGTTGTCATTTGTAGCTGTCGCAGCTGGAACCCACCTGGATGCCTTTTCACTGCTGTGAAGAAAGAAGACGAGGAGGCAAGGAATGGGTAGGAGGACATTCATCTTACCACCATCATGACCGTCATGTCGACAAGCTACAGCTGTAGGATAAAGTTCAATGGAACTGCTTATATTATATAGGCCTATATATATATTTCTGAAGAATTGTCCATGAATGTAATCAGCTCAGTACAATCAGTAATGTGATTTGGGAAAATAGTTATTTGTGTATCACTTAAGCGACGCAGAGACTTTGTGACAGGTGTTGGATTACAGTTTGTCATGTACACCACAGTTGCCTGTAGACAGACGTAGATATGACTGGATATGAGAGACTTAATATGCCCAAAAGGTTTTCTCCTTTGCTAATTTAGTCCCCCTGTGGCCTGTTATCAGCCTCATGTTTAGAAGATAAAAAGCATTAAGCATTTTTACCCGCCCCACTTTGCAGATTAAAGTTCTGTTACACTTGACATAGCAGCACTGAATCTAAGTAGCACAATATTTTACAACAGTCTCAGCCTTGATACAAAATTGCACAGCAGGTAGCAGAATTGATGCACAGGTGAATTGTTCTCGAGACTGTGGAAGTTCTCAGACTCTTTGCTGCACCAGCGAGTGCACTTTGAGGACCAAGGCCCAGTAGCAGCGCAGTAACCTCCCCATGTACGTTCAGGACCCCCTTATTGGTTTTACTTGAAACAAAGCTGTGGAAGCTGTGAAACCTGTAATGCAGCACCAGGGAGTGCACGTTCAGTGTCCTGCAGCATTACAGCACCCCTCTGAAAATGTATCTGAAGCCTTAACATACCTCAATCATTCCCTGCACAGAGGAATACACGTGGTATTATATATAATCTGCCATGTGCAGATGACTATTTGTTGTATATCATGTTCATTTATATGAACTCATTATATATATTGTTTATATTTCATACTGCTGTATTATACACCAAATATAATTAATATAATGACACCTAATATATATACATTATTTATATTTATAGGGCTCAGATAAAGATGTACTATTTTCAATTGCATTAATTGTGAGGAGGCTATGTCCAGTCATTGTTTGTCTTTTAGGATTAAATTATTCATCCTTCTATCAACTGTGATCATTCATCAAATCAGTACTTTGTATCATTGTGTATATCACTGTGATTTGTTTTCCAAATAAAAAAACATTAAAAGGCAATAATGAAAATAAGTTGTTGTTTTTTAATGTTTTCAGTCTTGTTGTCAATATTACAGCAGCTGTAGGGGTAAAATCTGGTGCTGTGCTTCAGCCAGTAAAATGGGGTGAGGAGACAGGAAGGCACCTCTGCTTCCAAGATCATGACAGGAAGTGTAGAGCAAGTCGTGTGACACCAACGTAGGTGGAGGTGTGTAAAACTTCCCATAGTGGTGTGACCAGCTCAGCCAATGAGAACAGGAATTCCTCACAAACACAAGCAACCTGATGATGTCAGCTGTTACTCAAAGTAAGGAATGAGGTCAGATATGCAGATGTAATAAACAAAACAATGCTATCTGGATTGAACAGCAGCTGAATGAGACTGCTGCGATTGTGTGACTCATGAACAGTAAGTTTACAAGACTACACTCATAAAAGTTCAGCTTCATTCAGGCACCACACTATATGTAAATGCTAATGTCAGTATGCTAACATGTTGACAGGCACAATGCAAACATGTTGATGTTCAGCAGGTCAAATGTTTACCGCGACCATCATAGTGCTTTAGCGTTAGTTTAGTGGTGTGATTAACTTAATTCTTCACAGCTTTTGGTATTAAAAGATAAAAAAGAAAAATCGAAACAACTTCTCATATGAACAGATTTATTTACAATATGTACAGACATCATAAACAGTGAATTAGTAATGGCAATGGATGTGCAGTGTAACAACGTCTATCAGAAGGCACAGAGGTTATAATAATTTATTTAAACAGTCTCGCCCTGGAAAATCGACTACAGGCCTACAGACAATACATGTCATGTTTTATAAGACTCTTTAATAAAGTCCTGGTAAGGTAGAAAGAAACCAAGACCAACACACTCTTTATGTTTTATTTAAGTTTTAAGTTTGATTTTACAGTATTTTTACTGTAATGTTAGATGTCTTCAGGAAACAAAACAAAAACAAGCAGAGATCCTTAATCTTCCATTACACTGTTATTTATTACATCATGAGCTGTTTATACTGTTACTGGGAGCGCTGGGGTCCAGCTGCTCCCAGTCAGCCCCAGTGGAAGGACTCATACCAACTACACTAACCTGCCTCCAGTGAAAGCTGCACAGCTGCTTGAGACTACAACTTGTGGAAAACAAAATCCACTTAATACAATAACTTTAAAGTGAAGAGCGCACTCTGCTGACCGTTATCTCTAACACCAGCAAACCACAGCTACAGAGACAGAATGAGAATCAGTAACAGACATTAAATAACAAACACAAATCAAACAGCAGCACTTCATTTCAGTTTAAATTACACATTACAAGAAGAAAAGATTAAACAAGAGAAAATTGAATCTGTTTATAAAATATGGAGGGATGATCAACACTGAAAGAGTCAGTCTCTGATTCAACGTTGTTTAACCGGCCTGAGCCCCATTTATCCATTTCCTTTATGGACTACTATCCAGGTGCAGCCTTAAAACAGAGCTTGATTAGCATGAATCCCATCCATGAACTCTCCCCTCTCCTCCCCATTCCCTGATTGTCTCAAAGTGCTCTGTTCAGATCTGTCCATCGTATAAGATTGTTTGATTAAGTTCCGTTGATCAAACCGTTTCCTCAGATCCTCCACCAGAGTCTGAGCAGAAATGTTGTTCATCAGATAAACGGGTAATAAACAAAAGGTAACAAACAACACAACTACTACTGCTGCTGTCAGTCCCAGTCCACGTTAGAGGGTCATCTTCCTCGACTTTTTGTGTTCAGTCTCTCAGGTGTGTCTGTGATGGGTCTCTCAGGTTTCAGGCCAATACCTCGCTGCTGTAAAGACACGAAACAACGTAACAGCTGAAGTTGTGATGTATTTCTCAGAACTGTTAAGAAAGTTTTACTGACTTTGACTCAATCAACTTAACAGAGAGGGTGAGCCGATAATCACCAAAGTTCCCATCATAGTTTGTCCTCACATCACACTGAGTCCTCAGACTGGCCACGAGAAATCTGAGTTGTCCATCTCTGAGGATGTCTTTGTCCCACTGGACTCATCCTACAAACTGTTGATCCCAAGACTCTGGCACCTCAACATCCCCATGTAGTTCGAATAGGACTGAGACTTTGTGATCAGTTATCAGATCACAGAAGATATAAAGGTCTGTTTCACATCCACTACAAATGTTCCTGTTGAGGAGACAGAAAGGGAAAGTGAGGAGCAGACACACTGACAGCTTTAACATGGCAGCCTTTAAACTCCATCTACATGTTTCTGTGGACAGTTTAGTGACGTCTCAGAGCTGCAGAGGCTCATCAACATCAACTGTTGGCTCACATGTGAGCAACTTCAACTGATTTTTTGAATCACAGTGTAATAAAGTGAAGCTGCAAACTAACCACAGACGCAGTTGAGGCTGATGAGCAGCAGGATCCTGCAGATCATCTCCCTGTGAGAGGAGACAGAGAGGTGAAGAGTCAGTTCAGTCCTCACATGTACCACAACAAACATCTACTCTGGTAAATATCAACACTGACTGTTTCGGTTCATCAATAAAATCTTCTCACACACAAGATTTATTCAAGAGGAAATTATGTTTCTGGTACTATGACTCTCACACAGCTGAGTGATTTATCTCATGTCAGGTGATGGAGGCTGTGCCCATTGGGAACTGAGTGGTTGGTACTTCCCCACACTTCAAGCCACAGTCAACCAATGCTTCCGTTTATTAGGCTGACCTTGCATATTGTTAGTGTGCAGCAATGTGAACTCTGATCAAATAGTGTTTCTGTCGAAGTGTCCTGTGTGTTTTCAGTCTGTATGAGAAATCACAGTTTATGTTAAGGCAACTACAGATTTTTCTCTTCTCTCCACAGTACACAGTGCATGATCGGGAACACTCGACTTTTCTCCTGAAGGAAAGAAGTTTGATCTGAACTTTTTTCTTTAATAGTAAATCTTTTACCATTTAGACAATATACAGTACAATTAACACAGACAACTACATACAGGAAAGATGTCCAGAGGTTTCTTGACGGATTATAAACACAGATCAGTCTTGGCTAACAGGTTAGGTTATGCTGATTGCAAAAAATATAATTACAGAAAACTGGATATGGGTGGAGAACTAAATGTGTTTACAGGACAAAGTTTATGGGGCATAAAAATGTTACTGATTCTCTTTAAGACAACACAGAACTTTTGCCATGTGTTACACTGAGGGGGAAAACTAGAGGAGGAACCAAATGCAGACACATGAGAGGCTGGATAGGGGAATCAAAAGACAAGCTTTAATTTACACAAAAGCTGAAATTTACAAAAACTAGGAGAACTAGAAAAACCAAAAATGAGTCATGGACCAAAACAAAGTAGAAAATAAAACAGCTTAAACAAAGTGCAACAAAAAAGCAATGTTCAAATCAAAATCCAACCATACCAAAGGGAAAGACACAGGAAGAGACACTAGAGAACCTTGCGGCAAGACAGAGGTAGACGGAATCACAGGGTACATCAAGGAGGACGTCACAAAACAAACTGACAGTGAGTGCAGGGAGAACCGGACTAATTACAGACACATTAACAAGGGGATCAGGAACAGGTGAGGGGATTGAGGAGGGAAAAGGACAGATGAGATAACAAAGAGAAACATAGAGGGAAAAACAGAGGAGAACTGAAGAAGAGACACACAAGGGCATAATATCAAAACATAAGATACAGAACCATGACACTATGTAAAAACAAAAATAAAAGTCTGTGGTTGGGTGGCAAGGGATTATTTATAGCGACCGTTAGCTGCATTTTGTGTTTCCCACATTTTACTGTGGTCAGCTAACAGTCAGATCATGAATTGAAATGCAAAGTCTATTTTCTTACAAAAAATTCCTTACTAATATACAGTAGTCTCAAGCGGTCAGCTAACATGTGACTGTTAGGACAAGCACTTAAAGCATTTTCCTGGTGCAGCTAAACGCCAGCCTGAACAAATCACAGCTTTCCTTTCAAGCACACATACAGAAACAGAAGGACAATCAGTAACGGACAGTAAATAACAAACACAAATCAAACAGCAGCAACATTTAAGTGATCTCTGGCAACAATCATTCAAGATTAGTTTCCGACCACATTTCTTGATGGTTCACCCCTATCCTTCCAAGCTTTAACAATGCACAGTTGGACAGTTCTTAACCCAGTGTTAGTAGTTTCAGTAATCTCCTTCGATGTTTTCTTTTCTTGATGCAGACCAAAATTTGACCATTCTGAAATAGAGTAACATCTTTTCCACAACCTCAGGATACATCTTCTAACATGGTTGTTTAAGAAGTGAGAAGCTACTCACTGTATCAGTCAGGGTTAAATACCTTGTTGCCAGCTGAAACATGTAATCACTGTAATAATTCTCCAATGGATGGCTCTGACCTATTTGCTTAGGTCAATCCAGGTGGTGAAGTTTATTTTGGCCATACAGTGTATAAATGTAACATGTATGTTTCCTCCATCAACTCCATTATTTTTTATCTCCTCTGACTCCTTACTGAACAACATGAAGGCATGATGGGGTTTTTTTTTGCACCTGCTTTTTAATTCATTTTAGTTTCATACACATACACATACATTGTATGTGTATATGATACAATATAAATGGAGAAGCATACATATTTACACCCGTGGCATCTGTATCAACTTATATTCCTTTTCCTATATATTTGAGCAATGTCACAAATAATGTGTGCTCCTCTTTATTAATGGGTTTCATAATATATAAGTACCAAATACGTATATATACCTATAAGCATAACGTCACATTTCTGAAACCCCTTCGCTCATACCACCTCTGGAATAACCGTTGTGAGGTAGCTAAAACAACCTAACCAGTGTAGCTACAACAAATACTAATATAGATGTTAATAATAACAATAACAATAACAATAATAATAATAATAATAATAATAATAATAATAATAATAAATTAATAAATAAAAAAACACAAAGAGACGATGTAAAAGGGCATGGTGTGTTTTAATTGTCTCATTTACACTGCTGATAAAATTGTTTCTTCCTGTCCTGCTGAGTTCTGAAATCCTCTGCTGGAATTTGGTTTCTTAGAAAGACAGTGAATAAATAAATGGCGACAAACGAACCACACAACTACCACAACTGCTGACAATCCCAGTACACAGTAGAGGGCAATCCATCCTCGACTTGCTGTGTTGGGTCTCTCCGGCGTGTCTCTGTCGGCTATCTCAGGTTTGGGCCAATCGCTTGCTGCTGTAAAGGATCAAACAACAGAACAGCTGAAGTTGTGACATATTTCAGACACTGTGAGAATGAAGTGAAGGACTGTGGATTGTGGTCGCCCTCAGTACTTTCCTTCAGGATAATATTGATCCAAAAAAGCTGCTGAATTGAACTGTTAATAAAGTTCTACTGACTTCTTCTCAACCAACTTACCAGAGACATTCAGCCAACAATCACCAAAGTCCACACCATAGTTTGTCCTCACATCACACATGTACAGGCCTGAGTCCTCAGTTCTGAGTCTGGACACATGAAGTCTTAGTCGTCCGTCTCTAAGGACGTCTTTGTCCCACTGGACTCGTCCTACGAACTCATGATCCCGAGACTCTGGGACTACAACACCTCCACGTATTTCAAACAAGACTGAGACTTTGTGATCAGTCTTCATCTCACAGAAGATATAAAGGGAGTTGGGGGGAGTGTCCGTTGTGGTTGTGAACATCCATTCCAGAGTGATGTTGTGGTTCTCCTCTGCCTGATAGGAGGTCTGTTTCACATTTACTACAAATGTTCCTGTTGAGGAGACGGAGAGGGAAAGTGAGGAGCAGACACACTGACAGCTTTAACATGGCAGCCTTTAAACTCCATCTACATGTTTGTGTGGACAGTTTAGTGACGTGTCAGAGCTGCAGAGGCTCATCAACATCAACTGTTGGCTCACATGTGGGCTGTAGGAGCCATTTATTTGTGTTAGATTTGTTTTTTACTTATTTGCACTTATTTTGGAGTGGCGATGTCATGTGGGTTTGGACCCCTTAATCAACCTATACTGTATAATTTCACCTGTCACCTGGACACCCGTGTTAGAGAGGGGGTGGCCTGGGACTGCACATTTTTTGTCTACCACACAATTACGCTCAGTCTTGACCAGTTTTTCGTTCCTTAAAGAATTCAACAAAACCTTTAAAACGGAGCAACTTGGAGTAGACAAGATTCATTAAATCCACTGACCACAGACACAGTTGAGGCTGATGAGCAGCAGGATCCTGCAGATCATCTTCTCCCTGTGAGAGGAGACAGAGGTGAAGAGTCAGTTCAGTCCTCAACATCTACCACAACAAACATCTACAGTCTGTCTTTAGCCTTTACAATACTCCTTTATCTTTATTATTCTGCTCATTACACATGAGGACTTCCTGACTGGACAGTCTTAATGCTAACGCTAAGCTGGTGGCACCAGTGGTTAAACTGTGACGTTGATGAGTTCAGTTCTACAGCTTTGACGTGACTCAGTAAAAACATATCAGCCGCTGTTTGGTTCAACAGAGTACAATGAAAGAACAGAGTGCCCAAAAGTATGTGGACATCTCAGGAAGCAACAACGGCTCCATCTGGTGGAAAACAACTGACAAACCAGGAAGTGGATTGTTATTCTTTTTGAGTGTGTAGAGGTTTGACAACATAATGTCAGTGTTGTAAATGTCAGAGTGAGATCTTTCTTTTTTCACTTGGTCTTTTTTTTTATGTTGCATGCATTTTATACTCATTTGATGGCTTTATCTTTCTGCATGTGTGTTGTGGTTTTAATCAGCAGTGTAATTGCATGATGTTTTTATTTGTTATGGATAGTAAGGATTGTTTAAGAACTCTGGACCAAGCTGATGAGTGATCTGAAAAGGCTGCATCTCATGTCTCCAGTTCAGGATTGGTGAATAAGACCTCTGAGAGCTGTAAAATGGGGGTAGAAAACAGGTGAGCGAAAAAGAGCAGCAGCACCGAGGTCCTCCCAGTGACACTGGCAGGTAGTGGCACCGCAGTGGCAGCCTGTGGCCTGTCCATGGCATCTCTACGTGTTTACACATTTTAATGTACAAAGTTTGCACAATTTCTCTTTGTTTTGCACTTCTTAATATTATCTAACTATATATCAATATCTGTTCCATTGCATAAATGTGAATGTAAAATATTGTACATATTGTACTATTGTCATTGTTATATTTAATATTTATATGTTAAATATATGTATATACACACACACACACACACACACACACACACACACACACTACAGGGTGACATGAACATGAAACACTCATACATTACAAACACATATAAACAATGTCTACATATAAACATATATTAAGTCACGAAAACAAAATAAACACAGTTTCTGGAAACCTAGGATGAGGAAGTAATGTGGTCAGTGCTGTAAGCACAGATCACCCATACAACAACTGACTGCAGACACGATCATCGACTCGTTATCATCGACTAATAAAGTTTAACCAGAATTTTAATGCACCCCATAAAAATATTAGTAAATATTTATAGAGGATGATATTTATACCAAAGTTTTCATTAGAAAAACAAGCCCAAATAAACTTTGTCTGGACTGACAGTTTAAGAGTGAAAAGCGTTTAAAAATGTATTTCATTCCAGCTGAGATGTATTAGTGTGTAATCTATAGTTTAACATCTCCTCTATTAATCAGTGTTTAAAGTCATGAATAACATCTCTACACAAAAGACTTTAAGAAAAGGAAATTAAGTTTCTGGTAGAATGTAACTCTTCAGCTGACAAGTACAACTTAAATCAACACTTACACATGTTAGGTTGAGAGACTTCGGTCATTTGCAGACGAAATCATGATGAGAGGACAGACTGCAGTGATGACGAGTGTTTTACTCCCAGAGAAAACGTTGAAGCTCTATCACACACTCCTCCCCCCTGATACCTCCCTCGTATATGCCCGACGGTTCTCAGCATTGTCAGACTTTCAGACAGAGATCATCTGATCCGTGTTCTTCAGTCACAGGGGTCTGGACTGGATACTCGTGTATTCCCGGGTGTATTCGAGCGACTGCCGTTGGTTTACACAGTTTTATGATGCTGCTCTCTTTATCTTAGTCTGTCTTCTGATGAATATTTTTACAATGCACTATCTTTACCCGGTGTTCTGTTTTTAATGTAAACCAACTGTAAATAAATCCAATAATATGAGAGAAGCTGTTTTTAATAACATGATTAACATGAGAAAGTAAACTATATTTTAAAGGTCCTGCCTGCCACCATTGCATGTGTTTCCAGGGCATTTACATCGACATCACATCATGGTCTGACAGGATGAATACAGGTCTTTTATTATTACCTATTCTGCCTTGGAGAGCTGCCAGCTTGTTATACTTTCATCACGTTATGCAAACAAATGGCTGTGTAAACACGGCTGTTATACAAATATTGGAACTGGAAGCTTCACCCTGCCTATATTAAAGCATGAAAAAACTCATCACATGGAGCTTCATATCAAAAAAGGTGAAGAAAGAATGAAGACACTTCTCAGCATTATTTTAGTAAATTGAACACAGAGCAGATTTCAGATCCATCAAATAAGTGACAGTTTATGTGCACCATGTTGTGAACAGAGACCTTGTGTTGAGCACATCACATGAAGGAGTGGCAAGACATCCTGCTGTGAAGAAAACTTAAATATTGACACAGATGAGCTTGTAATGTGTGGATGAAACTGTGATGAAACAACAGAGTACAGTGGTCTGTGTAGGAGACCTGAGCTGACAGGTCCCTGACTCCTCATCTACAAGGTCATCAAGGTCCGTTTTAAGGGAGTGCTATTGGTTAATGCATTGAGGAACGAACTGCTGAGGACAACACCTGAGGATTGTGTGTCCGTTTTCAGACTCTTGGCTCAGACCCAGCCCTCTAATAGTAAAGGTGTTGATCAAAGTCTGTGTCCCTCTCAGTTTGCGTTCAGGCTGCTGGCCTGTGTGTGACGTCCGTGTCTAAATCTGATCTTTACCTGTGTGTCTCTTAAAGTTGTGCTTTAGGGACGTTAACATAAGTAATGTTTGGAGACCAGCAGTGACATGTTGGTTTATAAACCTGCAGTCTTCACCATTATGATGTGTGTGTCACACTGGAAACACAAAGCGATGTGGTGGTAAATCAATTACAGGCCTACAAACAAAACATGTCATGTTTTATAAGAGTATTTACAAAGACCAAAATATTGTAAGCTGCCATTTAGGTAAAGAAGCCAAGACCAACACGCTCTTTATGTTTCATTGATCCTCCTCTTCCTGCACAGACTGTGATGTATTTGAACTTATCTGCAGGAGCAGCACCTGATCCACAGGTTTTCACAGATTGGTATCCACTGGTGCCACCTGCTGACATTAATACATGACTGCAGCTAAGAAGGTTTTATTTTACTGTTATGTTAAGGCTAATGATGTAGTGTGGAACAATGGGACATAATGATGATGATAATGAGTTTTATTGTCAATATCTTTATTACTGTTAAATAAAAATACTGTACTTGTGCTGTCTTGAGTTACTTTATTAGTGTTTCTATTATGCGACTCTATTTTGAGTGACTAACTTTCTGATCGAGTATCAACAGTAATCCAGGTCATGGTAAATCTAGGCGCTGTAACCTAGACAGCTGGACTGGCAGTTTTTTAAAGATGTTTCACCTCTCATCCAAGAGGCTTCTTCAGTTCTAACTAACTGGAGAGGAATAGGCAGGCTTTTAAACTCTGAGTGGGTGTGACCTCACAGAAGGTCACATGTGAGCTCTGACTTTCAGAAGCCCCAGTCCTCTGAGTCATAGGAGAGTGACTGGAAGTGGAGTTTTGGGACCTGGAAACAGGGGTGGATGGAAGCGGCTGACTGGTAGTTTGATACGGGTCACTGGAGGAGGATGTGTTGTTATTGTATGTTTTCACATGATTTCCAAGAGGTACACAGGTGGAACATTTGTTGGTGTTGCACCCTGGGTTCTCCTCAGACTGGGATGTCGGCATGTACTCTGGATTCTCATCAGCCATGGCTGCTGGTATGCACCCTGGGTTTCCAAGAGGTACAGGAGTGGAACATTTGTTGGTGGAATGATCGTTGGATAATGAATTGTCACTCATTTCAAGCCTCACAAAAGGGGCATCCTCCTCCCCCTTGAACTTCAAACCCTCTGGCTCATGCATCAGTTCCTGATCAATGGGCCCATCATCCAGGTCTCCAATATGCGGAACATCATCCTCTATAATAAAATGAAAAGATTTAAATTGCAAAATAAACCCCCTGTGGTTTCAAATTTTAAACTATGTCATAATTGCATGTGTTTAGTCAAAGACAGCTTGGACTTGTATTCTCCGGAAATCATCCAAGAGGCTTGATTTGAGCTGAAGAAGCGAACTGAACAAAAAAATAAAATAAAATAAATAATCTACAAGCCTAGTCTTCGACCAAACACAGATTACCATGAGTAGCTGACCTGGACGACTGAGAATCTTCACAGTCACAGCTGATCATAGCAGAGCCATGAAAATAAAACGACACAATAGAAAGCTTTGTAGAGTTAGAAAATTGAATTCGGCATAGAGATGAAAGCCTGCTTTTCACTACCCCAGTTACTGAAGTAGAGTAGAACCCGAGTGTTATTAGTTATTTATTGAATTTTGACGTATGTCCCGCGTCACTAAATGAGCTAACTAATTGTATTATATATCTATGTATCTTATTTGCATAGATATATTGATCAACAATGGAACTAATGTATGTTTCTATTTATATTAATAACGATAACATCGAGAATCTATATTGTGCAGTAAAGTTACCACCAATTACAAAAACTATAGTGTGGCTGAATCATACTGTCAAACTTGTTTTTTTGTACAGAATAGCTTTTATTCTGAAAAAGTCAGACCGGAAGTGATGCCAGCACTACACAGACAACAAGCTCGTCGTGAGGGGAGTGAGTGAGTGAGATGGCAAATGTGTCGTTGTATTTGACTAATGTCAACGTTTCACTGGGACAAACTATGGAAACCGATAAGGTTAGTCAATGTGATACAACTTTCGCCTTTGATCGTGTTTGTGTATAATAAGCTAAGACTTTCAATATTAAAGGAGTATTACTTCCTTAGCTGAGAAGCTAACAGCCAACAAACAAAAAGTAGCTTAAGTAAGCTAATAAACGCAGCCGTGCTTTGCAGTGCTAAGGTATACATTCAAAAACCTCTCTTTATATACCTCTATGTGTTGTTAACTATTACTGTATATAATGACTTGAATTATTCCAGTTACTTAACTTTAACGTAACGTAACTAACTAACTTTGTTAGGTTAGAGTGTGTGTGTGTGTGTGTGTGTGTGTATACACACATGGCTTCATGTACACACATTGTTTGTTATCAGTGTCCAGGAGGGGAGACAGACTTTGAGAGTGTGGAGATGGACGACTCTGCGGG
Organism: Diplodus puntazzo; assembly: GCA_963678695.2. Lineage (NCBI taxonomy): Eukaryota > Metazoa > Chordata > Actinopteri > Spariformes > Sparidae > Diplodus > Diplodus puntazzo. The sequence goes on along the minus strand of OZ023175.1, from coordinate 23,875,278 downwards.
GAGACCGCAGGGGAGGGTGAAGGTTCCCCGCAGGACCATCTTCTTTGCCAGTGGAGAGACCATGGAGGAGTACAGCACCGATGAAGAGGAAGAAGAGGAGGAGCCTGTGAAGAAAGACCTCATTACTGTAGATTCGGTAGGCTGAGATCAGATACAGTCACATGACGGAAACCATCAGGACTTTATAGGTGTTAAACAGCCTCAGATGTAGGACATATCCTGTGGGCGTGTATGCATCAGAGCAAATCTTTTCTCAGGTTTGTGTTAGGAGACATTTCCTGGCAGAAATGCCCTGGCACTGGTAAATCCTCTTCAATAGGGCAGTTGAACTACATATGTATATGAGGTCACTATGCCAGGTACATTTGTACATTTGATCATGAATAACAGTGTCACTCCTGGTGTGCTTAAAACAAGGGACCATTGTTGTATGTCTTTCTCTATGTCTCTTCACCCTGATATCCTGTCATCTCACTTCTGTTAACTCTAATAAAGGCACTACATGTTCAAAAACACAAATAAAAAAATAAACAGGAAATGTCTGTTAAATGAGAGCTTGGTGCAGAAGGATGTTCTTTATCTCTGTCCTACACTGCACTGCTGCCTTATGTGCAAAATATACTCCAAAGTGGTCCTTAAATGATCCTTGACAAGTAATCTTGGGTAATATTTGTTCTTTAGTGATTGACCAGCAGATGTGTGTTCTAATCGTCTTGGTTCTCTTCTCCTGTGTTTAGTCCAAACTGACCTGGGGTCCATATTTCTGGTTCCAAATGTGGAGAATGGCAACCTCCACTATCTCAGGTAAAGGAAGCTTCTGTCACAGATGGCGTTCATGCTAACCAGGACCAGCCACATCTTACTGGGTCCTAACAGTTCACCTTGACTGATACTCGTTTTCTGGGGCCAATGACGATGCCAATATAGGGGAGTAAAAAATTCCAGTATTGATATATCAGCAGATTTACACAGCATTTTCACAATGATCCTTCGGATGTGATAATTAAACACTTGTGACTAAGACACGTCACAGAGGCAGGGTATTTTACAGTAAAACAATAAACACGAATGAGGTGCTTTACAGGAATGCATCCCAGCATATTTCACAACTTGTTTCACACTAATTGCATTTGGTTGTTTTTGGGCACCTTCATAATAATCTTCATTGTATGTGTGTGTCCTGTAGTGTGTGACTACATGGGGGAGAGACTTGCCTCTCTGTTCGGCATCACTACTCCTAAATACCAGTATGCCATCGATGAGTATTACCGTATGAAGAAAGAGGTAGGACACATGGACAAACACACATCCTTGAGTTTCATATGTCACTTTCATGTGTAAATAGGAATGAGGCTGCACCTTTAAAAGCTGTTTACGCTGAGGCAGGAGCAAGAACGCAAGCATGAACTCTCAGATGGTATTAAATGCTGCACACGCTGTCGTCTCCTGCAGGAGGAGGAGGAAGAGGAGGAGAACCATCTGTCTGAGATGGCAGAGCGTCGCTTTGCGGAGCAGCAGAGAGGTGAGCAGGACGATCCTCATCCTGCTACTGTGGAGCAGCCGGAAGCATCCAGGGCTTCTTTTGTAAACATCAGCTTTGATCTGGAGCCAGAGCCTCCTCTCAACACCACAGACACCAACAGAGTCCCATCTCCCCTCCCCTCCTGAAATGTAACCACTGACATTCATACATTTCTATCAGTTGGCAAAACCTTCATTTACTTAGCTTTATAGATTAATACTATTGTTATTTTTCTATGTTTTTATTTTATACTTGGAGATGTTAGTACACAGTGCAGGGACTAATTAAAGGGCTGTGGAAGTGGCAGCACTGGCCTTATATGTGAATGTTAATTTGTATATAGTGTGAAATCCTATGCAAGACTGAGATGTATTATTGAGCTAGTTGTGTAGACCGAGCTGGGACAAGGCTCAGCTCTTGAGGAGGTGAAATAAATGCTGGATTTTAATCTTACTGAGAAATAGATAAATGGAAGGACCCCAGTGATAAGCAGCATCATCAACAGACACGTGATAAATCTACTAGGCATTTGTTGATTCTGCTGCGATATATATATATGCAAAGACTGTTCACATGTTCAGCCAGTTTTGTAACAGCAAGGCCTGATAATGGCACCGCCAAGCCATTTCTGCTCTCAGTCTCATCCTGTTTTTCTTGTTTCTGACATCTTTGTCTGCACCTGGCTGTAAAAATGAGCAGGCAGTGACATCAGAAACCAGAACTGGTGCACTGTGAGCGTGCTGTAATCTCCATCACTGCCTTTACTGCTGTACTGTCATCTGGAAGTTAGAAATATAAGTTGAAAAGGTTACAGAGATGAACAGACGGCATGGAAATGACTCCTTTACTCATTTATTATTACTTCATTACTCATCTACAGTAATGAGATATTTCTTCACAGTCCAGATAACTAATAATCTGAAATATCTTATTTATTAGTGAATGCCAAGATTTGACAGAAACATAGTTTTGAGTCCTTGAGTTTCACCTAACAGCACCTTACATCTTTCATGTGATACCCAAATTACATACACTATGACAACTGATCTGCTGCGTTTTTGTGCTCAAGAATCCTTCCTCAAGGCTGCTGTGCCTCTCTGCTTTTTAAACGGGACACATGTAATATGTGGACTTACTGTGCTTGAGCTTCTTGAACTGTTGCAGAGTAGAACTAATATTTTAAAAACACCACGTCTATGTACAGAGATTGTATGCTCTGGAGGGAAAAAAGACGTTTGTAGACTTGTTTTAATTGGCAGTAAATTAATTTAACTCATCAGTGAGCTCATTACTTCAGCAGCACAGATTTACTTCTTTTTGTGGCCCTCCGATCAGGCATTAAAGCTGAGTCCTTGCAAATAGTCTACTCTTAACTATCCCAGCTAGGATAGTTATACACTACTTAACTCTGTGGTCAGTCACAGGCCTTCTACTGCAAGTGAATAAACTCACAGTTGTTGGCTATAATTGATAAGCCATATTGCTACAGGCCCATGTGTGTAGTGTACTGATAGATTTGAAAATCCTCCTGTTCATAAATGCCAATGTTTGGGTGAGCGGTGCTGTGACAAACAGCAACAACTTACATGAAGTTGCACTAATTGTCATCTCTTGTCAGTGTCTAAAGAGCAGGTTTTTTGGCGACTGTTCATTAAACAATATCACTATGGTTCAGATCTTTGAAAATTGAAACTCAAACGTATTGATGAAGGATGATCTACATTGGCGTTAACGGTTGTCTACACACAATGCAACCACCTGTATGTGTTGAGGGCTCATTCTTTAAGTGTCCTTGTGTTCATTTGAATGTTTATCTGTGCAGTGGGCCTAATGCTCAGAGTGAGCTGTCACAAGCTTCTTATCATCTTTATCCACTGATATGGTTGTGTAGTGTGGTGACATACCACATGCAGAGAAATTACACACACCTTTTCAAAATGGGCTTCTGATAAACTGAAAATATTATCCGAACATTAAGTGTATGGTGTGTTAAAGATACTCGGTGGTTCGATGTCTATCTCTATAGGAGTCAATGAAGAATGTTATATATGCCTTTTTATATGTAAAAAGGGCCGACATATGCAAATGTTTTTGGTTATTTTAACAAACTTTGAATGACTCTGTATATACTATTTATATTTTCTGTGTTAATAAAACCTTTAAATAATCAGAAAGTTAGATTCTTTTTGTTTTTTCACAATTAGTCAGATGTGTTTTATTTTACAGTAACCATCTGTTTGACTTCCTAGAATTTCATTAGTAGTAGCTTTACTATGTAAAAAAAACAAAAAACAAGTCATTAAAAGTTTAAAGTTGCTTTTGTGACAATCCCAACCATCTTCTTGAATAAAAGTCATGTATATGGATCTGGCATTCTGGAGTTTTAAATTACTTGTGAATCCCCCCAAACTAAAGCTATTTGACTTGTTTCAACATGAAATCTGAAAACGTTTCTTTTTACCTTCAGCATCAGAATATTGTGATAAAACATAAAAGTCAAGGCAGAAAGTAATGAGAGTGTATTCTGCTTATCTACAGGTCAGAACATTTTTTTTAAAAATGCTCCCAAAACATTTTTTTTTTAAATTATATACAACCATAAGATTATTTCTTCCTCACTAATGTTGAAAATGTAATCTTGAGACTGTGACGTGAAAATGATTCAACAGTCAATTTTTACAGCTTTTATGCTGCAAACATCGGCCTGCTTCAGTTTCAAGTGACATCATAAGAGCAAAACGGTGAGGTTTTTTGATTTTCTCATGCATGTTTGATTTCAGCGGGAGGAAATAAAGGGGCGCTCCTATCGTACAAAGTAAAGTCAAACATTTAGGCATTCTCAGAAAAGGCATGAAAAGGAATAATTTATTTTAAGAAGGTCAGTAATATAAACATGTATATTAGGCCTTTTACAGAAAACAACGGGCAGGAACAGAGAACAATATTAACACAAAGCACCATGTCTGGCTTTCCGCCTTCATTTTTCTCTCCCTTCTAATGATCTCATCAGTTTTAACATTATAGTAATTTCTCTCAAACATAACCAGAAGAACCTGAGACAATAGTTAAGAGATCACTTCAGTTCAGAGCCGACACTCCAACAGGACATTTGGCTTCAGGTTTCAGGATGAAACATTGACCATCAGGAGTGTCTCTGAAACATATTCAGGTGTCGTCAAGGTCTGCTGTGTTGCTGCTGTCGTTGTCGTTGGCAACAAGCACTTCTCTGTTCTCATAGGTCCAGAAGCCGTTGAGGTCAATCAGGATGCTGGTGACGGTATCACCCTGACAACTGTTAACCAAGTCCTGAAGGGTGATCTTATAGGGGTCTTTAGGCTTCACCATGTCAAAGATCTCATCCTGTGGAGTAAACAAAATGTTTATCTGTTTACCCCAAAACTAAGAATGTCTCTTGACATAGGTCAAAATGTATAAAGTGTGGTTGAACCTGTTGTCTTTGAAAATAAAATAAATAAGACTGAACCATCATTAGCTTTGTCAAAATAATAACCATTGAAAAATAAACTGCAAGTATTCAAAGCACCAATCCCACTACAGTACTTTCATTATGACAGCAGGGTTGGACTGTGTGGATACAGTTGTGTATGGGAACATAACATTTAAGCATTTTCCAAATGTCCAGGTCTTTGTACGAACCCTTGTGTGTGTATGTGTTTGTGTACAATATACCTTGACATCCTGGAAGGAGACAGGCTCCTGTCCATGGATTTTCATCTGCTCCTGAATGGCCTGCAGAACAAAATTATTATTAAATATTGAAACAATACATAGTGTGTGAAGATGTTATTGTAATATGTGCAAGTTGATATATATACACCCCAAAAAAAGTTTAAAAAAAACAACAAAAAAAACAACAACAACAAAGAAGCTACATCCTGGCTAATTTAGTCAGGAGCGGGGATGAGAAATTGGTGATGAAGGTGTAAGGAATAAATGCAGTTGAGGTATTCTGTCATTAGGGCATGTTTGTGTGATGCATGTGCTGCGGATACCCTGAAGAAATAGTTGAGTGAGAAGACGTTGAGGTATCCTCGATTCTCCATATCCAAAAGTTTAAAAATGTACTGTAACGCTGCTGGCTCCTTCCTGTTTTCCAACGCCAACACAAAGTCTAGATAGGTCTTATAGTCCTGAGACAAGAAGAGAAACACAATTGTGTAAATGTATATATATCCAAAAGACAGAAGACTGAAATTGTGCTTGGAGGAGAGATTTAATTCAGTGTTTTTTTTGTTTTTATGTATTTTTAAGTTTTTGCTATGGGTTTATTTGATAGGACAGCTTGAACTATAACAGGAAACAAGACAAGAGGGGGATGCTAGCAGCAAAGGGCCACAGCGTGGGGGGGCACCAGGAACAGGATCGAAAGACTATATCCTCAACATTAAAAAGTGCCCCAGGACACCGTTTTTGCCTCAATGAGACGCTGAAGATTAACTGTATGAGTGTGGTTGAAGCTGAACATACAAATAACATACAAACAGGTAATTAAAAGAAAGTTCTGAATAAATGAGAACAAGCATAACAGTTGCAGAAGCTTCCATGCAGGCTGCCTGGTGTTGTTGTTGATAGTACCATTTCTCCATCATAGGTGAGGCACTCCTGAAACACTCTGTCCAGGAAGACTGAGGTGAGCGTAGCTGTGCCGTAGCGTGAAAGTTCCTCTTTACTCAACATGCCATTGTGGTCCTTATCCAGGTTGAGGTACTGTCCTATGAAGACATTGATTTAAAAGAATTAAGAGGAAATAACAGAAAATCATAGATTCATATCCCTTCATCCAATGTCTTGTCATTTAGCTGGCATAGATATCATTAGGTGCTTAAAATGATCTGCACTGCAAGGTCTCGAACAAGGTTATTTGCCATCATGGACATCTGATGTGAGATTGGAAAACTGACAACCTCACACAGATGTTTTCTCACCATAGACTCTGAGAGCCGAGGGGGCTGAGAACCAGTTGGACTCTTGACTCTCTTTAGACAGCTCCTCATCTCTCAGCTGGGAACACAGGGAGAGCGAAAGAGAGCGTGAGAGAGGAGAAGCAGGAGATGAGCTGGTCTTCCAGATTGTCATGAGTATTGTTTCACAGTGAATTTTTGTTTAGATGTTGGGCCATTTCAACCAGTAACATTTTAACGCATACACACAGTGTAACTTAGTGAATTTACTCACTAAGTACTGTACTTCAGTACAGAAAAATCTAACTAACCAACATTTTGAACAATAGTTATTTGATGTGTTTATTGTTGATTGACAGAAAAATAAGTGGCAGCTATTTTTTATTCAGTTTCCCGCCTTTTGGAATGTGACACATTTTTGCTTTTCCTTTATATTCGTTCAACAAAATTAATACATTTTAAAACTTTTGAGGTTTTAACCACTGCTTGGGGATTTTTTTCAAACCATCCATTGATTAATTACTAAAATAATTGGCGGTAATCTGTAATGAAAATAATAATTAGCTGTATACATATTATATTATATATCATATCATTTTTTTATATACAGTTCAACATAGTCTCACCTCAGCCAACTACAACAGTATCATGCTGCTTACACATTGATGTCTGGGGAAGAATAATCTAATGAACTAACACATAATAGTATAAAAGTAGAAGGAGACATTTTCTTGCATCGATTACTTTTAATGTCTTTTCAATTTTTAAGTTAATTTTCGTCATTGTACTTTTCACTTAAGTTAGATTTTAAATGCAGGACTTTTACTTGTGACAGAGAATTTTGCAGTGTGGTACTAATACCTTAATACCACTCTGCAAGTAAAGTAAAGGCTCTTGGTACTTCTTCCTCCATTGCATACACCAACACAATTGAGTATTCAAGTATGAATTAACACTGGAGGAGAGGTTATGAAAACAAACAAACAAGCAAACATGCAGGGCACTTTAGAAGGTTAAGAAGTGTGAGCAATAAAAAAATTCTACCTCTAACAGGTCGTCCAGAAAACTGCAGGCCAATATATCCTGGATTTTAATCTTTCCTGAAAAACAAAATGAAAAAACAAAATTTAATTTAAAAAATTGAAAAAATATAAGCACAGATGTATTAAAGCAAAAGTGTCCTCTCTACAGATACAGATTTCAATTTGTTAAGACTACGCTTTGATATGTGTTATTCAACATCTTACTTCTGAGATACATTTTCACCCTGTGTGTGGTTCACTCTGACCTGTTCGGAGGGGGTCAAGGAAGAAGAAGAACTTGCGAACAGCTGTGCAGACGTAGAAAGAGTAGAAGGACTTCTCCAGCCCATCCAGCTGAGGCAGAGTAGGGATCAGCTCCAGGATGTAGTTCTCCAGATCCTGCACAGGATAATGAGTTTCAACCTCTTCTTTCGTTTTCAATGTGAGCTCTACTGAAAACCATTATTTTCCTATTGTTGGAAAAACTTGAATATAACGTGAACTGAAATATTTGTTGTTATTATTGGAAAAGCTTACCGACTCTCTGAGGTAGCCCTGTCCTGCTACATCATACAGACTCAGGCCTATACGGGTCTGATGCAGCCAGACTGGATACACAGAGAGAACAGAAATGAGAAACATTGAGTGACATATATTCACTAAGGTAGGAGATACTTTGCTTCATGTGAAAAGATTCGAGCCAAATGCAGGTCCAGACCTTTCCTCATGACGTAGTTGAAGAACTGCATGATGGAGATCCTGCCGTAAGGGTCGTTGTTCAGCAGCTTTGCATACACCCTGGCTGTGAAGAACTTTCTGAAGGAAAAGAGAGACTTTTACTCACAGTCAGATTTCTCTTTCTTTTGCCATAGTTGAAACATTTCTCACAATTTTGATATTCAGTTGCTTCACTGTCAATGGAAACGTCGACATATTAACCACCTGCTTATCGTGTGACCCCTTGTGGTTCAAAAGCTTTTTTTTTTGTGCTGATGCAGCCTGAGTTTAAATGCAACTCTGGCATCGTGTTTCGTGTTTTCAATGCAAATATGATTACTGGTGTTTAAACCTGGTCTGATTATACCGTTACCCCATCAGCCAAGACACACTGACGCCAGGTGGATATAAATTTAAGCTGATAGGGGATTTTCCATCATTAACCTTTGATCCAGCATGAATCCTTGGCACAATCAAGAAACTCACTGAGCTATAAAACAATACAGTCACAAGGGGGTTTACCTGAACTGTGCTGTTGCCAGGAAAGTTCTAATTCGTGTTACTTACTTGCACTTGGGCCCGGCCTTCTCCCCCACCTGCAGGTAGGCTTCATAGCTGATCATGGCCTCCTCTCCACTCACAGGAGGCACCTGGTGCTTATCCAGTAGGAACCACAGGTTCTAAAGAAAGATAACAAAAAATGAAAAAAAAAAACCAAAGTAGATAGACAATAAAAGACAAACCTACAGTGTTGCTATTTATGCAGAAGGACGATATTATGTTGTGTCTGACACTTTGAAAAGGTGCAAGGCATAAGTGATTATGGAGAAAAAAAATGTTGGTTATTGAATCTCATTCCCAGGTAATCAAATTTCAATGTGTTGGGTTTGTGGCTTTCCAACTACCCAAAGAGTCAGTATTTGACTACCTGGAAGTGAGACTCAACAATCAGCTATTCTCTCCAAAATTGCTCACAAGTACTTCCATACATGTGGAGCAAGTGTGGCAATCAAAACAAAGAACAGTGAATTTGGATTACTACACACCAAGGGGGGTGTGACCTTTTTTTCTCTGCTCAGGGTGCCATTACTCAGCTGTTGGTTAGGGTTAGGAGCTGTTTGCTGCTATATTACCATTTATCATCTCAATTACTGCATTTTACCTTTAAGTGAGTGTGTGTGTGTGTGTGTGTGTGTGTGTGTGTGTGTGTGTGTGTGTGTGTGTTTACCTGTAGTTCTTCATTATCCAGCAGTTCTCTGCTCTTCCTCTGGAGGAAGACGGCTCTGGATTCCTCTCTCAGCTTCTGAAGTAATACTTCATCCTCCGCTGGTAGCTGTAGAGCATCATCCTCGTTATCATCGTCATCATCAACTTATTTTTACAAGTTATTTTTTACTTCTGCACATCTTTATTATTGAACAGCGAGCGTGTATCATAGCACCTTATACACTGGCACTGGCAACTACACATCAGTAATAACACAATCAACATCATAATCTTTACCATAACTCATCATTAAATCTTAAAATGTTAAATTTCTTTAGTCCTGTGATCATCATCTTGGGCATTGGAAAACAACTGTCACCATTTTCTGATGCTTTAAAGATCAAACAATGAATCAGTTAAATGAGAAAATGCAGCCCTTCATAGAATACTGATAAAATGCAAGCCTTCCTGCCAGACAGTAGCTTACTAGAACAAGTCTTGTCATAAAGTTCTTGTTCCTACACATGCTTGTTCCTTGAAATATACCAATTTTCTTATAATGAACATTTATTAGGCAAATTGTTACTGGGTACTGGGTACTGGGTGATGGCACAGAGGTTAGTTCTCTGTCTTGTAACATAACACAATTGAATTTAGATTAATAACAACACTTTTCATTACGTTCACATATGACGAAAAGTATAAAAATAATAATTACCCTGTAGTAAAATCTTGGGATGTTCTTGTAGGACTTGTCTCCGTCGCCTCCTCCCCTCCACTCTGTGTAATACTTTGTGAACAGCTCAGTTTCTTCTACCTTATTTTCCTCTTCGCTTCTCTCATCTGTAACCAACAGGGGAAATGATCATTAATGTTGACTTAACAGCTGAAGGACGACTTTCGTTAGCTAGCCAACGTTAGCCTGTATTTGACGTTAGTTTACATTTTGTCTCACCCTTTTTGGAGTTCGCTATCCTCCTTTTCAAAATATCCGACCAGTGAGGCTGTTGGTCTTCCGCCATTAATGCTCCGAAATTAATCTAATATTAATTCGATATAAGCTTTCCAGCCCTAACATCAAAAATAGTCATGTAGTTTAAACCTCTGTGTACAGAGTAGCCAAGCTACCGAAAATGTACACAATTAAGAAGAACTTTATTTCCGGTTTGATTCGTTCTTTTTCATAATAAAGGCGTAATTCTACGTGTGGGTGTACGCAGAGCCCTAAAAAAAGGCTAGATGAGCAGCAAAGTACTTACTTAAGGTAATTACATTTTCTAGCCATTAATAAAAAAAATATTCATTGTACAGCTGTCCTTGCAATCATTAAATGCAGTTGCATAGTTTCAGCAAAGAGTACTCAAGCAACGTACAATGAAGAATATACATAAAAATCTTTTCGAAATCAATAAGAACATTTCCCGAAATATTCCTCTATTTCCGCTATTTAAAGTGATACAGGTTGCGCCATCGTTTCAGAACCAAATAGCTTCTTCCGGTCTTTCTCTGTTTAACTTGACGCAGCTAACAAACGGATCTGTCGAGCGTTGATTACGTCATAGTGTGCGACTCGAGTCATGCCACAGTTGTGTTTGACCATGAAGTTATGTAGCAAGGAAGAGGCTGTTGTTAGTTAGTTAGTTAAATAAATATGGATATCGAGGTGAAGGGTGAGTCGAATCTAAAGATCCATAGAGCCATTGAGAGAGAGAGAGATGTCTTTAAGTAACTACTGGTGTTTGGAAACAGCGATGTGAGCTAAACAGTCTCATGTACAGTGTAGTGATTCGTGCAACCAACAGCATGTGTTTTGTGGTTGGAAAATAGGTCTCTGTACAGTTTTTAAGTTAAAAATAATAGCTGATTTATAACTGAACTGAAAGAGAAGATGAGTGAGTAACCTCACTTACATTCAGTTCTCACAAGGCCAGAGGTTAAACATCCTAACATGGGCTCCACCATGATATTAACTGTCAGAATATGCCTCAAACCCTTGCAGCCTTTCTTTCAACAAGGAAGTTCAGCTTTCACCACTCTGAAGACTTCTCTGTGTAAGTCATCACAGCAGCCTATGTTTGCACGCTTTCTGTGCACCAGAGACAGAAACCCCCACCCAGGTGTTAGACAGGCAGACAGGAGGAACAGTGGACAGGGTGGAGGAAAAAACACCAGGCATAGGGAAGATGAATCTTGGGGTGATGCTGAGAGGGCAAGAGGTAAGACCTCCACTCTTCGACAGAGACCTTCCTTCCCCAAATCTGTGTTCGCTGCTGGGACAGCAAAGAGGACGGCAGAGATGATGATGAGGAAACCCGCTCTAGTCTGTCAGGATGAAGAGGAGCCTGAAGGCAGGATGACTAGAGGAGCAGGTCAGACCTTTTTTTGGTGTATAGAATAACATTTCACAAAAGCAGCTGTTTGAAGGATGAAGTTAGTTAAAGTCACGTGCAGAAATCATTTGGACCGAGATTATGTTTTCCTAAAACCGTATGAAGTCTAAATGAGTCAATGGAAGTGTGTGGTAATCATTGTTCCCCTTTCCTTAACTGATGTACCAATGTGCTTTGACAGGGAAGATGCAGCCTCCTGAACGGCCCTTATCTGCTTCAGAGTGGAGGAAGCTGAAGGAGTCTCTGGGGAATTCTCACCGCTTTGAAATCCAGATGATGCAGGCAATGTTCTCCTCCCAGGCAGAGCTGGATATTGCCAAGTGAGAAAGTAAATAGCCAAAAGTAGCAAGAAATATCAGTAAGGCCCATATATGTAACAAACATGTACTGCCCCTTTCTGCCACAGGTCCCTGTTGACTTTTGTAGCCATGGAAACAGGGACGCTGCCTTATGACCTCCTCCTACGGTACTTGACGCTGTGTGTGAGTGGCGGCCATGACGCTGAGGTGTTTGATGTCTATGACATCATGCGCGGAAGTTTTGCCTCTCTGGACACAGGAGCCTCCAGCCTCTTCATCAAGTCCTTTAGCCGGACTGCGAGGTGGAGGGAGGCTATCAACATCCTGAACGAGCTTAAGAAGGTTGTTGTAGCAAACTTATTGAACTCCTGTTGGAGATGAAGAACATGACATCCCTACTCTAACATCACCTGGTTTTACTGTCGCCCCAACAGGTCTTTTCCCCATCACCACGCAATTATGGTGACGTCATCTCAGCAGCGATGTTACATGGTGACACAACCACTGCCTGGGCTCTTTATGATGAATTAACTGAAAAGGGGCTGAGCCCATACCAGGAGACCTGGGACGCTCTGTTTAAGGGAGTGAGGAAGACTGAGGAGGAAAGCAGGAAAGAAGCAGCAGCCATGTCTCAGTCTGAGCACCAGGAGAAACTGCTGGAGATTCTGCTTTACATGAGAAACAATCAGATTTACCCCCAACACAGCCTCGCCAGCAGCATCAAGACCTGGTTTGAGAGGTACAAAAGAGTAATAAAGGTTCTGAGGGTCAGGGGGAAACTGAGGCCTTATGCAAATTATACCATTTCCTAAATAATGAGTGTCATTTGCCAAAAAAACTTCCATTAGCAGAAAACACAACAGATTGTCTGATGACTAGATCTTATGTGATCAGTCTCAACATTTATGGGCTTAAAAAGTGCTGCTTTTAACACAGTAATGTCTCATTTAATCATTTGGGGAACATTTATATATTTAGATACAACTTCTGAATGCATTTTTAGTGATTTGGCTTCTTTTTTAATACTGATAAATAAAAAAAACAAGATGCAATTGTAATGCAGTGTTATTCCACAAAGTAATTTTCCATTGTCTGTATGAACTAAGCATGAACATATTTTTATCTACCTCAACCCCTCACTCTCATTTCTCTGTCTCTGTCTGTCTCTTCCTCCCTGTCCCAGTCTCACAGGGCAGAGATGGACAGGAGGTTGGACCATGCCCACCCCAAAGTGATTATTCTACCTTCTACCTCGACACGAATCTTTATAGTGGTTTACTTGTTTTCATCCATGTTTGTGCAGTGGCTAAACTGTATGTTTTGTATGAATATGTGTGTCATTTGTTTGTGTTTGTGTGTTTGTTTAGTGGTGTTTGCGGGTGTTGTGGGTCTGAGTTGGAGTCCATCCAGCTGACTGCTGAGGAGTACCAACAACTGAAAGGCAGAGTGATGACTGACATCATTCAGGGACAAGATGTTTTCAACAAGACTACACCAGAGGTACACACAAAACACTCACACATGCTAACCAGGGTTTCCAGTTAAAAACTATTAAGTATTGATTAATTATTAAAATCTAGGGTCATAATAAGAAGCATGCCAGTAGCTAAGTAAACCTCTAGTAGGACTTGAAGAGATAGTGTTTAGGTTTATAGTTTACTTCATTTAATTGTACGCAGATTCTTTACAATATATTTTGTGATATTAAGTGCTATTAATTGATTGCACTTGCAGTTTGCCCATTCAGTGTGGTCAACATTCATATTAACATTTAGATAAATACTGACATAATTAATAATACATTGAACTCAGTCAGTTTTGTTTTCTATTATCAGAAATAATTCATTTTAAATAACAATCCATGTTGCTGATGTGTGAGATGGCCTTTCTGAACCCAAAGTCAGATATCTATTTTAAGGTTTATCTGTCGGCAGCATGTTACGTTGGCTTTCTAGCTCCCTCTCTCTAACTTCTGCTAGATGGCGTCATTGGTACACATGCAACACTAGGCTGTTGAGGTTGTGGTTGAGTTGAACCCGCCAGTAAATTATTTCATTTGCTGGATGATGGTAAAACAGCCAATGAACAGATCTTACCATGATGCACTTTGAGGAGTTGTTTTAAAGGAAGTTAAGTTTAGCATTAGACAAGGCTGGGATGACTGCCCAGTCATCTCTCTTCTGGTCTTTATAATCTTTTTTTTATCCCTTTATTTTTTGTTTGTTTTGTTGGTAAAGCCATTCAGACACTTGCTGAGTACAGCTTTATAGTAATAGTTTTTTTTTTACTCCCATGCCTGCTAGCAGAACATTTCCATAGACAAAAATCCCATTTAATTAATAATCAGTGTAACTCACAATTTTCTTAGAAACATAAAACATAGATTAAAGTAATATATTGACATTTGTGAAAATATTCCTGTTTGTTTTCTTCCCAAGAGTTTAATGAAACAACTGATACCACTCTTGTATCTGTCCCGTGAATAAGTATCTAGCACGAGCAGCCTGTCAGCAAAAAGACTGGAAACAGGGGAACAGGTTGTCAGACTTTATAGTTTAGTTTATTTTATTTAAAGAAGGGACAATGCACATAAGCACAAACAAGTAGAATAAGACAACCACTACTCCAGACCATGACAGCTGTCCCTGGCAGGTTAATGGAATAATCTAATTATGGAACAAAATCTGCCTTACAGCTCAAGCTAAAAGCAATATTTATTTACTTTCTGGCCAGGAATGTGAGTAAACTTAGTTCCCAAACTGCTCCTTTAAATTTGTCCATTGAAATAATATTCCATGCGTTTTTTAGATATGACAATAATTCACATTATTTAACCACATTAGCATGTAATACAGCAAAAATATATAGTTTAGTTGAACAAAAGAAACGTTTTGGTAAAGTTAGCTACACTATTATGCTGTTTATATTTATATAACAACTACAAATTGCCATTTTTACACTTCAGTTTTAGTTAGGATTAAACAAGATACAGAGTGATAATTAGTGAGTTTTTACAAGCTAACTCTTTGACCATGTTTCTAGCCTTTATGCTAATGACTTACTATTTGACAGGAATGAGAGTCTATCAATCTACTCATTTAATTGTCTGCACACTAGCAAATCATATCCAAAATTATTCCTGCAAGGGAAAATATTCTTGTGCTTTGTGCAGTTGCTTTTTAATATTTGACATGAAATATAGAAATGAAAATGATCGATTTAGCATGTTTGGAGGTGGCCGAGACCATTGCTTCTACGGAAGCAGACGTGGTGTGTGAAGGCTCTGTGTGTCAATGAGAGTATCAGTCATTCAGTTCCTGGTTTCAAGTGCTACCAAAGCGATGGGACTCACTTCACTGGTTTGAAAGAAAGTTCAAGTCCACAGAGAATTAGGATCTTGATACTAGAAAACAGGACATCAGACACATTAGACACAAAAGTCAAAACGAGAAATGTATTTTTAACCAAGAGATGCAGCCATCTCCGTGTCATGCACGTGTACTGTGTTTGCACTGTCTGTGAATTGGAATGTACTGGCTGTATAAAATGCCAATGACGGTAAACTTAAAAACAAGGTTATTCACCTGAAATAGTTCCAAAAAGATACTTGGCAACATCAGTAACACGTTGTTAAAAACATGTCATATTTAATTAATGAACAGAGAGAAGGTTTGCATGCAGTCCTTTGTGTTTTTCGGTAGTCAGGGGGAGTTTGTTGGTGCAACTGTTAGTTAAATTGAGGGGATTTCCAGCGTGTGGAGCACCATGAGAATCTGGAACACAAACTACCTCACGCCGGGGACTGAGGAAAGCAGGCAGACAGACAGACATCCTGTTTTAACTCAACTTGATTAATTCCCAATTGAAGGCAATTGATTTTAAAGGCAATCAGAATGTTTCAGACAACAGTGAAGCAACAGATGCAGGCAGGGACGGAGACCGATGGAGGAAGACAGGCAGGGTGTTGATACAAAGTGGAAGAGAAGTCGTGTTTGTCTGTCTGTGGCCAATCACAGATGGATGTTGAGACACAAAGCAGACAGAGATCAAGTCATGTACTTTAACACTACAGTGGGTGACTAGAAAAATAGATTCCCCCGTGCAAATGTGATGCAAACTAACAGAATAGCCATTTTTTGAAACTGGTATGTTTAACTGCTCTCTGACACGCAATTTCTACCAAATTTCTTGGGCTGTAGATTTCAGTGATGATGTATTGCCTTGCGTCATCTGAAAGGCAATTTCTAAATTTTAGTTTTTTAATTCCCCAGAGGTTGCATTTTTGTTGTTCTGTTGCATTACATTATACACCAGTACATTTACCTTTGTCTTTTTCAGCTGTACACTATTGGAGCTAAATAACCTTCCAGCACACAAAATGTTTTATGTATATGTTCAATGTATGTGTTATTTCTTCAGGCCAATAGAACATATGTCGGCACAGTTAGGCCTACATGCCTCAGATACAAAAACGACTATTTTTAGCATTTCGAAAGCTCACTACGATGCAAATGTTGCACTTCAACACCAAAAATATCAATTACAGGAAATAGAATTATACTACAATGCTTACATCCAAAGTCAACCTCTATATTTTGATCTGGTATTACTGCTACTGATAGCGATCACTCATACCGAAAACTTTGGGATTCAGTGTCTCTCTTCTCTGGATTGAACATTGGATAAAACATTTTCCCCAAACGTTAGCAAGTTATACAGCACAAATATGTGATGATATTATAATAATGAACATTCTTATCTTTAATATGATGTTAAGTGATGTTGCCTAAACAAGGCTTTACTGTATGTGCAGAGAAGACATTAATTAACACATTATGATGCGGTGTAATATATAAAATGATGGGGTTAAACAAACGCTTCACAATGCTGCTGACCATCTCACCATGTTACGTCAGTATAGATAATTCCATTTATAGTTTTAATCATGTTTATTTTAAACATTCCCTGTGACAGAACTTTACTTAAATGTGGATTCTCAAATATAAAATGTGCATTTAATGCATAATCTTGGATGTCATCATACAAAAACAGAAAACATATAACCAAAGGTTGACTTGAAGTGTGAAACTCAACAGGAAGTTCCTGTTTACGTGTTTGAATGAATAAGTATAGATGTAATTATAGCCTGAGTCCTGCAGCCAGTTATGCTTTTTTGTATTTTGATTTTGTTCATCATATCGCCCTTCGTGTAATAATGAGTGACACTGTAAGCTGTGTGTGTGTGTGTGTGTGTGTGTGTGTGTGTGTGTGTGTGTGTGTGTGTGTGTGTGTGTGTGTGTGTGTGTGTGTGTGTGTGTGTGTGTGTGTGTGTGTGTGTGTGTGTGCGTGTGTGTGTGTGTGTGTGTGTGTGTGTGTGTGTGTGTGTGTGTGTGAGAGTGTGTGAGTGAGAGATTAAGCCGTCATATTATCCACAGCGGCACAATGAGCTGGTTTCACATGTCAGCTCTGGAAAGTCCCTGGATAATTATACTGGACTTTCTCTCTTCCTCCGTCTCCTGCTCTCTTTTCTTTTTCTCTGTCAATTACATCTTTTTACTTATTTTATTTTCCTTTGTGCACCCTTTCTTCATTATAAGAGACACACATACACCTGTCCATCAACGCTCAGTCTTTTTCTCTAGTTCTTTTTGCCATCTCAACCAAAACACACATCTACTCCCCCACCCCAACCAATACCAGCCTACAAGGTGAAACTACGCTGCTGTGGTAGGATTGATTATGGTCCCATACTGTACGTGTGGGCATGTGCTGGTTGAATGTTAAGCAGTCAAAACAGATACCGAAGTATCACCAAGGGTTGGCAGACGTTTAATCTGGAGAACGGTTCCATCAGAGGAGGAATATTACAGCCTTTTTTACATTATTATTATCACATTTTGATTGTGCATCTGTGACAGTGTGCACACAGAGTCAAGTTTCAAGTCTAGGGGAATTCACAGCAACCTATTTCCATACTGCTACTATCTAAAAGTGAAAGTACTAACACTGTTCACGTGCTGGAGGCCTATGCCAAGCTTTAACACCACATTCCTGTTATGGCATGGAGCTGTACTTGGACAGGGAATAGAGTCCTTCCTCATTCCCTGCAGTGCGAAAGAAAACTTGTGGTGTTCATAGACTATTGTCTGTATTTTTGGTTGCTAATGTTGTAAAAAAAAACAACATTAGTTTAAGACAGATGTCGAGCACCTGCAGCCACATTAGACTCTGTGTTTACATACTGTACATTAGCCCCTTTAGAGGAAG
This sequence comes from Diplodus puntazzo, assembly GCA_963678695.2. Lineage (NCBI taxonomy): Eukaryota > Metazoa > Chordata > Actinopteri > Spariformes > Sparidae > Diplodus > Diplodus puntazzo. Next base: position 23,856,933 of record OZ023175.1, on the reverse strand, counting down.
TTAGTGCGAGTATTGGATTGGATTTTGAAAATGTAGTGTGACTTAAATGTAGTACCAACCATTGACATGAGAGACAGCTGACAGTAGCCCACTTATCTACATTTTGTCATGAAATCATTATTACCTAAGTTTGCAGTGTGCTCTGTCAGTTAAGCTGCCAGCTGGCACTCTGCCATCTCAGTAATGAGAAGGAAAGTCCAGGTAGATGTATTACTGGCAGCCCTGTGATCAGTCAGCGAGAAAATCAGCCAACCATCAGGCCAGCGGACTCGCAGGTGGAGTTTGGTTGCGCTGCTCGACCGTGATGAGGAACAAGCCCCTGATGTTGTTCTTCGATTGATCTGCAGACTTTTCCTGTACATTTCCAGTACTGCACGTATTAAGTCACACATCCAGTTAACTAGCCAGTCAAATTGTCAGCTCTTTTGAGTCTGCCGCATTTCTGGAAATGAGCAAGTCCGCCTTTATACCCAAATCTAACCTGACATCAAAAGTCTCTGATTTTGACTAAGACGATGCGATGAGTAGACATCGAACACACATGCTTAGAAGTTGATATGGAAATGTCCATGTGTAGTGTCTGCTTCTGCGTGTCTGCTGCTTTTTACTAAAAGAAAAATGAGTACATTATACATTATGTGAATGCTTTCTGGACTTATTTGTGAATGTATTGGACTTTTGCTCAGGGCTAGCAGTGCACTGAAATGCTTAGAATAGACAGACAAAACCGATGTAATGTGTAGGCAACAGTTAATGCACGTTCTTAATCTTGCTTTGCCCAAATCAAGAACTGCAACATGTCATGGCTACGTTCTACTGTTTGAATCATAATTGAGCCATGCTAGCAGAATGGCTCTGTCCACCATTTTTGACCAGATTGAAATATCTCAACGTGTATGAGATGGATTGCCATGAAACTTTGTATGGATATTCCCCAGTGGATGAATCACTAACATCCTGCTGACTTTGGTGATCCCCTGAATTTTCCCTGTGGACCCCCAGCAGGTCAAATTCATCATTTATTCAGTGTAATCTACTGAAAGGATTGGACTGAAACTTTTGAAGGACATTCTTGAGCCCCTGAGGATGAATATACATTTGGTGATCCCCTTTTCCTCTCGTGCCACTATGAATTAAAAATGTTAATCGTCCGATGACCAAATACCTACAAAACTGACAGTCCCATTAGCCTTGTGTGTAGTGCTGATTAGCAAATATTATATTGTAACATGATAAATATTACCTGCTAAATAACAACATGGTAGCATTGTCACTAGCATGCTGATGTTAGCATATAGCTCAAAGCACAGCTGTGCTTGAGTGCAGCCTCACAGAGCTGCTGGTGTGGCTGTAGACTCTTGTTTTCCTAACACAGTATAGGGAGAACTTCATTTATTTGACCTAGTATGTTGAGTATGTTGACCCATATCTCTATATCTGTGTTCATTTCTTTCTATTGATGTGTCTGTTCAGGAGTTGGAAAAGTTCAAGACATTTGTGAAGAGGAAGCCAGCTTTTGATGTGGTCGTAGATGGATTAAATGTGGCAAATATCAACAAGGACAAATCGAAGCTGTCAGAGACGGTAAGGAAACACTCGGACAGACGTATGTGCAAACAGTGATATAAATAAGGTATAAGTTAAATATTGTACAGTGTCTACCAGTCGTACGGTGCAAATTCAGAATCATCTCTGCAAATGCAGACACACACACTTTTACAGTCTAGATTTGAGTGGTTTCTTCCTACATGTATGTCCGTCCAACTCAGGGGCTTTTTTCTGCAGGTTGCACAATGACTAACCCTGCCGTGTGCATGAGTAGATGTGTGTAGGAGGTGCCGCTATAACTGGCCAATACCTGATTTTAATAACACCTAGTCTACTTGCGTGCCCACAACTGTCTGTCTGTCAGGATGTGAGTGTCAACTGTCTTTCTGTCTCTCTGCATTGAAATATGTCACGTCTTTCTCAAAGTGGCTGTGAGACAAAGGGAAGCACACTGACAAACCTATTTCCCTATCTAGCCATCAACTTCATGGGAAAGCTAAATAAATAATTTTTTAAAAATGCAGAAGTCATGAAAATTCACATTGTGACGAGTGACGGAGACTATTATTCAAATGGCTGCATGAATGAAATTGGAGGTCAGCCAGACTGTTATATATGAGATATGAAAATACATGTTAAATATACGATGGTGAAATTACAGCCTCACTATCGACGCTGAGAGGCTGTAATTTCACCCAGCAGCAGTGCTTTGAACATGCTCACAGTGATGATGCAAACACTGCTGTTTGGCAGGTAATTATCAATATACACGGTAAAATCACAATATCTGTCATGTTGACAACTAAGCTTCAACTTAATTTGCTTATTAGCATTAAACACAAAGTACAGCTGCAGCTGATGGAAATGCCAATAGTTTTGCAGGTATTTGGTCATCAAAAAGCTTGAACAATCAGTGGATCACCAAAGTCACTAGGCTCCTCGCTCTGCGAGCACACATCGAAAACAATTCAGTGCAATCCATTCAGTAGTTCTTAAGATATTTCAGTTGACAAAGTTGGTGGACTGACAGAAAATTAGACATTGTCATCCATAGAGCCTTCCCATCAGATTAGCTAGTAATTGTGTACATAACATATACCACAATTTTAAGGTCATTATATGTGTGTACAAGACAAAATTATTGCAACGTAAGGCTTCCCCAGGGCCCACAGACGCACTAAACATCCTAACATCTCTTAACATTTCATCATACAGCTCTATTTGACAAAATTCTTGGTTCAGTGCCACAAAAGTAAAAGTGGTGGCTCTGGCTGTGACAGTTAGTAGTTGACAGATGTGCCCCATTGTATAATTAGTGGGAGAGGTACAGTAATTAGTCTCTAAGTTTGTTTCAGCCATATCAAAGAGTCCAAACTTACAGATGTTCTTCCTGTTCCTTTGACTTGTATAAAAAGACATCTAAAAAGCATGACTTGGAGCGTGGTCACATAGATAGGCCTGTATATCTGCAATACTGTGAATCTGTTTCATGTTGTTGCTATGCAACTTACAAAACTTATTCCAATACACTTGTATAACTCTTTTGTCTGTCTTTTAACACATAATTACTTGTTATGCAAACTACCACACACAAGCAAACTGTCTGAAACTTGTATAAGTCATCTATCTGCTTCATGCTCGCATCATGCTTGACCAGTATTTGTGTTATTAGATATTCACGTATTCAAAGTATTGAGGTGTTTGCATGTGTGTTTTCAGTTGCTGGCGGTGGTGTCGGAGCTGGACCGTCAGGGCCTCACTGTTCTGGTGTTGGGGAGGAAACACATGCTGCGGCCCTCCAGATCCTGGGAGAGACACGACATGGATCTCATCCGGCAGAAAGCTCATTGCTTTTTCACTGAAAACATGTGAGCACCTCATGATTAAAAAAAAAAACATCATATGGAATATACTCCACAGAAAACACATAAAAAAACAGCACTTATTTTGTTATTAGGTTTTTTTTAATGATTTTTGTATTCAGCAGTGGTTCATTTTATCAACAACCTTCCACCTTTTGGTCTGTGTGTCTGTCAGTTCGGAGGACGACCCCTTCTTGCTGTATGCCACTTTGCATTCTGGGAACCACTGTAAGTTTGTGAGCAGGGACCTAATGAGGGACCACAAGGCCTGCCTGTCAGACGGAGCCACCAGACGGCTCTTCTTTAAATGGCAGAGAGGCCACCAGCTGGTAGTGGGTGGTAGCATTGCAGCCAGCAAAAGAGTCCAATTTCTGGTGAGGAAGATAAAGGAGCTGGAATTGGTGTGAAGGGAGAGGGAAGAAAGAAGCATGTGAATTAACTGTCTGTTTCTGTGTTGTGTTTAGAGTATTCCCAACTATGACACCATTGTCCAGACTTCAGCGGACTCGTGGCACCTTCCCTACGACGACACCGAGGACAGGAGCACCTATGAAGTACCACAAAGATGGCTCTGCCTCACCAGACAGCACTGAGCAGCCATCCTCCTAACTCATATGCTTTGATAATGACTACAGGACTTGTAAATAAAACATTTACCACACTGACAAACTGGTCTTCGCTTTTTAATATAATTTTTAAAGGTGAGAATAATATTCCTGAGAAATAATGTCAATCATAAACAAACTGCTAAGGAGCAGAAGGTTGTATTCAGTGGTGACGTCTGTAAACTACAACGGTTGGCCCGGAAGTGAAAGCATTCAATCGGACAGATCACATCCGGTAGTAAATGTTAGGCATGTTTTGGCTGTTTCCTCTCTGTTTAGTTTCAATTTCAGTCTAAACCAGTGTTTATCTCAATTATTTCCTGCTGTCATGTCTCGGGGGTCAAGCGCAGGGTTTGACCGCCATATTACCATCTTCTCTCCGGAGGGAAGACTCTACCAAGTCGGTAAGAAGTGAAAGAAATGAACTCAACTCAACCTGCTCTGTCATCACTACTAGCTAACAGGCTAACATTAGCTAGCAGCCTTTGTACAGCCCATTCATAGTAGAGTGTTATTAAGGAAAAAATACCCAAGTAAATCGTGGTAGTGTCAATATGTAGCTTATTTAATATATGATTAACCTTGAATTGAATATAGTACAATAATAAATAACTAAATTAACCATAATACGTGGTGTTCCATTTGCTTTAGCTAACTTAGCTAGGTTAATTTAGCTGTGGTCTGCTAACATAAGTACATAATTTACGTTGGACAAATATATTTATTGGAATGTATTTTACCTTTTTATTCAGCTACTAAAACAGGCAGTTATTTGGCACTCTTTACTATTGAGCCCATCCCAATTTCAATCAGTCAGTCTCTTGAACGAGTCGTTATAACTGAGCTGCATTAGTTGTTAGCCTCAGACCTTGGACAAACCTTATAAAAAACAATTCCTGGTTAATTAATGTAATGCAACTATTCATATATGCCATATATATGTTGCAATACTTAGATAGCTATGTCTAGTGTATGTTAAATTACATGCTTGATTACTGCTTTTAAAGAAAAGTTTCTTAGATTGATGAAAGTTTGAGGGGCACACTTGTAACTCATGAGTTTATTTTTCCGTTTGTCTGTCTTCAGAGTATGCTTTCAAAGCCATCAACCAGGGGGGACTGACCTCTGTAGCAGTCAGAGGGAAGGATTGTGTTGTGGTTGTCACACAAAAGAAAGTCCCAGTCAGTATACACAAAAACACAATAAACACTCAGAAATGTGTGTGTCTGTGTCTTCACCAAGCATGTTTGCAGAGGCGATTATGGTTGTTTTATTACTGCTGGTGGAGTGTATGTGTGGTGTATATTATTCTTTTGTCTTTGTCTTGGATTTTTCTCAGGACAAGTTGCTGGATGCCGCAACGGTCACACATCTGTTCAAAATTACTGAGAACATTGGCTGCGTTTTGACTGGCATGACTGGTAAGCAATGTCCTCTCCAACTAATGGTGAATACCCACAACTTTGAGCCATAAGATTGAGTATTTAAAGTTTCTGTCAAGACTTACTGTAATAAACTCCTGCAGAATGTTTGTCATGTCACTAATGTTATTCTGAGCTGGAAAGGCATCAGTCCACAAAGTTTTCAGACATTTTTCAGAACTGGACACAGATAAAGAAAGAGTTTCAGCCAAGGGGCCATCTCTTGTTACAGCTGAACATTAAATAATAATTGTCAGCAAAACTACCTATCCAGTTTTAAAAAGTGGTAAGACATGACAAGTTATGAGTTGCAAATATATTGTACCCAGCTTAATGAAAAACTAAGCCTCTAACCTGTATCTCAATTAGCTGAATCATCAGCTCTACTACTCCTGTCGTATCATTAGATGCTTTTACTCGAAGTTTCTTTTTCTTTCATTTCTGTATGTCTTTGATTAAATACATTAGAGTGATATACTTTTTTGTGCTTTGGCTTCCTTCCAGCTGACAGCAGGTCTCAGGTGCAGAGGGCGCGGTATGAAGCAGCTAACTGGATGTACAAGTATGGCTATGAGATCCCTGTGGACATGCTGTGCAAACGCATGGCCGACATCTCCCAGGTGTACACGCAGAATGCTGAGATGAGGCCGCTAGGCTGCTGTGAGTATTGTGCATTTGTGTTTGAGCACACCAATAATGTGTCCTTAATGGTTGTTTATGTTTTTCAGGGTTTTAACCAAAAGCAACCTGTTAAAATGTTTTTAAAAATCTAAAATAATACTTTCCTTCATGAATAGAACTTTTTGTACTTTTGTTGTTTGTTTTTCAGCAATATTAAGATTGTTATTAGTATGGAAAGTGTGTCGGGGTTTCTGGGGGTTTTCAACACAGCTTGATTTTGAATATGTGCTATCTGCATCTCCAATTCACATATCTTTGAACACAAATATTGGTCATGCCCTCTTGTTTTTGCACAAGGTTAATAACCTGTATATGAACAGGCCACTGTCTAGCAGTGATTTCCGATTTTTTTTCTTAAAGTTCTGTTTAGAGCATCGTCAAGATGCTCAAATAGAAGATAATCCCTTGTGTCTTCAGTCCTGTTTTCATTCCCCCTGTACCCTGCATCCTTCCTTCAGGTATGATTGTGGTTGGACTGGACGAAGAGTTTGGTCCGCAGCTGTTTAAGTGTGATCCAGCAGGCTACTACTGTGGCTTTAAAGCCACGGCAGCTGGAGTCAAACAGACTGAGGCCACCAGCTTCCTGGAGAAAAAAGTCAAGAAGAAACTGGATTGGACCTATGAGCAGACTATAGAGGTAGGGTACATACATATACTGTATAACATGTACACACAGATACCAGAGTGTAATCATATCCCATGCTTGTTATAGAACTGTTGTATATTCAGATTCATAAAGCCACATTGGAATTTTATTCTTAAGCAACCCTGCTGATTAAGATTGTGAGTGTCAGTCAACTCGGTTATATCGCATGGCGGGTTGCCACCTATAACTTTTCTGGACCATGAAATGTCTCAAGCAGGGAAAGTCGTGGAGTTGTTTGGATTTCTGAATTTTTCAGGGTGTTCACACCAGTTGAGTCCCTTTCCTAACTTTATAACTCAGCGTTTTTTAACAGCTGGAGTGATAACCCAGATGTTGCAGCCATGGAAGAAACGAGTATGTAAGGTACTGATTTAGGTATACAAATCAGGGACAGTTAGAAGTATGTAAGATACATCTTTTATAAACTGATCTGCTATATCCTTTTTTGGAATAAAGGAACATATTTATCAGATTTTAATGTCATCTCCTTCAGAAAAAAATATGAGGAATGGAATATGTCACCTGGATCTACATCTTTAGAAAAATGTAAACAAATGTTGAAACAGCTTTTCCTCGTTGGTCTTTCTTAGAGACATTAAACATTGCTATTGCTGTTAAATGTGCACATGCGATAGCAGGAACACACACACAAACCACACCGATGTGCTGTGCACTGGTGTAAGCATAGACTTTTATTCACTGATTTAGTCCTCCACTAGCAAACACTAGCAGCGCTCATTATGTTCCATCTTTCTAAATGGTTTGACACTGTGAGCTACTTGCTGTTTTAAATGCATCTACCACTCAGAACGTTCTTCACTTCCTCCACTTCCTGTTGTTTTTCTCAAGAACTGTCCTTCTCTTCTCAAAACAGACGGCTATCTCATGTCTGTCAACCGTTCTGTCCATCGACTTTAAGCCCTCAGAGCTGGAGATTGGAGTTATCACTACACAGGAATCTAGATTCAAGTGAGTATTTTCCAGATACAAAGAGAGAAAATATACTGATAGCCATAAATTAGGAATGTTATCGTGGCCATACGTAAAGAAAGGTTTTCATAGTCCAGGTGCTGCTATAAATGGGTTCTGCAGAATGAGAGTGAAGCAGGTTGTTACTAGAAGAAATGTACTGGATACATGTTTAAAAAGAAACAAAAAGAAAAAAATCCCTCCAACAAATCATGCAGCTCAGAACAGATACCATTGCTCCTGCCTTAAAGCCTTGCAGGGCTATTTTTTTTTTTTTTTAAAAAAAGATCAAAACAAGCATGTTTAGTAATGGAAATTCCCTAAAACTAAAACCAGAAATGAGATCAAAGGAAGGGCTTACAAATTTAAATGTGTTCTCAACATGTCCATCTGTGTGTTATGCCTACAAAATCCAGCACAACAGAAATTACGACCGTTAACTTGTGTGTTTTTGTTCCAGGATCCTGTCCGAGGCTGAGATTGATGTACACTTGGTGGCTTTGTCTGAGAGGGAGTGAGGAAAGTTGGCAGACATTTTGCTGCAACACCAGAAAATCATGTTTCCTCCACACAAAGGCCTTGTCTAGAAATAATGTAAAGGAGGAGTTGGTATCATCTTGTTCAGAAGAGTGAGCTCGAGACAAACTAAAATCTGAACAATAAAGAACAATTTGGTCATTTTTATCAGGTGGGTGCAATACATTACCCATCTGCACCGGCACTTACCCCTCCTTCATTCTCTGTGGTCACATCCAGGACCTGACTGGACACCATGTTCTCACATATTGACCCCTCCATTTATTTTCCTTCTCACCTCGCTGTGACATCCTCACTGCAGGCATCTGCCAAATGACACAGCTTGGAAAGATGCTGGACATTCATATCTGTCAGCATGAGTCTGATGTACTCCTTGGTTGCGGGTGGTGTCAGCCATCAGTCACTGTTTCCTCTCTGGAAAGAGCTTAGCCCAAATGACTTCCGTTGATGAGCGTGAGATGAGCAGATTGGAGGACGGGGGTGTGGTACCACTACAACTACAGCACAATACCTCTTACTTTGTATGGACTTGGTGGTCCTGCAGCTTCTTGAGTCACTGTGTTCCATCAGTGCTTCAAATCTTTACTCAGGGCTGCCACAACATGTATCTCTCTCATTTTATTCACCTGCTTTATAGTCTCCTCTGATGTTTATGCTCCAATGTACTTTGATAAAAACCCAGGGAACAGCTGTGGGAATTCTCCCGCAGTCATCGTCACACCCCTGCTGAGGTCCGCTCAGGTCAACAAGTCTCAAATAATTTCATTCTCTCCCTTGTGTTTTGATCCTCCTCCTCTCTGCTGTATATTACTGCTCTTCTATTAAACACAATGTTTTTATCGATTACTTGTGTTCCCTTGTGTCCTTTTCTTTGTGATGCTCTAGCCTTTATATTAATCTGACCTCAATCAATTTTTATTGTGTTGTTTTGGAAGGAGAAAATATTACCAGGTCCAACTTTAATAACATCTGCACTGCTGGTATCATATTTGGATGTAAAACAGACTTTTAATGTGCCTCTTTTGTTGTACAAAGATTGCACATATTCATCTGTTTATGTTTTTGTCAGCTGCTTTTACTCTAAATTGTCAACCATGAACAGCTTTCCAGTGCAAAGCGTGACAATTTGTTTAATGAGAGGAATAATTTATGACTCCTACACAAGAATTTAGGCCTTGATTAATAAAGGTTTTGCTAATATTTAAAATATATTAGTAAAGTGTCATACAGTCCACCACATGACAGATACTCATTATTCATTCACCCACCTGCAGATGACACGTTTGGTGAAGTCCACAAAATATTTTTGGAGCCTCACAGCAACATGGCATTGCAGCCTTCTAAACAACTGGAGTAGTTGGGGACTTGATTTTAAAAATGTGAAAAATCCTGAAATCTTCACCTGTAGCATTAGCACTCACCTCTTCAGAAGCGGGTGCATGAGCTCGACTGCCTGTTAAGGGTGCAAGTAACATCTTTTCTAAACCATTTGGGATTCCGGAGACTTAGATTGGAGTCCCTATCTACTTCAGTGTTTTAGGAAAATGCTGCAATGTTGTTTTGCTGTGAAGCTCCAGAAATGTCTCATGGTTGGCATGGTATTGAGTAGATAGTGACAGAATTTTCATTTTTGGGTGAACCTATACTTATAACTTATAGTGTAATGTCTATTACAGTTTAAATGCGAAGAGCATATCTATACTACAATCATAGAATTGCATAAGTTCTTTAACATTGACTATTGATGTTTATTCAAATTTCAGTAAAACTCCCTTCCTCCCTGTTGCTCTGAACTTCACTCAAGCATCCTGTTATTCAGCGGAGATTCCCTTCTTTGGAGGAATAAGAAGCAGGAATGTTGCGAACAGCTGAGTGTTGTTCCTGGGAATTTCCTGTCCCTTCCCCCTTGGCTCCACCCTCCCAAAAACTTCCTGATTTAGAGGACACAGCAATCAACCTCTTTACACACACACACACACACACAATGTCCCTCGGCCTCTTATCTCTTTCTACGCAAACACTGGGAGGAATTCAACTTGCCGTCAGTTCCTCTTTCAGTGGAAACAAGTTGTCGGGTTATCAGCACTTCCCTGAATGACATGCAGAACATGAAAATAAAGGGCGGCTGCAATGAACGTCAGCTGTCATGCTTCGATGGAGGTATTTCTACAAGCGCAGACGCACTGACGGCAGCATGAAGGCAGCATGAAGGCACATGGTTGAGGTTATTTCCTGTGTAATCGCAGCCTTGTAATACTGGCAGGCACTGTCGATTATATGCTGGATTCTGTACAATCTTTACTGTGATACTACCACAATTATGACATGTAATATACGCGTGTGAAAGCATTCACGTCCAAACATAGTACCTTGGTCGGCATCCATCTGAAATTTTCCGTTCACATGCTGTCTGTTTCCCCTTCACACCCCCCAATCCACAAATATACTCACACAGGCGGTTACTGTTAAATATGAGTGTTTTTAATTTAACTGGAGTGTGCTGGACTGTTTGCTGCCTGACATATACAACCTGCTCAACTGTACACATTCACAGCTTCCATAAAAAATACATCTTGTATACACAGCATTTACAATATCATACAACAGAGCTGTTGCAGGTACGTCTGTGTGGATGGATGTTTTCTGTGACAAATGATTTGCAGTGTCCACAAAATACAAGCAATCCCTCTTTATCATAAAGCGATCCCATCATAATGTGTCGTGTTTTCACATCTCGGCGTGCGTTTGCTCTCCTGCAGCCTGGAGCAGACTCATCGGTTTACTCAACCATCAGCCTCCGTTTGGTTCTCCATTGCAGCTGCCTGTCCATCTGATTTGTCAGCGGTCACGCCCGCGGCGTGTTGCCCACTCTATGCTCATGTGACCTATTTGCAGGAAGCAGTAGATATGCCGAGCCATTTCTCTTGTCCTTTACAGTCATCACCGCAGCCTCTGTAACTTCCCCCTCTCTGACTCTTTCTCTCTCTTGTTTCCTGCTAATGTCCATTCCACTGAATATCGTCATAACCCACCTAGAAACACACAGAGGACAGAGAAAAGGTTACACCCTGGCCAGAAAGCAACTTTTAAACATTAGAGCGAAATCTCTGCGTTTTCAACACACACACACACACACACCTCCTCATCAGACTCCTCGTCCTCCTCTTCCTCGCTGTCGTCCGATTCACTGTCAGGAAGCTCCCTCAGGTCCGGTTTGGTCAGCGAGTACAGTTCTTTCCTGATGTCGTCATTGTCACGGCCGTAGGTGAGGTGGAAGGGAGTGTGGCCTCCAGAGGTCAGGAGGTTGGGGTCTGCTCCTTTCTTCAGCAGCAGTTTGACCAGTGAGTAATTCTGCTGGTCCACGGCCAGGTGAAGTGCACCACGACCATTACGCTGTTCCTGTAGGAAATGAAGAGAACACCATTTTATTAGCACATGGTGTAAATACAAAATAAGAGGGCACAAGAGGGTTTTATTTTGAAATGTACATACATTTTGTGTATTTACAGTGTCTATTCATTTGGTGTGTGTGCTTCATTTACCTTTGCATTAATGTCAGCTCCTAGATCCACCATGTTCTCAACCAGTGAGAGGAAACCCTGAACTGAGGCCAGGTGGAGGCAGTTCTGACCTGTAAAAACATCAGAGATAGGGCTTAAGAGCTGATGCCAGAACACTTACTTCATACCTGCTGTTTTCAAAGAAAAGCCCAGCATCACAGGTGGGTCTATTAGCTATATGTGGATTTAAATTAATCTGCCATGTTAACCCAGGTTATTACAGTCATTTTTACTTTATACGGCAAAATTAATTGGTAGGTCGGTTCCCCAAAGAAGTCTTCAAACAGCCAACAACAGCATACTTGAGACTTTAAGATGTCTACACACAGGCTAAAACTGAAGTCTTCCACGTTTAAATTTAGAGCCATGTGCCATGTTATAGGTGGGCTTTCAGCAGGGTGTGATGGCTTGAGGGGCTACTGCATTCTCCTTGCTTGCATAAATGTTTCCTTCCTCCTAACGATAGTGTTCAGGACTCATGGGCGGCAGAAATTGCTCTTCTCGTGCCCGTCACTCCCTTCTTTTAAATAGTAGTTGAGACAGACAGCAGACTGGTCAGTGTCTCATCAGTTTCCATGTTACCAAAGGTGGGCCACTACACTACTTAAAATATTATCATTATGTACAAACACTGAAATTTAGACCTGACAGGTCATTTTTTATTTTTTTTCCTGAACACGTAAACATGTTTAGTTTAGTTAACTGAAGCCTTTATTGAAAATGTTCTAAAAACGTCAGGGTGTCCAAAGTGGGAACAGAACAGGAACAATGTCAAACCACATCAGTTCAGGACAGAAACACTGGTGTTGTCCTGCAAACTCACCATGATAGTTGCAGGCAGCCATCACCGTGTGTAGATGCTCCGGCTGACAGTTCTGTGTGATGACGCTGAAGCATGGCAGGTTACCATGGCGACAGGCAATGTGAAGAGCAGTGTCTCCGCTGTCGTCCACCAGCATGGGGTCGCAGCCGGATACCAGGAGGCGCTCACATACGTCCGCTTGGTTTGTTATTACTGCTAAGTGGAGAGGAGTCTGAGATCGGAGGAGGTGAAGAGAAGACAGGTGAGTTACTGAGTCAGCAGACATTTTATTTACTGCTTATGTGATGACAGACACACTGTAATGCATTCATTTTTATTATTGCTACATCTTGGTGGAAAGAAGAGTCTAGATAGAGTAAGTCAACAGAATGAAGTGGAGGGGGAGGCAGAGGGGAGGATGACAGCAATACTGTCTGTCAGAGGCAGCGCTTTCATACCTGTCTCTGGTCATTCTGTGTGTTGAGGAAGTCTGTGTTCCTGGACAGCTCTATCATCGTTCTGATGTAGTCCTTGGCCTCATGGATGATGGCCAGGTGGAGCAGCCTGTAGAAACAGAGAGAGGGTTGAAAACCTCAGTGTTAGAATGCACGTACACCACACAATCAAAGCTACCAGACAAAAGGAAGATTTTCCACAAGGAAGCAGTGACACAAAGTCACTTGACATTTAGTTGGCAAGAACAGCAAATACACATACCTCTGATTGAACCTAAATCTAAAATTAAACTGCAGAATACACCGAATAAACATAAAGCCAAGCTAGTTTTACTATGTGCTAATTTGTTATTATATAAATGCACAGAATTAGAAATCAGCCCTGAAAATGCTGAATACTCTAGATTTGACTTTACTGATGTCCTCTGAGGCAGAAAACACCAAAAATGACCCCTCAGTGCAGCTGTTCATAGTGACTGATAACTTTTATTTGTTTTTTAAAATCAATTTGTGAAACAGCACTCAATGTTTCACTATGTGTATAGGGGGATAATGTCCTCAGAATGTCATTACAATACATTTATGTAAATGAATGCAATGAACTCCTCTAGAAGCTGCTGCTGACCCTCAGTGCTGCCATGTTCCAGTGCTTTAACTAAAGGTGTAGCGTTATGTCCTTTAGTTAAATCACTGACACATGGTTCTATGCTTCATTGATTTGAATGACACAGTTGCGTCTTCCGGTTCTTATCAATGAACTCAGGTTGTTCATGTACGCACTGTATGACACCATGAGGCCACTGCAGAGCCCCGTGCTGAGTTAGAACTACATTTCCCGGTGTTAGAATTGCATTATAACAAGAATAACACTTGGAGTCATTCATGTTATTCCCCCTGGTTTTATAATAGTAGCTACAGACCGCAGACACGTACTGCAGAGCAGAGTTTCGGCCTCAGCCTCCACAGACTTACGTTTGTCTTATTTAAGGAACTTTTTTTTTTTTTTTTAACTTTTTTTCCTTCTTCTCGCTCCACGGGAGCGCGCTTCGGTCGGATTCTTTGGCGGCGCGCCCGGGACTTTCCCAGTCTGACCCGCGGCCATAGTAGATTCCCTGCTGATAATAGCCTTTTGTTTACGTCCAACACGGCCGTGTCTGGCCACAGCTAGTCCCATTATCACAACCGGACAACCGTTCTGTGTTTTTACACTGCAGCAGCGTACTTTAATAAACCCCAATGCTTACAAGTTCAGCCCCAGCGTGCACTCGGTTAGGCCCGGGCCTGTAAATTGTAATGACAAGCTAGAGGAAGACATTCCCCACAGGAAAGGATCAAATTACCTCCAAGAACCAAAGCGGGGCCTACTCCGACGATACTACGAGCCTAGCTGTACCTACGAAGCTTATAAATAGCCAATGCTAGTAACTACTGGGCTAACTTACGTGTCTCCGTCCTCCGTGATCTGTGTTTTCCATTCGGGCAGCTCTCCGCTTACAGCGGGATCGTGTTTGTGCTGCGGCGGCTCACATTCCAGCTGGAGCCGACGGATCTCGGCCGCCACAGCCTGGTACTCCTCCTCTTTGAGCGAGTCCAAGCCGCTGTCGAGCCGCTCATCCGTCGACTGCTTCCCTTCTTTAGACTCTCGGCTATAATCCATTTGGTTTAATATACTGGTCCGGTGGAGGTCCATGTTGCGGTGTTCGAGACGAGGATCGTGTGGAAGTCTTCTGACGGGGCTGAGCAGCAGTCTGTAAATGCCCTCTGTGTGGCGGCTGCAGCGGGGCGGGGTTTAACAACTAGGTGGGGGATTTCCACAAAACTGTCACTTAGAATAACACAGCATACAGATTGCTGGCTCCAGGAGGGGATTTCTATTGAGACACATAAATACACTCTTCAGTTTGTCACCAACAGAGCAAAGTACTTTTGCAGGCTACATTTGCTGCATTTAAAACACACATTTCTGCAGTATGTCAGGCTTCATAGAACATTTCCACAACAATTATGCATTTCTCCTCAACCTACGCCTCAAATATAAATCATTAGCTCTACTGAAAACGTTCCTCTTAGTTATTATGCGAGCTATGTTGTACTTTACAAAACTTATTGTGTTTCATAAAAAAATCCACCTTAAAACTACAGTGCTTCAGCAAATCACCTGTTAAATCCACTGTGATAAATTCCAGGAAATCAGAATAAACTGAAGATTTTTAAATTGTCCCTCTGGCTGCACATGAGTTTCTGTTCTGGCATGAGTAAGGGATGCACGCATGGAAAGTCCTGAAACTGCACCTTCGTTAGCATCATGTCCCTGCTGAATCACTTGAACAAAAGGAAGTGTTGCTCAGCCGCCCCTCTGTGTTTTGAGTGGGTTTGAAGAGCTGCAGGAGGGGGGCTGCAGCATGCACAGGAGTTTCCTCCAAAACCCAAAGAGCGCAACGTGATCTCGGTTTATTTATCAAGCCGTGAACATAGTAAGATGAGTACAGGAACAGAAAGAGAGGTCTGCAGTGGAGCTCTCCTCACATGCTGCAGAGCCTGACCCCATGGTCAACATTACGTTTGCTTTTAAAGATCTAATTCACTTTGACCGCTCTGATTCTTTAAGCCAGGGGAGCTCCTCAGATTCTACTGTAATAGATTATATGTGCTGTATGTGTGTGCCTGTTGTGACAGTACACATGCATAGATTTTAGATTTTATGTTTTAAAAAAAGGATTAATATCTTGCAAGCATAGAGGTCAGAGGTTACAAGTATTTACCAACTGTACTCAACATCTTGCCAGCTATTTCTGAAAATAGTAAATGATGCCGCGGCAAATTATTTCCTTAGAAGAGGATTAATCTCCCAGTGATTCAGTCGCAGTGCCTTTAATAACCCAGTATCAAGTCGCTCATTCGGTTCCTTTTGCAGATAAAATGGAAGGACTCCAAGTTCCCGACCGGGCTGCAGACTTCACGAGGCTGTGACCTATCCCTTTAAAAACAAACAACAAGTTGAACGTGAAGTTCTGTCGGCCTGAGGGAAACTCCAGGCGTGTTTTTTACCTCCCATTGTTCAGTCCGTGTGACCAGTTTGACTGGGAGGCTCAGCACACTTCTACTGTCACGTTAGCAACTGTTGAGCAACATATCAGGATTCTTTCAACCCTAAAACAGCTTCTGTGCAGAATATCATGCATCATGAGCTAGATTTAGATATTTCCCATTTTGCACATTGTTGAATAAAGAAAAATTCAAGGTGAAACAATTGCATTTTTCTGCTCCTGCATCCCAGTTTTTAAAACAAGAATGGAAAGATTGTAGAGAATAATGAACTAACTACATTTCTTTCTGAATACATACTGTGTGTCTAGCCTGCTGATCGTAATCAGCTCTGAATGTACAGTGAAAACAAGAACTCTGATTGAACCAGAACGAGGCAGATGAATGGAGCAAAGGAATGCACAAAGCAGGCCGGAGGACGAAGGAGAAACAAAGCAGCACACAAAGTTTATTCATTTAGACAGAGGGAACATTCAATCCTCCATTTGTAGACTAATAGTGATTCAATTTATTTTTACATTTTGACATTCTTTCGAGTTTCTTTTTATGTTATGACTTCTTTTCTGGGTAGTGGACAATACAGATGTTCAGACGAAGATTCAAACCAATCTAAAGTATGATGTGTAAGTGCTGAAGTCGATCAGCAGGAAACCCTCTGCACTTTTTTTTTTACGTTTAAACGTGTGTAAATGATGCCGATGTGATGGGAGCCGGTGGAGCTGAATCATTTTGACCGGAAACCAGTCAGATGAAACCAGCACAAGAAACCCGGCATCATTACAGTAACTGACACAAAAGTCTGAAACAAGTGATGCTTAACAGCATGGAAAAAAAATCTATTTTTAAAAATCCATTGAATACAAATCTTGATCTTTTAAAAGCAGACAGCCATAGAAGGAAGTAACAACACTTGCATCAGAAGTGGTTGTCCTGGATTTTTTTGTGTAATCAGTGTTTTTCTGGGGTGTCTCCCAGCTGACTTTTCTGGGCTTTTCACCATGTCACCAGTCATCAGCACTTGGCCAGATTACCTATAAATAGCTGGAGTGTGATCCAACTGGAAAACATGGGGAATAGAAACTGAGACAGTGTTATCAATCTCTGATAAGCTCTGTCTTTATGATAGTTCTGTCATTGTGGTTTTGGAGAGGAAGGATTTAGCTGAAAGCCAATTCATTTATTACACTGCCACTGTCGGTGTATTCTATGTGTCCATTTAAGAGTGGAATTTGTTGATTGTATTGTATGTGATGCAAAGCATGCGTGGCTGTGCATGTGTGTGTACTTTGTGTGATTTCTATAAAGAGTAAAAAGTTTTGATGCTTTTAAAATCGGACTTTTTTTTTAACGATATTTGGCTTTTACTGGAATCAAGCACATAATGTGAAGTGAGTTGAATGAAAGCCGGATATTTTTCTTGGCATCCCAAGTGTTTCTCTTGGTAACAGTAAAAATAATGAAAACACACTGATCACACACAGAGAGCACATGAAAGAGAAGCGTAGCATATAGAACGCTGGGCATATTGGGCTAACACTGCCAGTGCCCCAAATCCAGTTTTTACACAGGCAACGTTATTAGCACTGGTTTCTTTAACTAAGAGCCAACTAAACATTGGAACTATGTCAGTTCATCAGCTCACAGTACTGTGCAGCATGTGTGAGTACGGCTGAGATAAGAAATAAAATATATATATATAAATATGATCCTCAAGTGAGAAACAGTTTTTACCAGATTTAAAACCACATAATGGCATTCTTTTAGTTCAAAAATGTCATAAGATTAACCACATTCAATGTTCAAGAAATGTTTTGGTATGTTTGATGAATCTTCAGATCAAAAAGATCTAGATGAAATCTATTTTCAGGTTTATAAAATGAAAGTCTTGTGAAGCGTCACTGATTAAGCCGCAGTATTTCTGTTGAAAAGTCATTGTTACATAAATGCATGTACAGTGTGTGTCAGTGGGAATCCCTGAGCATTCTGGACATGAGCTGACATGTACAACACAAAATGACTCATTATGAATCACTCAATCAGCCACACACAGTGAAATGTGTTAAGGTAAGGGGTCAAAGTGGAAAATGACTCATCAAGTCACATTCCGAACATATGGCTGTGTTAAAACCAAAAGCATGACAGACACATAAAACACCCCATGAATTCTCACACACTGCAGGGTTTTACTGTTTTATACTCTTCCTTTACCTGCTTCTCCCTTTGCTCCATTTCCTTCTTCCTGTATCAGACGTCAGACTGAGTTCTGGTCTAGAAGACATTCCTCTGAGTTTACAGAGGTACTTTACTGTCATGTGGTATAAATGTTTGCTGTGGTTTCAGTCAACTCCCTCAATATGCATCTCTTCAGACAGGAGGCATTCAACATGACATTGCTATTAAAAGCTGAGGTCAGTGTGTGCTGGGCTACACTGAAGGACCACCGACTTAAATTGCAGCCCATTTGAGTGCAAAAAACACCACATTAAAGGATAATTTCACCCAAAAATTCAGTTTAATCTCTCAATATATATATATATAAAAAAATTCTACTCATCCCCATGCTGATGGAAAGCTGGATGAAATCTTACTGTCCACAAAACATTTCTGGAGCTTCACAGCAAATCAGTGTTGCAGCATTCTATAACATAACTGACATAACTGGGTACTTGTTTTAAAAAAAAACATAAAATGGCTCCATAATTCAATTCTCCAGAAGCCCCAAGATCCCAAATTAATTTGAGAAGACGTTATTTGCATCCTTTAAGCACAGTTGACCTCATGCACCCACATCAAAAAAGTGTAAAGAACATGTTTTAATATTCATTTGGAATCTCTTGGCTTCTGGAGATTAGGATAGGTTTGACAAGATGTGTGGAACCGTTTTATGGGGGTTATTACACATTGTTATGATATTATATATATATCAAAACACGTCTCATCTACTTCAGTTGTTCAGGAAAATGCTGCATCATGGTTCTGCAAAGAAGCACCAAAAAAGGTTCATGGAATAAGAAATTTTACCCAATTTTCCATCGGCATGGGGTGAGTACATGATGACTGAATTGTAATCTTTGATTTCACTGAAGCCACAATAAGAACCAAAATGGAGTCTGGTGGATAGTTACAATTAAACACTGGTACAAAAGGAACTGGATGGTTCAAACTGGGTGAGTTATGAGGACATTTTTGAAAAGATGAAACAGAATGGACACATGCATTTATTTTAGACCAATCACAAGTGGTCACTCAAGAAGCAACTAACGCAGGTCTAAAACATGGCCAGAGCACATTATCTACGAGCATAATGCACATTAAAGTATATGAAAGCCTCCTATGTGGCTTTAAGATCACATTCAAATATTTGAAACATATTTTAAGATTAGTGATTTGGTTGGTATGATCAGTTCAGGAATGCAGCCACTGTGTTCCCTCAGGTAGTGTTGGTTCTTTAAACTTAACTACACTTCAAACATCACACTTTTTATCCCACAACAATTAGTGACAGTGATACGAACACGTGATCTGTTTACAAAATACCATGTGTAGATTAAACTACCCAGCACATACTGTATGAAGCAGTTAAATCAGCTTCTCCTCCACCAGCTACAACATGGAAATACTGCTTAAACAACAGCTGATTGGAAAAACAATAAGGATATATTATGACATGTAATAATTTATCACATGACTACTTTGATACTACGACTTTAGTTTGCGGTCAATAACAGTGTACTCTTACTTGAGCAGTTTTTCTCACTTCCAAGGCTATATTATGCCATAGACACATACACTTGGGATTTATTTAATATTTTCATGAGGTGTTTGTCCTCCACATTGCCACATCCCACATATACATATAACGATTAATTAAGAAAAAAAAAAGAGTATCCGCATTGAGTTGATCAACAATATATTATATTAACAATATCATACAAAACACTTTTGCACTTTGTGCAGAAATGTTAACGCTAATCATTCAAACTGTTGCACCTTCATATTTCCAACCAATGCAGGGTTTTTTTTTTAATTAACTGAGTGGAGAGTAACAAATATCACACTCAGGATACAGCTGGGCCTGCGTTTTCATTACCTTGCAGTACAGTAGTTAACTCATTTGTTGATGTTCCTGTATTTTGCTGAGTCTGCTTTAAGCAGCTGTGGGAGTTTACGCAGTCAGCAGTGCTGACTTCCCTTTTGTTGAAGCTGATTGTTTTCATCCTCTCTATGTTACAGCGTTTTGTTGAGAAAATGCTGCTAGAGAGATTGTGCACACAGTGATAACCCAGCACAGATTCACAGCTCCAGCCTCCTGTTATCTAAAGCTGTAGTGGGCAACAGACAACCAGGATCATACGGTTCTGTCCTGAAGACCAAAGATCAAGGGAAGTTGATCTCATCTGATCTGACTGACAGTGAGTGTCTCAGTGGGCACAGACAACAAATCAGACCACCCAGACTCAGTGTAACAGTGTTAGGAGGAATGACAAAACAGTGGAACTAGAGAGGGAATAAAGGACGAATTAAGTCACACGAGCTGGCTTGTTTACTCTGCCAGCAGGGGGAGTGAGAGGGCTGCTGTCAGTCAGTCACTGCTGCATCCATATCATTAGTGACATGTATTAATAATAATAATAATGATAATAATAATAATAATAATAATAAAAAGAATAAGAATAAGAATAAGAATGATAAGAATCGTCTTTATAGAGATTAAGGTCAGAGGTTAGTGTCTTCCAGTAGCTTCCAGTTTAACAAACAACTGCAGGCCCTCAGAGGATGGGGTTTGCTCAGTTTTCATAGAGACAGCACAGCTGACATGCAAGTTCAGGACTTTTTACCCAATGTTTGAGTCCGAAAAGGTCAACTCCATCTGCTGATGATGCTCTAAGAACACATACCACTAGATGGCGCCAGATGACAACTTGAGTGTCAACAGAGCGTGTCCACTGAAAAGTTGAATCTCGGGGAATTCTGCCCCTTTATATGGTCATGTTTGACATTTATTTGGCAACTTTAGTTATTTGTCACTTTACAGATTGTACGCTGTATAAGTACTCACTATTCAATTATTTTATCATCGATCGGTACAGGTATGGGTACTTTTATTGGTAATCACAATAAAAAACAAAGAAACAGAGAAACAAAGAAATTATTTAAATAACCAGAAATATTCTGAATATCAGCTCTGATAATCAGCTGATAATCGATCGATCCATAGTATACAGTATATACAGACATGTAAATATTCAATATCAGATATTTTATGACTAAAAGTTTTGATATCTTTTTGTATTGGCAAATTTCACAAAAAATCTTTATTTTTAATTTTTTTTTATTCTATTCTGAGAAGTATAACTTCAGGTACTTTTTACAACACTGGACCTATGTATGTAGACAGAGAGAATATTCTTTTCTGTACAGCACGAAAAAAGACTGCATTAAAAATGCTAAAAGAACCATTTTGTATAAGCGTAGTGTACGACTGTACCATGACTGATGACCAGGTGTCTGTATGTAAAATTTAGAGTATGATATTTTAAAGGACACATTTTTACTGAGATCAATTTCTGTCAGAACGATGCTGTATCTCCTCTTTTAGTGTCTGATCTTCATGTTTTTCTCATTTAATTTTAACTTCTCTTATAAATTAATCTCATTGATGAATACATTCTTAATTGAACCTATTTACAAAAATATTACTAGTAAACTATTACAGTGATTGCTTAATCTGGGTTTTGTGCTCATGAAATCCCTGATTCAACCAACAGAGTTCAGTCACCTCACAGCCTGATAATGTCTGTGCAAAATAGTGGTGACCTGTTTTAATGTGTTGTGGAGCTTTATGTTTGTCTTTTTTTTGTAGTTATAGGCCATGTGGTGATAATGTATAACTGTAGTTATAAAGACCTTTACATGGGGACATAATAAGCTACCTCCCAATGTCATTAGCCTTTGATGGCTGATTAACTTTTGAAATGTCTGAATGATTTTCTCTTTTTTCTATCATATATTTGGCTCTACACACACACAGATGCAGCTCTGTACAAACACAGTTCCCACCCTACAGTCATAGGTAAGATGTAAACTCCATGTAAACAGACAGACAGCCAGACAGACAGCTCAGCTGTAGAAAACTGCACTACTTAAAGGCCTGTGACTGAGAAGCACAGATCAATAGAGTCATTTTCAGCAGTCTGGACGATTATCCACCTCACTGCCCACTGATGCGATGCAAACTAAACACACACACACGTGCACGCACGCATGCACACACACAAAACACACACACACACACACACACACACACACACACACACACACACACACACACACACACACACACACACACACACACACACACACACACACTTCATGTCCTGCAGCCGACAGTGTCCTCAGACTGTCAGTGGATCCATATTTTCACAGGACATTGACTAACAAGATTTTTCCTGTTTTTAGTTGCCGGCTCAGTCCTGTCTTTCCTTTTTCCCGAGTGTATGGTTTCATTATTTTAACCTCATGGTAGAGCTTTTAAATTGACCATTGTCAAAAAACGTATGACATTGTTGAATGAACAATTAATTCTTATCTGAACTACAGGGCACTTGGTGGGATGTGGGATGATTTACTGTAGTAAATAGAAAAAAAAGGTTATTGCAGTGTAATTGCAGTTAATTGCAGTTAAGAAATGTCCCTGTTTGCTGGACAACAAAGGAAATTCTGATTCTGAATTCTGATTCTGATCATATCCCTGTTTCACTTTATGAGAGAGCATAGGAGTGATATAACAGTTTGCCTACCTTAATGTGGCATGATATAATCCTAATATGGAAGTACACATCTGTTAGAAATTATGAAACAGTACATAATGGAAAATAAATCAAAATGTAAACTTTGTAGGTTTTGACAACCAAATAAAAATTTTGAGATAAATGGAAAAAATTGAATTAGTTGTTCATTAATACATGATGATGAAAAAAAATATTTCTATAATCTATGTCCTTTCTGACAGAAACAGACTTCCATATAATCCATGAAAAGTAGGTTGAAATGATTGAGGTGAAACCAAATTAGGTTAGAAAATCAGAGGCTTCAGCCCCTCATGTTCACTGTGCCAGTCAGGTCAATAAAGGCTGAACCTGGGTCAAGGTTTCCTCTCTATGGGAGACATTAGCAGCTGACAATTACAGTGAAAAACAACCCAACTAAAGACCCAGCAAGCTTGGTGCTTAATTAGTTTTTAGTGCTGGACTCTCCACCACCCATCTCATTTCTATTCTCATTTCTATTCCCCAGGCGGCCCTTGTCAAGCCAGCAGCCCGACCCTCAAGCTCGTTCTCACGCTCATCCGCCTTGATTGATTTCCAGGGAGCGACGCCGGCTGGCCTGAGCCCACTGGCCGAGCTGTAGACTGCCTGGCCCGCGCAGAGGGGCCGGCCAGCCCGGAGGGAGAGGATGGATGGATGGATGGATGGATGGATCTCCCTCCGATCTCTTATCAGCCAGAGCAGCTTCTAGTGGGAGGACGGGTGTGAATATTCCCTACAAACACACACACACACACACACACACACACACACACACACACACACACACACACACACACACACACACACACACACACACACACACACACACACACACACACACACACACACAGAGATCACTGTCTCCCCCTCTATTCTCCACTCTTTCACTGCTACTCTGTTCTGCTTGGGAGATAAAGGCGCGCATACATGCTCGAGCACACACACATGCAAACACATCCACACACGCACGCAGAGGGAAATCTGTGCCCGACATGTTCCCACAAACAACAGAGACGCAGATAATCAGACACTTCAGCGGGACAGAACCGGTCCATTAGTACTCTGATCTGTATCTGAGTCCTCTGGGGTGTTGTTTCTTATTACACTGACTCCTACACTGATAATGTGGTCAGGATTTCCTCTTGATAACATATATGCATTTGCATGTTTGCGTGTGACAGCTGAAGGCACATCAGCCTCAAGAACGGTCCGTGGCAGATGCTCATGCACATGGGAACCACAGCACGTTATTTCACACCGCAGCACGCAAAATGGCAAGACAATTGCACTATTAAAATGTAATGAGTAAAGCGATCCAATTAGTAGAATTGTTATTATTATTTACACAGCTTTATGTAATTGATTATCTATTCACTACGTCATGAGTCACGTAATGACAGCAGGACAAATGTCACGTAATTACACTTGAATAAAATATTGTCTTTATAGTTCACACAATGTATCAACAGGCACCAACTATTCATTTTGAATATTCAACTTCAGAGGCGTCTTAAAATCATTCAGTAACAATACACTAAAATGAGACAAGTCTCATTGGTCCAAGTCAGTCTAGAGTCAACATTTAAAAGTGAGTCCACACTCATTATTAAAGAGGCTCTAATCACAAGAGAAAGATTCATTGACTGTTTATTTTTTATTCTTATACTAAAAAAAAGCTCAATAAAAAAACTGTTCTTTTTCATAGCTGAACAAACAAACTGACCTTAAAAAGACAACATATTTCATTCTGTTTTAATTTGCTTATATATATGGCGGACCCTGCCACCTTCTAGCTTCAAACAGTGTTCTGGGGACCTTATTTTCCTTTGAACACAACTTTTTTATTCACTTATGGGGAAAAAAAATATATTTCTGAGTTTGTATTATTACCTCGTTAATATTATCAATATTCTCCAAAACTACATAGAGCCCATTTAAAGTTGTCCTTATGGAAAATAGAAAGATATCATTTTGAAGGCATTTTGGGATTTAACTGTACTAAATGACATCACAACATCACAACAACTTTCTGTCTGATTCTCAATTTCAAAATGTAAAACTCAATCTGAATGTAATCACTAAAACGTTAGGTGAAGTTCCGACTCTGAGCGAAAACTCATCATTCAAGTATGTAATGTAGCCTGTGTGTGTGTGTGTGTGCGTGTGTGCTCGCGTGCGTCGTCGGCGTGAGAGAAGAAGGAAAGACTGGTCGACAGAAACAAACACGCGCACCACAGACACTCTGTCTGCTGTGTTCTCGCAACACCTGCGCGCGCCTCTCCCTCTCTCCTCTCTCTCTCTCTCTCTCTCTCTCTCTTCAAAGCTCTTCTTCAAAGTGTGCTCGAGACAAGAGTTGTTGTTCTTTCCGCCTGGTGGTGCCACGCGCCGAGCATCATCGTCATCATGCCTCGAGGATTTTTGGTGAAGAGAAACCGGCGGTGTTCGGCTTCATATCGGTCCCGAAACAATAGCAATGGCAAACCAGTCCCGTCTGACGGTGACAGGACCAACAGTGACATTTCTGAAGTGACACAACCAAAGGCAGTGAAGGAGAACGATGTTGTCAATGTTTTCCCGTTTGAACGGCAGGATGGACAGCTCCCGGTGTGCCGCGAGGACTCCGCCGGTGTCAGAGAGGCTTGGAGCCCGCACGTGGAGTCCGCGCTGGAGGCGGAGGCGGACCGTCGCGCTCAGCTACCAGAGACTGAAGAGCAGGTGAGCGAAGTGGACGTTTTAACTCCAGATGGTGATTTCTCCTACTTCTTCCCTCCTCCTCCCCCACGCGACTTGACATTGACAGAGTCTTGCAGCCCTGTTAAACCGGTCGGCACAAGACTGATAGAGCAGCACGGGGAAGGGGAGAAGCAGTCGTTGTTCCCCCTCAGGTGCCTGACAGCATCCCCAGTGTCGGAGTTACCGGAGCTGCCGTTCCTGGTGAGCTCCACGCCGACTTCAGTTTCCGCTTCTTTTGAGAGGCTCCTTGCGAGCAGCAGCCGCCACGCGCCGTCCTACGGGCACGGTGACAAATACGACACAAGCATGGGTCATGTGCACTTGTTCCCGCCACTGACACTCATGAACCAGGAGCAGCATCACGTAGCGAGAAAACGCACGTTCCTTGAAGCGGACCAACGCCTGAACAGCAATAGACACAACAAACAGTCCGCGGGCAACCCGTCAAAGAAGCCCAAAGTGAACCGCAAACTCAACTTCGAGGATGAGGTCACGACCTCTCCGGTTCTGGGTCTGAGGATCAAGAAGGAGAGTCCCGAGCTGAGGAGACAGCGGGAGAAGTCGTCTGCTCCCACCGGGAACCAGCCGCTGGGAGAGTTCATCTGCCAACTTTGCAAAGAGGAGTACCCCGACCCTTTCTCTCTCGCGCAGCACAAGTGCTCCCGCATAGTGCGCGTGGAGTACCGGTGCCCCGAGTGCGACAAAGTCTTCAGCTGTCCCGCAAACTTGGCCTCCCACCGCCGCTGGCACAAACCTCGTCCGGTGAACAACCAGGGAGGAGAGACCCCGACAAACAAGAGCCAGCCCTTAAAAGAGGCACGAGGTCTCATTCAGCACGAGAGGCAGCCGGTCGAGATGGAGGGCAAAGAGAACGAGCTGCTGCGCATCAACACTAATCAGCACCACGCAGCGCTGGACAGTTCCCGCATCAGGCGCGAGCCGTCCCTGCTGCTGCTCCACGGTCGGTCTCGGGACAGCCAAGACAGAGACAGCCTCGCGCCTCCTCTCTATGATTCCTCGCTACACTACCGGGAACCAGCTGAAAGCTGTCTGGACCTGCAGCCGCAGGTGAGAGCGGCAGACAGCCCGCCCTCGAGCCTCCTTCTACTGAACGGCAACCCAGACGAGCCGCCGCCGTCACTCCCGCATCCTCCTTTACCGTTTGTCCAGTCGTTACCGGAGGAGGAAGTGTACGAGTGCCGGTACTGCGGCAAGAAATTCCGTCGACAGGCTTACCTGAAGAAACACCTGGCTGCGCACGAGATGACTGCTCGAGCGTCTCCACCCCCTTCATCTTACGGCCAGGCGCGAGAGACCAGCGGCGGGCAGAACCAGGTGTTCCTGTGTCACCTGTGTGGCGCGCGCTTCCCGTCGGTTGAAATCAGAGACAAGCACCGTCTGTGGCACGCGATGAGGGACGAGCTGCTGGCGGGAGCGCTGGGAGCAGGACTCAGACCAGATGTGTTCCACGCGCAAGGGGAAGACAACGGCAGGGAGTGCGAGCAGCAGCAGCAGCAGCAGCAGATCTTCACGTGCAAGCACTGTCCGTCCACATTCTTCAGCTCCCCGGGGCTCGCGAGACACATCAACAAGTCTCATCCCGCCGAGAACCGGCAGGTGATGCTGCTGCAGATGACCGTGCGACCGTAAAACGCGCGCGCGAGAGACGGACGCACCCAGCACATAAAATGAGCCGTCATTACGAGGAAACTATTAACTGAGGCTGTTCGTTGTTTTCATTCAAATTAAAGCCCACATGTATTTCAGCGGTCATATGTCCGGATCGAGGCCTGTTTGTTGAAGCCTTTTGAGCAGGCTTCAAAAAACAGGCCTCAATCCGTGTTATCAGTGTTACCACAGGACAGGGCTGAAGTAAAGTCAGTGTGCCTTTTGTAGCAAACGTTATCCATGGTATCAAACTAGTGCTGTCCATGGTGCTGATTTTAAACAAACGCCCCACTGAAACTTGTACAAAATAAACCATCTCTTTTGTTAGATACCTTAGGTGAAAACACATTACCTCGCAGTGTTATTTTTGGTTAAAGGGGGTTGGGTTACTTATACAAACGAGTTTCTAGACTTCGTTTCTGTATTTCTATTCCTCATCACGGGGATATAATTCTTTATCTGTATTGACACAGATGATGCCGGCATTTTTCAGCTTCTCCCGCATCCTCTCATACTACACCCGGCACCCTGTACACGATTTGACATAAGATCTTTTCTTAAATATATAGATAAGATTAAGGGCTGTTTTGATTTGGCCACATTTACCGAAACTCTACATACATTTAAACTCACCGTCAACATACTTCTGTGGCAAAGTAGATTATACTAAAGCAAAGGAGGAGTTACTTACTGGTGTAATATGTAGCGACCCGTAATAATATAGAAAGTGACCTTCCTTAGCCCCAAGAAGTGGAGACAGAATCAATGTCCTAACTGTTTCAAAGACGATTTCATGTACAGTAAACAATATAAAGAAACAATAAAACAAAGACAAAATAGACCATAATATGCCTTTTATAGTAAATGTGCCAGTTAACTTCTCAGCTATAAAAATATTTTCATACAGAATGTAACTTTAATGTTAGTACTGCTAGTAAAAAGAAATGTCTTTTGTCTTTATTGATTATAAATGACTGTTGAAAATATTTGCTAAATGCCTTCATGATGCTAAAAATGTAATTGTGGTTCTATGAAGGCTATACAGTACTATTTTGATATGTTTGAAGTTGAATGTGAAATTTATTGTAAATTATTGTCAATAAATGTTAACACAGTATAATTAATGAGGAGTCCAGCCTACTTGTTATATACACACACACACACACACACACACACACACACACACACACACACACACACACACACACACACACACATGCACATATATCAGTCCTGGGGTCAGTGGTACGAATCATTTATTGTCAAATTCCATCATCGCTGTGTGTCCAAAAGAGACAGTACACGTTTACATACTACAGGTCTGACAGTAACATAGTTTGAGGAGTCGTGTGTTTATTGTGATACAGCTGTTAAATGGTCAACACATGCAGTAAGTCTTGAACTGGTGTCATGCAGTATGTACAGTCAGTAGTTACATACATCAGCTTTGTTCCGAGCTAACGTCTGGACCGCAGCTTAACCCGTATCCATCACAGCCGGCATGTTCATAACATCCATCGACACAGGCACAGAACATTTTTATTGATGACCGTGTTTCTGCGGTTGATATGGCTGCTGGAGAAAAGGTAGTCCCACTTTTTTCATCCATATTGTCAACCCAAATGTCCCGTTCTGGTCAGAAAGGCTGAACAATAATTCTACAAATCTAAGTCCAAATCCTACAGGCTATCGGGGTAGTTGATATTTATTGTTAAAAAGCTTCAGGGCTTTATAACCTATGTTGTATATTTTGGTTGCTGCTGATCAAGATTTTTAAACCAAACAAACATGCATTAACAGAGTCATACATCTGAGTTCAGTCCATTTTAGTGAACAGATAATTTGAGCTATAATTTGATCACTGAAATCCTCAGCAGTATTTTAATTCTTTTAAATAAACTTGAAGTGTGAAATGTCCCATCTTTTCTTTGGGACTTAAAAGCAGCATCATGACTGCTGGTATTTTAATCTAAAGAGTATAAAGGAGTGTTGGTGTCTGGGACAGAGTTTGAGATGTATTGAACAGATTCAGGTTGTCGACCTGTTTACAGGACACAGTCGGTGACTGGCAGCTGTAGTCTATATACAGCAAGTACAAATCAGTCCCAGAGTGCAATGGGGCTACTGGACCGCATGCCTCAACCAATCAATGGTGCTTCAATCTCAGCAATAATAACAATTGTAACAGCAATAATTTAAAGGGACAACTTAAATCTCAGCTGACTTCAAACGTTCACAAACAAAGAAACAACGTTAATTTGACGATGGTAAATTTCTAAAAGTTAACTATTTCAACCCCATGGAGGGGTCAAAATGAACAAAACAAAACAAAACAATCTTACAGTCCTGTTTCTCTCTACAGAGAATCTATGGCTGCAATAAAACATAAACACAATTAAACAGTAACAGAAAATACAGCTGTGAAAAGACGTAACTTCAAGCAGTAAAGCATAATGCAAAACCTTTAACTCAGATCCAGATTTGCCAATTCAAATCTTTCATACGTGCATGTTTCCTTAACCAGGGATCAGACAATTGCAAAAGAACAAAATGGAGATGTGGGAAACAAGCCATCATGTAAGACGGTAGACAAGATGGATGTACTTTAACAATATAAGCTTATTTGAAACACTTAGTTTGAGTTGAGCTGAACTGATGGAGTGCTGAAATTAAGGTGTTGAATACACGAAGATCATCTATAGTAGTGTTAAATTCTGTGATTACATGCGAATCCCCTTCATCCAGAGCTGGAAGAGGGGATGAGTCTAAATATAAGAGCAACGGGAAAAAAAAAGAAGCAATAAACCGTTCATATTTAAGTGATGATAAGCTGACATCTTTTTCTTTTCTTCCTCTCTTTGGCCTCTGATCTACAGTATCTCTCTTTTGTTTGTCCTCCTTCCACAAACAGTCCTTAACTAAACCTGCCTCAACAGACACAGAGCCACAGTGAGCAATATGTCAAATGATTACAAAAAATGTGAAGAAATAATGGCCTTACAACTGTTTTTTCTTCTTCTTTTAGATTTATCCTGGCTGTGGTACCAAGATTACCCTTATAACTAGTACAGACGATTACTTAAGCTACAATGAAATTATCTTAAAACTCCTTGAAATTGAAGTGCAAACTGGTTATGAAAAGGAAAAAACATTCAAACATAAAATCTTGTAGTGTCAACCCTTTTGAAGCAGATATGTGGTCCGAGGTTAAACCACAGTTTGGCTTTGGCAGCTATTCTCACACAACAGTATATACACAACAAGCCTCCTCACACTGTACACATTCTTATAGATATTCATATATCTACTATATATATATATTTATACTCATACATATATAGATATACATAATGTATATATATATATAGTCAAAGGAACAAGGAAAGATTAGCTGTGGTTCGATTGCATCAGATGACGGAGTGACACTGAACTTAAAAATACAGCAACATTCGTGTTTAGGTCAAAACACACTTTACAGTCAATTAAAACAAACAAACAAACAAAGGAAAATAAATGTAATGAACATCAGTGCTTGTCCACATTTTACAGCAAAAAAAGAAGTCAAACTAAATGTGCTTCCTCTTTGATCAGTAACATGTCGTTAATTTCTAGAAAGCGCTTTTCTCTCCTTTATGAAAGACAATATTCCCTCCATCACTGCTGTAACACTGTCTCACATGGTTTCCCTCAGAGGGTCAGCTGTCAGCCCCATGAGTGCAAGGAGGGGATTTTCTTCTGGGTTCAAACACACGGAGCGTTTTTGGCTTGAGAGCGTTGCCACATCCACAATGACACGTTTCTATTATTGTAAGCAAATAGATGTTTGTATTTACAGTTAATGAGGGCAGAATATAAAGTGACCCCTTATCTTTATATTTCCTAATGCCTTATTGAGAACAAAAATAGACTTTTATCTTGCTTTCTTCAGGCAACACAAGAGGTCAGACGCTCTGAATTTATCCATATTATATCAAAACTCATGTTTCTGTCTGTACACACACGGACCGACTATTGTACAAATATACAGATTCCCCATAGGGACCTTCAACAGTGTCAGCTTTTGTGTCTCTTTGCTCAGCAGTTTGATCTCAATGTATAATGTGGCACACTTAAGCTGTTCGCAGTACTGGTTACACTGGAGTTGTGCAATTTCTAACATGGCACAGATTATTATGAACTAATACTGCACTGCTAAGGCTGCTCTTGTTCTAATGTGGCAGAGATCAGCATGCTGCCATGCTGCTTCAAATGGCTGTTTGACAGCAAAGCTAAGGATTAATTCAGTAGCTGCGAGCAGTTTCAAAATGAAGTAACAGTAAGTATAATATAGTCCACAGAAAATTATTACATGATTTTGAGTGTACAATTGTGCGATAAAGCGGTCTGTACATAAAAGGCCAGTGTCAGATCAGAACGGCAGCATGCTGGAGGAGATGGGATGAGCCCGGGAACACTGCACATCATTTTTCCTGTTAAATTCGATGTGTGTCATATTCAATTTGATTTAAGTACAATTGTTGACCAAATTTCCTCTGAGAAAACATCTTTCGAGGACTAAAGAGTCTGATTGACCAGACATGAAGTGACATGAAGTGTCAGTTTGGACTAGGCTGGAGAGCTTAAGTTTTATTGGCCGATCCAGAGGAGCGTCGCAGCTTCATGGACATGCGGCTCTTGCTAGTCCGAGGAGACATGGGGGACGCCGAGTCGCTCCCGGCCTCCCCAAGAGCCGGACTTTCTCCCCGAAGAATCTCTAGGCAGGAGCCTGAGGAGGAAGATGAAGAGGAGGGGAGATTGTGAGGGGAGGACAGGTGAGGTGACGAGGGCGGATGGATGGGGAGGCAGGGATAAAGGAGAGGAGGTAAATAAGAGTAGGAAAGGATGAAGGGATGACAAGAAAATATCATCACACCCCTTTAAGTTCTTCTGAATGCACAAGTTCCTAGAGTCACACAGGCAGGACAGACAGAATGACAGACAGACAGACAGACACACACGGGACAACAGACAGACAGCTAGAAAGACAAACAACATAAAAGCTCTATTTTCTCAGTTTCACTTCTATACTGGGTTCAGTCTATCCCTATAAGCCACTATATGAAAATCACACGGTGTTTAACGGACCCTTCTACGTCTTACGCCAGACAAACACGACACAACTTAACAGTCTGAAAAAGCCGGCCATGTTGTTGCTTCTAAACTCATCCTTGTAAGCCCTCTGAGACCGTATGTGTCATTAAAAGCGTTATAAATAAACTTGTCTTGACATCAAATGTTTAACACCTGCCTTTTACCGTCTGCTGTCGAGGCAACAACTATTTTGTGATTTAGTGATAACACAAAAGAAGAGCGCTGTAGCTAAACATACTGCTCTTCAACTACACTTGTGATGTCAGCTGATTATTTTCTCCATCTCTTTCTCTTAAAAGATACTATAGAAGTGATGGTCCTAAGACGTATAGTCTAAAAGACAGACAAGTATTGCTCAATTATATGCCCAAACAGTAGTGAATCAAACACTGTTGGTATTTAGCACTGTGGTGTCAAGTTAAGAGGTTAAAAGTTATTTAAAGAATGTTATATTTTTACAAGCAACAAGAATTTCACTTGACTGAGTCCAGTGCGACCTTAGTAATGGCTTCAGCAGGTCAAGTTAATACATATATATTAATTTAAAATCAATGACCATTGAGTTTAAGACTGATACTAAAGCTGTACTAAGTACAGCAACAAGAGAAGCTAAACTGAGCCTCTATCTATACCGCATACCATTCACAGCTAGCATGAAGGACCTTCTGCTTCAGACCCTTCCCCTTCACCCTGAGCAGGTTAAAGCTGTCTGGTGGTTTAGGGACCATTACATACAAAGCAGTATGCTCCTCTAGAGTAGAGGAGAGGAGAATAGAGGATAGGATAGGAGAGGAGAGGAGAGGAGAGGAGAGGAGAGGAGAGGAGAGGAGAGGAGAGGAGAGGAGAGGAGAGTTTGGGGAAGGGAAAGAAATAGGAGGAGAGGAAATAAAAAGTAAAGTTATGCAAAAGAAAGTAGATGAGAGGGTTGGGAAGAAAAGGAGAGGAAAGGAAACAAAAGGAAAGGAGTTGGAAGGCAAGGAGGGCAAGTAATAAGAAGAGATGAGAAGACGGAAGATAAGAATGAAACACAAGAAAGGAGGAGAAATAAGATATAGAAAAGGGGATGTAAGGAAATAGAAGGTATAAAAATAGGGAAGAGGATGAAGGAACAGTTCAGGAGGAAGAAGGTATGGTCAGAGAAAAGAAAGAAAATACATGAAAATGAATAAATGCAAGGAATAAGAAGTTGCCACACATGTTTAGAAAGAAAAACAATACAATACATTAAACAGGATGGAATGGAAGAAATACACAGAAACAGACTGACGATACACAAACAACACAACACAACATGAACACACATTTATGGTGATACAGAGAACATTTCAGCTACATTGTTTCTATGCTTAACTTCGCTTTCCCCACCACTAAGTTAACAATTTCATATATGCATCCATACAAACAACTGTAGTGAAAAAGAAAGAACAAAATGTTAGTTTCAAGTAAACAACGTGTGTATGTGTGAAATTAAATAAGATATATGCTTACCCACTTTACAATGTGTGTGTGTGTGTGTGTGTGTGTGTGGTGCTGACAGTACTACGTCATATCAAAACCAGGATGAGATGAGCATACAAAAGGTAAGAGTTAAAGTTTCACCAGGTCAGTGTGACATCGCAGGTTAACAGAACAAAAAGGAAAGCTACTGAGTGAGTGAAAACACGAGAGAGCAGAAATCTCACATTGTTATAAAAAGGACGTGCCAATTTCATCATGCCACTGCGTGTAGTCTGGTATGAAGCAGATCTAATGCTTAAGGGAAAAAAGATACACACGTTGTTCAACAGGATTGTCTTCAAAAAGACAATCCCTCCGAGTCCGTTAGACAAACTTTTTTGGTTTTCAGGTTTCTTTTGTGTTCATTTCATTCAAGTCACTAGGAGGAACTTTCAGTTCTTCTTGATTCTAGCGCCCCCTTTTGACAAAAGTGGTACGACACCAGCATGTGCTGGTGTAAAGGTCTCGTAAAGGCTAGCAAGTACCGGCTGCTTGTGCATTTGTTTTGGAAGCGAGTGACAGAGAGACCACAGGAAAGATTGTGCCGAGGTTCATGTTTTTATGTGCAACTTAAATGTGATATATGTGATCGGACCTAAGCACAGGCATTAATAATAACTATATAACAATAGCGGTCTTTTTGTTGGTGGTCTTGTTTGCTGTCCCACGTCATTTATCATCATCAGAGGAACCACGAGACCGTTTCATAAACACTTAAAAGTTCCTTATAGTCACTTTAAAGTGTATTTTTCAGTTCTTCATACTGAAACATGGTGTAAAGAATCTCTTGTCAGTCTAACCATAGTTTTTGGCTATTGGGTTTACAGATGCAAATTTCCCTTCCAGTGGACCACAATGGGTATTTTAGTAGTCTGTAAATAGCTGTAACTAGATGTGTAAATAGGCAACTATTAACTAAGATGCTGACCATAACAACCTAATAAGGTGATGATGAGTCAGTATTTTTCTTAAGCCTCTACGCTGCCCCCCAAGTGACCAAGATAATCAGTTAATGCATGTTTAAAACGGCCACAGCAGTGTGCAGATTAAAAGGAGCAGTTTTAGAAGTCTGTTCAACAGTTCAGCTACTCAAGTTCAAATATCAATGACTAATGTCATTAATCTCTAACAAATTGTTAAACAACAGGACTAATGTTACAGCTTGTGTTTCAAGATGAAATGACAGGTAATGAAACAGAGCTCATCCTTTAGCTCAAAAAAGAAAATACTCTGTCTTAACCTAATGCCCTGTTACTACGCAGTCTGTTCAATCATACAAAACTGCCCCACAGATGAGCTGAAAATGACACTTCCTTTTAAATATTACAGAACTATAAACACATGCAGACCTGGTTGGAAAACACAGAGGAGAAAAGTTGAGAAAACACACTGTGGTCGAGCGAGGACTTGTAGGAGAGCATAGGTTAGGCTGAAACGCAAGTAGGAAGAGCCAATCAGAACGGGGCGTGTCAATCATGTGACCAGGCTTACCTTTTAGCTATAGGCAAGTGAGACAATACGATCTAAAGGAGGGGGGAACAAAAAGAAAAGGAGAAGAGGAAAGAAAAAAAAATAAACCAAAATAAAATAAAATAAGGTAAAAGCAAATTAAACAAATAAATTAGAAAATAATAATAATAATAAAAAAAATATAATTAAATAAATAAACAAAATAAGTAAAATAAAACAGAAAGAGAGAAGATTGTTTGATCATTGTGCTGTTAAGGGAGGGGAACCTGTAAGTTAATATGGGGGGGGTGGAGAGAGAGAGAGAGAGAGACAAAGACAGAGAGAGAGAGAGACAGAGAGAGAGAGAGAGAGAGAGAGAGAGAGAGAGAGAGAGAGAGAGAGAGAGAGAGAGAGAGAGAGAGAGAGAGAGAGGAGAGAGAGAGAGAGAGAGAGAGAGAGAGAGAGAGAGAGACAGAGGGGGGTTGTTGTAATTTGAGCAGAGTTTCTTTCAGAGCACAGGATTGATTATGTGTCCCATTTGAATTCTGAACTTTTGACATGATACACATATTAGGATCGAATGCAAAGTGAAGGGTTTGAAATGAAGGCTCTGAGAATATGTTATTATCTGACAAACCTTTTAATCCTGTGTTCTGAAAAGACATTTGGGGCTGAACAACACACTGATAACACAATAAAGAGCATGATTACAAAACTTCTGACAGGGGACTTGAATACAGTTCAATATTCTATTATTATTCAAAAATAATAAACTATAACATCTCAGATTGTGTTTTATGTTATTCAGCCCCAAAGCAGGTTGATTGTTATTATATAATTATTAATATTTTGACACAATAGCTGGTGAGACGAGGAACAGTTGGCTGAAAAACAGTGTTCAATTATACACACATTTTGACAAACACTCAATGTCACACCTCTGCTTGACCAGTAAACAACATGCCACTGTATCCCTACATTAATACACTGATATGTGACTAACACAGGCTTATGTCACACAGCTGTGTTCTTTATAAAGGAAGCGTATCTTAGCTGCAGAAGTTATTGTAAAAATGTTGAGTAATCTGATTACATGTGAGTCAAAGGACATGAGGCTATTTTAAATTACATTGAACCAGACACATAACAGGCAAAAAATGATCAGTATCCATCTAATAAACTTAACAGGATACATATGAGAGTCATACATTAGAATATGACTCCCATGTGCAAGTCTGGTAACTCTACGGCTGATCAGATGTCAGCTAATTCCTCAGAGACGCTCTGGAGACAGAAGAAAGCCGAGCAAATCTTTGGACGAAAAACAGGACTCATCAGATACAAGACTGTGAATCAGACTGTGAGCTGCCTGTGTGTGTCTCTGGTTCAAAACACAGGAAGAGATACTGGAAAGTTGGTAGTTTACAATCCAGCAGGCGATATCATTATTGATCTAAGCCCTCAGTTCTAAATTGTCTCAACTATTTGTGTTTTAGAATGAGATGCAGCCGGAAAAACTGTGTCCAGAATTGTCCACTTTGACTGGTTAACAAGCAGGTAGCAAGTTGCATTAGTCACCAGTTTCTTTAAAAGCCTGCTAAAGAGGATCTGATTGACAGGCGTAGCTGTCGGTGTAGTGTAATAATTATCTGGTGACTGAATGTTTGACAGAGCGAGAGGTTTGTTTCTTACCTGTGTCAGAGGGAAGGTGTGTGCAGGGAGCAGGGCTGTAGACTCGAGCTGCATAATCCTCAAACGTGGTTGGCTCCTGGTGGTGCTGTACGATGGTTTCTAGGTATCGGGCTCTCTCCTCATAGCTGAGGTCAGAGGTCAAGGTCAAAACGACATCAACAAAAGAAATGGGTAAAGACAGAAGCCAAGAGGAGCTCTCTCTCTCTCTTTCTGTGATGGTCAATCAGTTGTCGCTCATCCAAGCTTCGAACAAATGTTTCAGAAAAAAACCTGGGTGATATTCACACTTAGCTGCAAAGACACTGAGGGCCTGCCACTGAAGTGTAGCAGGCTTGCTTAGTGTCTAAATAAAATCATTAAGCCAAAAAAAACCAACACACAGCAGTAACAGAATAGACAATAAAAAAGAAGAAAATGGAATTGGACACTATAAAAACATTACAGTAAATAAAAGAAGATAAAAACGATAAACAAAAAGGCTTATCAAGAGAATATTAAACTGAAAAAGGCAAACAACAGAAGACTATACAATATAATTAAAGAAGATGAGTAAAAAAACACTGCAACATAAGCCAGTTAACTCCATATACCTATTTTTTCTTCTACATGAATCTACAGAGAAAGCTGTGGAGATAAAAAAAAAAAAAGGACACCAAAGGCCTTTTGTCACTCATTATTACAGCCCTCAGCAATGAATTCAAAGAGAGAGGCGCAGGGATTCAGCTATGAGCAGAGTAAATGGAAACCAGGACTTCAACTGTCCATCTATTAGAGATAACCTCATTGATAGAATGACATTTACCCTCTCTTCCTTAGTCCTACTCATACATCCAACCTAATGACAGCCATATGCTGACATTACAGGCTTTCGGACACGGACACACACGCAAGCGTGCACATATACACACAACTCAGTCCCATCATCACCCAATAGTATTACCATTTGCTCAGTGAGCTCCAATAACTGAGGATTTTCAATGAGAGCAGAATGTGTGTGTGTGTGTGTGTGTGTGTGTGTGTGTGTGTGTGTGCGCGTGTGTGTATTTGATTGGTTGTGAACAGGCACAATGTGTGTATGTAAGCGCATGTGTCCCTGTCTGAGTGTGTGATGGGATTAGGCCAATGAATCTTCAGAATGAAATCTGTGTGTTTGTAACTCAGTGTGTGTGTGTGTGTGTGTGGGTGCGTTGTGAATGGGTCAGCCATCTGTAATAGCGCCCATGGGTTTTCTATTGGGTTAGCGAGCTGGTCTATGGGCCTCAGAAGGAGAAAGATTCAGGTCTAATGGTAACTGATCCAGTTAGAGACAATGATAATAACAACAATATGGCTCCTTTAAAGTGGAGGGACAGACTGCACTGGCAGAATTAAAGAGAAAGGAGGAGGGTGGAGATGGAGGAGAGGGAGGATGGGTGGAAAAGCTGGCAAAGCAGAGAGGAAGAAACGTAACTAAACCTTAGACAGATGATGCTGTCTGTCTAACGTTTTACTGAAATTAAGCATGCCTGTTTTCACAGGAACTTGAAGTACTTTCAGTTTTAAAAATAGCAGTTGCTGTTTCAAAAGTAATTTTCCTGATTTTACTTCAAGTAGAGGGAACGGAAGTTCGAGCCTCAAAGGAAGCAATGTGCTAAGGGAGGAAGAGAACTTGTAAAAAAGATGGGGAGGAAATACAGAGGGTGAGGAGGAAGAAGGGTGAGAACCCTGCAGTGAGTCAGAGGAGGTGAGGGGGAGGACAGCAGGTGAGGCGGGAAAAGAGGATAATTCAAGCAACAACATGAGGCGGTGTGTGTGTGTGTGTGTGTGTGTGTGTGTGTGTGTGTGTGTGTGTGTGTGTGTCTGTGACTGTCTTCTGGAGAAAGCTGACAGAAGAGCAGCAGTCACACACACAGCGTCTCTCACACCGAGTCTCTATGTGATCCCGCTGTTTGCCTTTTCCTGCTCCCCTGCATCGCACTTCCCTTCTCTTCTCTTCACTTCTCCGTGAATGGATGTGTGTGTGTGTGTGTGTGTGTGTGTGAGTAGGGAGGAGATGTGTGGATGCAGTTAGGAACACAAACTGTTATATATTACTCTAAATGAAACATAATCATCATTATATGATATTAAATGAACGTCTAGGTGTATGGAGCAGCAGCTGGGTACACAGATAGGCACAATCTGACATTTTTTTTTGCTTTTTTTTAATGTACTGCAACTGTGTCTTTTTCTGAGAAGGTGAACCAGTTTAACGGACACCTGAAGAGAAGAACGAGGTTTACAGCGGCAGGGCTAAGTGAAAGAAAGAAGAAGAAGGAGAAGAAAGTGAAATAAATACATGGTGCCACTGCTGAGATAAATGACAGGAACATCACTTAGTTGTTCTTTACTCTTCCTACGTCTCCCTCCTTTATATCTCCCTCCCTCTTTCTTCCTCTCAGCGAGGGTTTCTCCCTGCTGGGAGGAGGCAACTTCGACAGGAAGAAGGATACACTGTTGACGCAAAACCTTCCCATTAGCAGTAATAACATAACCAGATTTGCAATACATAAATGCTACACAGGTGTGTTTAGTCACTCTTTCTGATTGTACTGAAAGTTATCTGACGTCACTAAACTAAACAACATGCCCTTTCAGTAATATGTTAACATAGGAAAAGCACATGTGATAATCACAAAATCAATGGTGGCTGAATTTCTTCTATTCAAGTTCCTGGTGCTTTACAAGCTAGCCCACTGGGACACTTGAGTAGAACAGAGACATCGGTAATGGTTGCTGTAATTAGTATTTTCTGGAATTACTGGAATTTCTAACTTTGAGATAACCTTGAAAAACATGTATATTTCCCTCTGCTGTGAAAAAGGCCGATGATAGAAGTATACATTGTTCCATCCCAAACCTGTGCAGCTGTGGTAAGCTAAAAGCTAAATTTGCATGGAATCATATAGTCATTCTTTCATCGGGGAAACTTCCCTCCCTCTTACTTACTTACTACTAAATAAATGAAAGTTGTCTTCTGAACACAATGTTGAATATTTTAGTTTACTTCTAACTGTATTCTTGGAGTTAAATGGTTATTGCCATTTCTTTTTGTAATTCTCTTACCAAAGAGCGCATGTTCATCCATGTGTTCACTATTTCTCTGACATGTTTTGTGATATAGGCAGTACTCCTGTGTGGGCAGATATCACCGCTCAGGCTATCTACCCACTTCTTCTGCAATTTATTCAAAGCAAACTGCTTTGGCTGCTGCAACTTTTTACATGAGGGGATTTTTGCAGTAAAACAACGGATAGCACCACTTGGCTTTTTCAAAGTCCTTTCTTTTCAACCTAGCTTTCATTCTGAAGCGATGACACCTTTAAACTGTATCTTAATAAGTTAAATTTTATGGTTTCAAACTACCTAATAATTTAAACCTTGAAAACACGTGTTAAAATCTAGTAGCAGCACTTTCTTATTTCTGATGATTTAACTGTGTTCCTTTGGTTTGCTAAACTTTGTGCAGTTGCATTTTGTGTGGCAACTGTGCATGCAATGACTATT
Source organism: Diplodus puntazzo (assembly GCA_963678695.2). Lineage (NCBI taxonomy): Eukaryota > Metazoa > Chordata > Actinopteri > Spariformes > Sparidae > Diplodus > Diplodus puntazzo. The sequence continues at coordinate 23,816,299 of OZ023175.1, read as the reverse complement.
CCTGTTTAAAAGTAGAAGTCAGTGAGAATTAAAAGAAAATGAACCGGCATTGCATTTACACATCTCTGCCTTCATCCATCCATATCTCCCTTTATCCAAATGGCAGTTGTCACTCTGAAATCTACTATAATTGAATTTAAGATGGCTCTTCTTATTAAGTCATTAGCAGAAAAATATCTCTTTCTGAGATGAAAAAGGAAAGAAAGAGGGAAAATTATAAGGGAGAAAGAAGGGAAAAGGCTGGTGAGGGAGAAAAAGGAGAAAGCAGCGCAGAGAAAGGCAGATGGGAGAAAGATAGAGGACAGAGGAGGCAGATAAAAAGCCTCTTTTGTGTCGAATCAGAAACTCATTTTCTTGTGCACGGCTGAAAAGAGTAAAGAGTTCATGCCTTCTCCAGCTCTTTCTCTCTCTGTCTCTCTCTATTTCAGCCCTTTTCTCACCCTCTCTCTCCTGCAGTGCCATTCGTGGCGGTGTTCGCCTCCTGCGATCACTTGAGACTGATAGAGACTGGAGGAGGAGAAGAAGCGAGGGGGGGTAAAGGGAGCTTGTTAGCACATTAGGAGCTGGGCCCACCACTGGGCTGTGTGTGTGTGGGGCGGTGTTTCTATGTAGAACGGTGCGTCTGTATGCAGAGTATGTACAATATGCTGCTGTATATGCGAATACATATGATGCTTTAGTAAGAGTTTTACATCAAAATGGCTAAATGTATTTTTTTCCCCTAATGTTTGGAAATAAAACAGCACAATTTGATGAAATTAATATAAAAACAAAAAATGTAATTACACTGTGGTAAAGTCCTGTGAAGAGGATCATTTCAATAACTTGACTCTCAGTTTTTCTGACTCCCCTTCTGTCTGTTGCAGTCAGCCCCACTTGCTCCTACTGAAGATGTAAGTGTCATGAAACAGTGTAACTGAGCTACACTTAAATGTTTGGTTTGGTTTTTAAAGACTAAATAAACTCATAAAGCAGCTGGATGCAGTTGTTATTAACAAACCATACTCAAGTTAGAAATGAATAGTTCAGCTTCAATGATTAATTCCTTTATTTATTACTTGTCCACTATGAAATTAATTGCAGACTATTTTAATAATTGAAAAAATTTGGGGTAACTTTTTAAGAAGAAAAAGAAAAAAAGATTTGATGATCCCGGTTCCTAAATGTGAATACTTACTGGCTTCTTTACTTCTCTATAAAAGTAAACTGAATATAACATTTGATTCATTTGTGACGCTGTCAGAAATGAAATCGCACCAGCGGACAACTTTGTGCTACAGGTAAAAACAGCAAACTACAAGGAACCTGAGGATCTCATACATAAAATGTCCAGTGCATAGGGTTTAGTAGCATCTAACAGTAAGGTTGCAGAGCACAACCAACTGAATGTCTGTCTCAGCCTCCTCTGTGGTAGTTGCCAGAAACACTTGCTCTCTGGAGTCAGTGCTCTGTTTTGTTCTGCTCTGAGTTACTCTAGAAACATGGTGGACTCAGGAGTCATTCCCTCTGTTGATATAAAAGTCTCATTCTAAGTTAACTAAAACACAATGCTTCTTATTTTCAGGTGATGAAATAATATTATTATGAGTACATTATTATGAATATCATATTCCATTTCTGCCAATAGATTCCCCTCAGTCTTAAAACACTGTGCCTTTAAAGCTACACAAGGCAACTCCGCCTATGGCTTTAAATGGCATCTCGTCAGTTAAATGCAGACAGTTATCTCATGTTTATGAGCCCAGCTGGTCTGTTTTATATTGAAAAATACCAAAGCGATAAGAGAGTTAGAGGAGCCAACAGTGATGGGTCCACTTTTCTCTGGACAGTGTTCACTCACTGCCATTCATATTCCACTGCAGGTTTTATGAATCGTTTCCTTTGGTCAAACAAGTGAACGAGTCACACCCTGATTCAGCTGGGCGAGTCACGGACATCTCTAACTATCCTGCTGCAGCTACAACTTTGTGAGATTTGAGTGTGAACAAAGCATCTTTAGTATTAACATGTCATCAAGCTTTTATTTTGAAATGTAAAGACATATATATTAGTAGTGCAATAACACAACTTATGTCCATCTCCTATAGCTCGTCAAGAAGATACCTCTCCTCAGAAAAACACACTGTATCTCACTCTGCATCTCACACATACAAAACACACAAACACATACACCCAATCTGTCCTCTCCACCCCAGGCATTGGAACAGACAACAGAGAGAAGGACATCAGAGGGATAATACAATTGGAAAAGCTTTACAGCGTGTAATGATAAACCTGTGCGTGTCTCTGTGTGTGTATGTGTGTGTGTGTCCATGCCCAAAGGAACAAGCTAATGGGTTTATATCTTTCTGTGATAGCAATGATATGGAGGCTTTGTGATTTCATTACGAGTGTGTGTGTCCACATACGCCAAAAGATGAGGACAGAGATAGGTTGGTCTGATGCACTACTTATTGTTGGGGCCAATGTGCATGGAGACACACACACACACACACACACACACACACACACACACACACACACACACACACACACACACACACACACACACACACACACACACACACACACACACACACACACACACACACACACACACACACACACACACACACACACACACACACACACACACACACACACACACACACACACACCATTGCACAAACACTTCCACAATTGTATTTACCTCTATTCATCTGCTCTTAAACCTGAAGCAGAAACAGAGGCTGAGGAGGAAAACAGATGTGATACATTAATTGGCCCCTTGTCACCCTACGATTTCACCCTTTGACATGTGTGTGTGCATACATACACCACACACGACCTTCACCCTCCTCCCTGTCACCAATGGGGAGCCCTAAAGCTGCCAGCGCAATTACAGCCTTTATTTAACGGACACACACCGCAAAGTGCACAAACTCCTACATGAACACACACAGCATGGGTGTTGGCGAACGTCACAGAGGTCGTAACAATAATTCTCTGATTAAGGAGATGGATCCAGCTCTATCTGCAGGCTCTAACTACAGTGGGACAATATTTATCCTTCACACACACACATATGTACACATATGAATTCTTAGTATGGATAAGAGAGATGACAAGAAAAATAAGTATTTCCTGACATCCCTCTCGTTGTGCTTTCATACAGCTACTTGTATGTAATGATATGCTGCGTTTCACTGTGTCAATCGATTAAAATATTAATGCACAATTAATGGCAAATGAATCGCATATTTTTTCTTTGTTCTAAATCTACCTTAAAGGAATATTTTTCAAGTTTGTTAATCCCATGTCAACATGGGAGTCAGTCCCTCCATAAAAACGCGATTGTGTGATCGCATAATTCAACGCATAATCAGCCGAAGTCCGCACATTGATGTGGGGGCCGCATTTTTTCAAAGACGTCGCACTTTCGCCCCATAAATCGCAGATTTCCGCGCAAAATGCGCGTAATATGCGGGGCTTGCATGATTTCATAATCCGCCATTTTCGGGGAAGAAAAAGTCACATATATTTTTGCAGAAAGTTGAAAAATGTTGCGTTTACTTCAGACAAGAGCAGCCATTTTCCTCCTGTTACCTTGGGAACTATATAAAGTGACATCATCGGAAAGCGCCATACCCCGCGAAGAAGACATCATGAAGACTGCAAGTCTCACTTGCCATCAAAAATAAGTGCAAAAGACAGAGCAATGGATTATCCCGGTGTGTTACATGACAGTGGAGGCAAATTATTTTGCACTCCGTGCAACTGCGTGTTGGACCACAGGCGGAAGTCCACGCTGGAAAACCCTTTTGCCACCGCCAAACACTCGGGGATGGTAGGGTTAAGAACTTGTTTGTCTCATCAGCAACGTTTTGTAAGTTTGAGCCTTGTGTTTTTGAAGGTCTGAAATAAAATGATGAGATGAGAACTTAATTATTCCCAGCACTTTCTGTGATGTAGTATGCTTGCATATCATTGGAAGTCATTAGAAATGACTATTTACATTAAGGTAGTAGTGAGAAGAGTGTAAGAGTGTTGGGGGAATCTTTTTTTTTCTTATTCATCAAAACCGCAGTTTTTGCAAATGCCCGCAATTTTTCGCAAATTCCCGCAATTTCATCTCATAAAATTGCACAAATATCCCGCATATTCCATCGCATTTTTTTAGAAAACGTGCCGCATAATCAAGGTTTTTTGCCCGCAACAATCACAAAAAAACTCTGCGTTTTTCTGGAAGGACTGGGGAGTGGACAAATATGCTTGCTTTATGCAAATGTGTGTTTATCATTACAGCGACAATCCAAAACAACGATTAAAATACTGTCCAGAATATTCTCCAGAATAACCTCAGAGGTACTGCACACTCAAAAATATGTTGAAAGCATAACAAGGCAAACTCAAGCCCAACTAGCAACAACAGATGTGTATATTGACCTGAATGTAATTTTCCTTTGCGATACTTACACAATGTAGTGTCCAACTTTACACTTGTAAAGGTTAACTAAATAATGTTTATCGGCCTGCAAGCTGCAGCCACCGATTAAGCTATTGCAAACTATACAGTGTGGTCTGAGAGGGGGGAGGAGGGTTCTCTGCATCAGCTGTGTGCTCGGTCAGCAACTGGTACTTGAGACTGAACATACTCCAGTGGTAACTCAATTCACATCGACAGTAAATGCAAATAACTTGGAGGAGAACCATCTGGCAGGGCTTTGAAGTTGAACCTGCCATTGAAAAGATACTTTTCCTCTATCCATTTCTGCTCAAGGAGGTTCGTTTCTGCTGTCATCCACAACATTACTGATGCATCGCTTCCTGATTTCTCAAAATATGGAGCAGACCAGTGTTGTAATGTGTTAACTATGTGTGAAAAAAATTAACAGCCATTAGAGGAATTTGCGTTATTAGCATCCCTAATATATATATATATATATATATATATATATATATATATATATATATATATACACACACACACACACACACACACACACACGTATGCTCCGCTTTCTGTGTTTTTGAGACCAAACTGAAGACGACTATTAGAGCTCATGTTGCTGCGCTGCACTCGTCGTGATCTTGGTCATCTGTGACATCCCATCCTGAATTTTAAACACCTTGTCATATAAAAATACTTACATTCACACAACCTGCCTGCGCCTGTCTGAGTCTGTTTGTGCATTTAACAGACATACACACACACACACACACACACACACACACACACTACAGATTAGCTTGTTTACCAGTCAGAGGGGGGTCTGCTCCAACAAGATGTGATCAAGCTGCTGATGACTACAACTCATGTGTCTGCACAGCTCTCTGCGACAAGGCGTGTACGTGTGCACACAAACACACGCAGAGACACACTGGGTCATTACATGAATCATATAGTTCAGAAATTAGGCCAAAAAAACATGATTGGACATGAGCAATATCTCAAGTAATACTCCTCGCTAAGCAGCAATTTGCCATTTTTCTCCTTTATAATTCAGATCTCAGACAGTGCCAGTCACACATCTGTGTGTGTGTGGCAGCAAATGCTTAAAATAGACTTGCATCTTGAGCTGAAACATCAGTTCTTTTTCCTGGTGTGAGACTCACCCCTGCCAGATTTGCTGCAAGAAGAATATGTCCTGTTGAAATTCTTGACTATGGGATATGTAAACACGGAAAACATTAAAAACACCTTCAAGCTGTTTCATTTTTAAACTAACATTTTAATTAATAGCCTGAACTTGATACAATGTGTTTTATTGTCCAACCATACACAATAGCAGCCTTCGGCCCTCACACACCTGTTTTACTCTAAGCAAAATAACATTGCTTTACATTTTCTCATAATTTTTTTCCACTATCATTTACTGACTTACTTGAGAAAAAAAGTGAGACTAACTCAAACATCTGCATGATTTCATTACACACCAAAGTGTCGGAGATCACAGTACTAAAATGTACTTGTGAAACAGAGATCCCAAAAGAATCTCTCTCTCTCCCTCTCACAGACGCACGCGTGCGCGCGCACACACACACACACACACACACACACACACACACACACACACACACACACACACACACACACACACACACACACACACACACACACACACACACACACACAAATTTCCCCAAGGAGACGTCGAAGAGATTAGCTGTGACCCCTCCTCCTCACCCTTTTCTTTTCATTTCCTCTATCTACCCGATGGGAAACAATTAACCACAATCACCTCCCCCCCTCTGCATGCATTCACACACAGACTTGTATTCATTTCCTTACCCTTAACCTCCAATACACAGACCCTTAACCTAATCCTAATTGTATCCTAACGCATCAAATTGCTCTCATCGTGTGGTGCCTTTTGACGGTATAGCTGCTCACAGAATGCTGTTTTCAATGAGGATCAGATAGATACATTAGTTAAATAATCATCCATAGTTTACAATATGCTGGCCCTTTATTTCTCACTCTAAAAAGATGCAACCTACTGACAATTTTGTATGTATTTATGTCTGATGAAAAAAATATAAAAAATATAAACATACATTCATCTATTTATAAAAGAAATATATATATTCTTTTTTTAAATGAAATATCAGAAATCTTGATGAGATTTCAATGTACCACCATTGCTGATTTCATAATTGTACAATTCCATCAAATGCAGCAGGATGCACTGTGAGGACAGGAGGCTGAGCAGCTTTTTTTTGATGGGTATAATGCAGCTCAGGGAAGGTTAAGGATAACATGACCCCATTTCAGTATCAGCAATAGCAAAATGTCTTCAATTTGTAAGGTTTTGCCCTCACCTTTCTACCATGGTGAGGAACACACACTCCTTGTCACACACGGCAGATTGTTGCCTCGCTGGGACAATAGGCTCTATTGTGGGAGCTGGCAAAGAGAAGGCAGGCAGGCCGCTAGGCGTTTGGCTGCTCTTGGTGAATGTGTGTGTGTGGATATGGGGGATAATAGCGCTACATGCCCAGAGCTGCCATCATTTCACTGGGAACAGAGTGTGAAAGAGAGGGAAAGGCAGTGACACACACACGCACAGAAAACACACACACAAACACGGCATCGCTATCACACTGAGCCATATGCTGACCCCAGCCTCAGTGCAGCTATCTCTGCCAATCAACTACTAGAGGGGATGTCCCCCCCCCCACACACACACACACCTCTAATCCTGACAGTGAATTATACACACGCAACATAAACACCATGAAATACACATGTGTAAATGGAGTGATCATATATACATTTGAAAATTCATGCACACAAACACACATTCACACTTGCTGGAACTTGGGTGTGCACGTGTGTGCGTATGTAGCAGCTTACTGTCTCTCCAACATTGTTCCCCCGAACCACAATCACCCAGGAGCAGATGGAGGACGGCCACAGCTTTCTCTTTCTCACACACACATTAACCTCCAACTAACATGCACACCCTCACATGGACCAACACCTAACAAATACAAATGTCATACACACACACACACACACACATCAGATGATAGAGCAGCTGTAGGAGATCTAGCGAGTTGAATCTTGGCCAAAGTAGACAAGTCCACATTAGTGGCTCTGCTCAAAGGACTCAGGGACACAAAACTGATTTAACTTTTAACGCATAGTATAAAACCTCTGTTGCTATTGGTCCCTTAATCAAAACAATGAAAACAAAACATGCAGTTTGATGGTTTTTTGAAGTAGTGTGGGATCATCAGAACGGTTTACTTCATTGTTAAACAACCACCATAACCGACGGAAATCTGATGTGACTCAGGCAGAAACGTTCATTTATGTAATGTCTAGTCATATTTATGACATCCTTCCTTACTCTTTGGCCTATCTAAAGGTCTGCGTTATACTGAGTGCCATTCTAGGTAGAATTTTCTTTGGCCTGATGCTTACTTAATGAAATCAATACCTTGCTATGATCACGCTATTATCAACTGTGCTTTGAAATTCCACATTTCAAATGAAAGTAAGTATTATTCGATACCTTTTTTTGTGTTAACGACTGCTATGAAATGCCTAAACCCGCCATCTCTCACTACTTCTTTACTTTCTGATTTCCATTCTGAGGCACTCATAATGCGCAGGTAAATCTTTCTAAATGTCTCACAAATTAATTGTTTCTAAACTTTTAAAAAGTCTCTACAATTTCCTGTAACAGTCGCATACAGTCGATTTAAACAAATCTCATCATACAGGAGTAAAAAGTGCCTTTACTTGGGACTATTTTCAGTATGTGTCCATGGTAGTGAGGAGGCAAAACTGCGGCTCATTGATGACGTTTTTATAGTAGTGATGAAGCTCTGTAATACAGAGGAACAAGATAAATCAGGCTACAGTTGCTATTAGTTTTTTTTTCGTACAGTAAAACAGTTCACCGTAAAACAAACAAATACGAAAGTGTTTCAGCAGTTTGTTCTTTTTGAGGTACCACATTGGAATTGAACTTTTCCTGATATCATCCGCACACACAGCGATAGCAGCTTAAGGAGTGGTGACCCCAAAATATCATTCAGCGGTTTGTTTCTTACTTTAACCTGGTCTAATCTATGGGTTCAGAGGGAATCATTCCACTGTGGAGGGGTACAGGAGGAATCCATTTTTCTCTGCATTGACCAAAAATGTGCTGGTGTGTGTGCGAGTCATCAGAGCGTAGAGAAGGTTAAAACCTACTGTGTGTTGCATTTCACTGTGACGTGAATATAGTGAAAGATGTTTGGGGGGGCAGTATGTGTGTGTATGCACTGTGGAGTCTTGGATTGCATTTCTTGCTGCAATGAGCTGATATGTGAGATAGAGCTGTACTTACATACAGCTGCCCCAGCAGCCTGGCACTGTGTGTGTGTGTGTGTGTGTGTGTGTGTGCTGTTGGATGGCTCTAGTCATGGTGCATGAAAGATCAGAGAGAGAGAGAAGGCAGATGGACCGCCCTGAGGGCCAGGAGAAACAGAGAGACAGACAGAGAGGGAGAGACAGAAAAAGAAAGAAGAGAAAAATGCCAGTTAACCACTGACACGGTTAGCCCTGCCAGCCTTCTTCCCATCTCTCTTCCCCCATTTGCTTCTGTGTCAGCCCCTCTGTGAGGATACTTGATGTTAGAATGCTGCACTGAAACACAGATGACACACAGCTTCATGAGGCACTTCAGGGGCACACAAGGGCATCTAACCCTCACGTGGAGTTGCGCACAAATCTCCAATAATGTCTTGTCTGAAGTTAGGGCTGTACTAAATCTCATACACTAGGAGCTTTGTAAGCTCATCAAATATAGCCATGAAATGGTATGTATGATTATATGATTCCAGTGAATAATTTCCCCAAAAGGACAATATAATAATTAAAAACATTTCATATTACGTTGTTTGATTTTGTTGTTTTTTCAACTCTGAACCGAACTTAACAGTACAGTGCAGAAGTTTGCAAAAGAAAGCGATTGTAACCTCGGTAACAATCTCACAAAGTCTAGCCTAATCTTCATCTGCAACTGTACAAAAATGATCAGTTTAAAAAGAATTAACAGATATGCAAAAAAGCTGTGAAGCATATGAATGCTGATTTAGAATTTGAATGTCAAAGTTATGAATGAAGCTTTGAACTTTCCGATACAGCCCTGGTAAAAGCTTTTTGCATTATATCTACCTGTAAGGTTCCACCTCTGTTGCTGCTCGTATATTTAATACCTGAATTGCTTTATTGTCTTTTAAATTCAGTAGTTACGGCACAAGATCAAAAACTTCACTGAGTCAGTTTCAAAGTCCACAAGGCACTCTGAAAAGTATCTTATAAATATATATTACAAGTTGTAAGACACACTTACAACTATCAGACAATGAGAATTGGCTGATAAAAAGTGAGAGTAAAAAACAAAATACAGAAAAACTGAATTATATTTTCAAAAAGAAGAAAAAGAGGAAAAACACCAATACGACAGAAATAGGAGAAACAGATGCACAGAGATTAGGAAGTTAAGAGAAACGAGAGGGAAAACAGACACAGAATTAGAGAAATGATGATAAGAGTTATACAAGACAGCAGAAGAAAAAAAAATTAAGGCACAACAAGACGAAGACGGATGTTGAGACAAAGATACTGAACTGGAAAGAGACAAGAGGTAGAAGAGGACAGAAAGGAGTGACAGAAGTAGAGGGCAGAGCAGCGAGGGAGAAGCAGAGAGACAGAAGAGAAGAGGAGAGAGGTGTGTGTAGCAGAGAGATGGGGAGTCAATAATGACTGATTACTGTAATTCAGCCTGTCAGAGACATCGACCTGCTGTTACCACCAATCAATACACACCAGGACACTCGAAGACACACACAAACACCTCAGAACGAGCATGCGCCTCACATGTGTGTAATCAAGCAAGTGTACATCACCACACCCCCCCACACACACAGTACATGTGTACACACACACACAACTTCACAAACATGTAGAAAAACACACAACTGTAAAGACGGCTACATGTCTGCACCCTCACATGGGATTACCACACACACACACACACACACACACACACACACACACACACACACAATGGAGTCAGGGGGATGTTGGGTACGAGCTACAGTCCCACACTGGGCCTGACAATCACAAAGTCTCTGCCGTGCTGTGTGGATGAAGCAGAGCAAAATGGCTTCTTGAACCCTTCCCTCCTTCCCCCACTCCGGCCGCACTCTTTCCACCTTCTTGGCCAGCGAACACTCACATTATCTCTCTTAAAAGAGGAGAGGGGGGGGAAAGGGAAGAAGATGGAGGAAAGAGGGACAGAAAGACAATGGTTGAAAGAAAGAGAACATAGAGATGAAGGACATGAGGCGGGAAGTGGAGGGTGAAGAGAGAGAAGGAGCATAATGAAGGAGAGATGGAAGAAGGGACGAGGGACAAAGGGACAAAACAGGACAAAGAGAGGGCAGAGGAAGTAGACAAGATATCAAGAGGAGAATTGAGATGAGATACAGGGGAAATAATGATAGGAAAAGGAGGGTGTTGGTTTAATAGAACATGGCTCTGTTCTGAATCTGAACCTAAGATTGGGTGAGAAAACATGGGGATTATATTAAATCAATAGAATACACATGTTTGCCAGTACCAGCTAAGTGGGATTGCTTTACTTTAGTCAGTGTTGTTGTAGATTTACTAACAATTATGGATTGCACACCTACCAATTCTAAACCTGTTTATACAGTGTGTCACCTACAGTTAGTCTAGGGTATTTTCATTGTCACTGTGTGGCTACCTGTTGCAGCTGCCACCGAAATCTTGACAGGCCTAAGCATGCTTTGAAAAGATCTTGATCTTCAACCTACAATGCGTAAAAGACTTCCCTCAGAGCGTTATGGTCGTCGTATGTCACTGGCATCAATACATCTTTGTCAACAGCTGTCACATGAGCTGTAGGATGAGCTTGCAATAGCTAATTATAGACAAAGAGACAGACGAGGTGAAAACAATAACAGCTACGCTAGAGTGGAAAGGAATGATTCCACCTCTGTATCTGTATCTTGCATAGTCGTGATGCTATGGCACCAACAAACATCTGTCCAGATAGACAGAGAAATGAAGACCTGGCAAAGTACTCAAAACTGCTTCTGTGGTGGTTCCTGCTACAAAGTGTGTCACCTTCGCATAATGACACACAAACACAGACTCACAAGGTAACAGCTGTCACTGGTAAAAATACCCTGTTTAAAACCAAAACAACACAAACAAACAAACCCTATGCGTATGCCCTACATGATCCCAGGTTCCAGGTGACTTTGCTGGTATAATAAATTGACCTTTATGTGCTCAAGAGGACGATACCATGTCCTGTGCTGAAGCAATGCTTCTTTATTTTAGGATGAATTCATACGATTAACAAGCATAAACCTTGTTTAATCGCAATCCAGATTAATGGAATTTACCAGAATATAAGAGGCAGGAATAAAGGAAAAGAAAAAAAAAAAGAACAGACAGACAAGCAGGCAGACAGGAAGACAGCATGATTAGAGGATCAAATTGCTTTAAGTGCCGCTTAGAAGAAATTCCAATGATGAGTCAGTAGCTCAGCTCGCCTCAACAGGGGACACTGTCACCTCACAATGGTGGTCGTGTGTTCCTCTAAGGAGCTTGTGTCCATGTGAGTGTAATCATCTGTCTGCATTTGTTAGAATGAAGAGTGTGTATGAGTGTGGACACATGCCTGTAAGTGAGTGTGCATGACTGTGTGTGAGATCAGAGAGCAGAGCCACTCGTTTAGAAACAGCGTTGGAGAGGAGAGTCATCGATAAGTATCGACCGCTGGGCTTCTTCCAACCAAACTACCATCGCATCGGATCAAGCAGACAGACTGTATACACACCTGTCTGTCTGTTTCTCTTTCTCTCCTGCACACACATACGCATACTCACACTGGCTGTGTGTCCCAACTTTGTATGCTTGGCTGTGCACGGTAAACTCGCACACTTGATATATTGCACTTCAGAGCCAACTAAATACAGCTCTATCACACTAGCACTTATACTCTGAAAGCCAAAAAGCACTGGACATTGATTTGCTATTCTTAACACTTGAGTGATAAGCTACACTCTTGCTCACACAAACATGTGCAAGATTTCAATAATTGACACAATGGTGCACATACATGCCAACAAGTTAAAGTTAAAGTTAAAGAGAGCTAAAGAGAAGTGACTATGGTAGGTAGAAGGAAATGAACAAGAAATGGCTTCTGTGACCTACCTTTGAATTCTGATCATGCTTTTTGCATAGTCTGAGCTGGGGTTTCAAAAGGATACAAGTTCTGGTACAGGGGAATGAGGGATTTTAAAGCTCGACTGGCATTGATAGCTGTGGCTCTGACCATGGTGGGCAAAATCTTCATGTCCACTATGGCACCATCAAACAGTGGACCAAAGAATGGCACCTAAAGACATAAAGACAAGCAGATGAACAGGCATTTAAGCGGGAGGAAGAAGTCATCAAGATATTTTAAAATTGAATTGTCAGCATATGAAAACCTCTAAGACAAAAATTACTCAATATTTTATGAAACAAAACAATCTCTGGGAGCCAATGGTCTTAGACTGACCCATATACTATTTGATTCAGGCTATGGCTTTCTGATTTAATCCCTTACTTTGCTTGTGGAATCCACCAAAGAGATTAATGTCAGGCTTTTTATTGAATTATTTGTATACCAGGTCTCTGAGCCATGCACTCTATGACTGAATACAGTGCTTTCAGGACGACAACACAGGGAATATCTTATCTAACTTGTTTTTGGATTCATGATAATTCAATATTTTTGCTTGTAGAATGAATGACACAGAATACGGTTATGTTATTAGTGCTGCGGTATCTATGTCATACAGAAAAAGCAGCATTTTATTGTGTTAGGTCTTGTTTGAAATAGAATTATGCTATCAGTGCTGTGGAATTAATGTCTGTGTGTTTTAGACTGATACATTAACCAGATACATTAACCAGAGCAGCACGACTCAGAGCAAGACTCTTTCTAGGATTGTTTATCAATATGGGTGCATATCTGTATATTTTGGTAAGACACAATATGACAATTTCATACCGACCTCTGTCAATATTCATAAAACATAAAGGCTCAATCATCGATAGAATACTGGTACTAATATACAAGTTTAATAGTGTGACATGATTGTGTCAACTATGTGTCTGGAACCTGCTATATTTAGATGAGTGATCGGTCTCTCATTTATTGCTTGCAAAGGGCTAAAGGCTAAAGGGTCTCCCGCACCAAGAACGATAACTATGGCGATATGAGCATCCACACTAATGAATGATAATGTTCTGTAAACAGTAGTGCCAAACACACCCTGCATGCTCCAGCTGTGTCAACAGGTTTAGAAAACTGATATTGATTACGTGTTACTGCTGTACGTAGAGACGTACTGTAAAGCAAAAAGAAAGCTAGAAGGATATGGGTGTAGGAATTTGACCACATCAATCAATCATCCTTTCACATGAATCCACATAGTAAGGACAAAACAAACTTAAGAGACCCAGTCAGCTTCAAAGACCGGTTGACAGTTTGTCTCATGTTGTGGACGGTCATTAATAACTGACTGTTGACTGTATCAACAGGACTTATTTGTCTCATTTGCATTTCATCATTTAAACAATAGAAGGAGTCTACGGCCATGCAAGCAGCTCTATAAGGCTACATTTAGGTACAGTGGTGCTTTAAGATAAAGGTTAATATCATGCTAACAAGTAGATGTTTAGTAGGTATAATGTCTTCCATGTTCACAATCTCAGTGTTGTGTGTTTGCATTCTAAGATTAGCACTAAACACAAGAACCGAGGGTGAATATAGCGAATGTTATTTTTTTTCAGATATTTGGTCATAAACCAAAGAGCAAGTAAATACATTTGTGACCTCATAAAAGCAATAAACTAAAAAGTTAGGGGATTACTTATGTTATTACAAGTTAGATGATTGTGTGGACCATATTTCATGAGAATCCATCCTATGGTCATTGTGACATTTCACTGAAGACTATAAATACCACGATCACGGTGGTACTACAGGAAAAGTGGGAGTCATCCTCTGGGACCTTGAATGTCATTACCCATCTTCACAAGAAGCCATCTAAAAGGTTCTGATAAAATCCATAGCATTCAAAACAATTTACACTGATTGGCTAATGATACACTCTGTAATTACACAACAGGCAACAAGTATAATTGTTACCGATTAGCCCAGAGGGGGAGTCAATTATCACCCTGGGGTTTTAATGATGAGTTTAAAGAATTCTGAGCAAACAGTGAAATGCAAAGGTACGCACAGCAGCACAAAACACTGATAGCTGCTTGAGCACAACATCAAAAGCAGATTTTTACCTCTGGTTTTTTGAGTATATGGATGGAGTACATGTGGTTCTTCATGGGGTAGATGACGATTAGCACATCTCCAAACTCTGTTGGGATGATCCCTCGACGGTAGTCTCTGGAATGCTCCGACCAAACAATGTGGACCTCGTCATTACCCAGGTGTCGAAGCTGGAGGGGGGAGAGAGGGAGGGGTAGGGGTGGACAAGTGGAAAGAGGAAGGAACAGAAAAGAGAATTGAATACTAAAAATATACTCAAAACAGAATAAACATCTCACATTTTTCTTTACTGCAGCATAAACAACACAATGGAAGTCTATGCCGGCCACAGCTTTAACACACACACACAAACAAACAAACAAACACATACACACACACACAGAGGGAAGATGGGCTGTATCCATCATAAGCCCAAGGCTTTTGAGTTGTGTGTGTATGAGCTTTAGGTGGCCCTGGAGGTGATGGAGTGAGTGTGTGAAGATGGAGAGTGGACACAAAGACAGAGTGAAGCTCCGCAAAGATGGAGTATGGGCTGGAAGACGGATGGGATCAAGTCTGATGCTGTGTGTGCGGTTCACTTACACTCTGTCATTAACCTTGACATCTGCCAACACACACACACGCACACACGTTTCTGTACTTGTCTGGGGTGACACCATCATGTTTGGCCTTGGCCCTGAGACAAACACATTACAGATGTTTCCTTTAAAATGTGTGTTTAACTATAATCACTTGTGTATTTTGTCCTCTGTCAAGATATTTAAAGAAGTGTGAAAGCAAGGCCTTGTTATCAGGATCAGTAATGAAACCTAATTTGTTTGTACACACAACACACTCAAATCTCATATAAGCATGAGGTTGAATTAATGAATATGGAGGCCTGTGGGACTTGTGCACAAGTTACCTTATTCATCATGTTTGGAAGTGACTTCACCCACTTGCCAAGATGACACTACTTGAATTTTAAATTTAAATTATGGGTTTAATTAGCCTGATATTTTCTTAACTAGTGATACATTAAGTTGATATATTAAGCAGAGTTTGGAAAACACGCGATGAATAGAGATGTTCTTATCAAGTTTTGATTAAAATGAATCTTTCAGAGGCACTTCCCTCCGACAGTGCTTGCAATTCAAATTGTCAGTAGGACCCACAATGCACAGCTCTGCCACTATCGCATGAGTCCGAGCTGTCTTTCTGGGTGTCAGAAAAATTATGTGGCACAGTATAATAGGGCAAAGTGGAGTGTTTGATGTGTTTCTAACTGAGCCATATCATTATTTACTTTCAGTGATGAAGATGAGAGTGATGTCATCTCTGATGGTGCAATCAGTTGGTGTAATGCAGCTTTAATCCTTTTAATCATGTTTCAAGCAGATGTGGTATGAGAGGGAGCAGAACACACAGCAAAGAGTGAGAACTGGACAAAAGCCCTGAAATGGACCCACTGCAGCCTGTGTGTGTGTGTGTGTTTGTATTGGTGTGTAAGTGAGTG
The DNA here is from genome assembly GCA_963678695.2 of Diplodus puntazzo. NCBI lineage: Eukaryota > Metazoa > Chordata > Actinopteri > Spariformes > Sparidae > Diplodus > Diplodus puntazzo. The sequence continues at coordinate 23,799,949 of OZ023175.1, read as the reverse complement.
TTTGTGTGTGCACATGAGTGTTTGTGTGTGGCAGGAGGATGGATGATAAATGCCTGCCAGTATGGACATGTGTATGTCTGTCAGTTTAACCTCTCTGTGGACACATTTGTCAAGCTGTGAGTGTATGTGTCTGTGAATCAGTGTGTGCTAGCTAACCTGTGCGTGTGTAAACGCGTGTGTGCTTCGGTGTCCAACATTAACACAAATTTATAGTTGTGTGATTATTTGAGCAGACTGATGTGAATAAAGCCCTCGGCGGATGTGTGTTTGTGTCAAGTTAAACAGGTTTATAGCGTGTGTGAGTGTGTGTGTGTGTGTGTGTGTGTGTGTATGCAAGCAAGCGTGTTTGATGGGGCCATCAGCTGATCAGGGAGACGGATGGTGTCGGACCAGGCGCTGATAATCCAATCAGGGGCCTGCAGCGACGTGATAGGCCGAGAAGCAGGAAGTTTGATCTGATTAAAGGGACATTATGGCCATGTGCAGAGTGCCCAGTGCCTTGGGGTTGACAGGTGTGCACACACGCACACACACGGAAGCACACACACAATAAACCTGCCTGCCTAGACATTGATATAAGACTACACCATGCACAAACACAGACATGATTGCTACTAAGAATCACTGGAGACATTGGTGCGCTTTAGAAACACTAACGTCCACAGATTGGTATACAATGTATGTGTGTCTTTGCAGCGACCTTCCATTCAAGGCAAAGAAAGACATTTAGAGGGCGGAAAGAAGGAGGAATCAAAAAGGAAGGATGGAGATAAGAGCAGTACAAAGGATTTTTATCTCCCCCTCTCCTCTCACTGCACATCTCCCCTCATTAAATAATAATAAAAGGAGTGAAATTAGAGCATCAGCATTAAGTATGCTCATTATCATTTATTTATTCTTTCTCATTCCTATACTGTGTAAAAATCCCAGACAACAGGTAACACCAGTCAGATAGGTGTGTGTTACCTTCTTAGTGAGGTTGTGGTCCTGGTCATGAGGCATGCGGGTGGAGACATGATAGATGACCTCAGTAGTAGAGGTGGCGTAGTACGGTGTAGTCTGGCCTGTGCTGCGATTCCTCTGGAGACCTCCCATGAAGCCGCAGTGAGTAGTGAGGTCCACCTTCGGGATAAAACATGCACACTATAACATGCAGGATACACTGAAAATACGATCTCCCTCTCAAGCCATTTACTGCCCGAAGAGACTGGAATAAAAAATAATAAAATGACTCCGATTCCTCTGAACTCTTCAATTAGCAATTCAGATATCAGATACAGACGTGATTGCATTCCATACCAACTCACCTTGGGCCCCCCAGCTGATGTCATGAATGTTCTTGAAAAAATTCACATTTAAACTTCTATTAAAATTATGGGACCATGCAAAATCCTATAGCTGTGGATATGATAAACATTTGTTGCTGAATACTTACAGTATTTACATTATTAACCGCAAATCACATTTTTAACCCCAACAAAGAATCTGTCATTTTCAAAAATTAATATCTCCACTAGTTTTCCCTTTCTTACAACTAAATCTTGTTTCTGTGCAATATTAATGTACCAATTTAAATACATTTAAAGTAATTCAATTCTGTCACATTCAGAAATTATTTGGTTCTGCTGCATAAAAAGACTGAGTACCACAGATCTTGCTCAATGTAGCTTCTGAGCTGAAAACCCCACTTTTTGGTTATTATGACTGTAGATTTATCAGAATAAATATTCAGTTAAAACAAAGCAGAGGAATATCTTCTACTGCCCACGGCATTATGCATTTTATTAGTTAAACCATTGCAGATCAAATAAGACACAATTCTAAATTTAACCAATTCAATTTTTTTTTTTTGAGAAAAAAAAATAACAAGGCCACAACATGGCAAAGAGGAATGACTTTTCTCTTCTGTTGCACGAAAAGGACGGAAGACTGCAGTGAACATTAAATATCATACTTTAGATTTTTATTGTTTTTTCTCTTTGGTTTAGGCCTTTAAAAATAATGTGCGTCCAAAAAATATTTAAGATGATTTGAATAAAGGTGGTCTTACCTCCCAGCCCAGTCCAGAGACAAAGTCTTCATAAGCTTGGCTGCCCGCTGTGTTGGTTAGTATGGAGTGTTTATCCTCTTGGCCCTCAGCCACATAAAATACTGCTATTTTATGAGTCTCTCGGCTAGAAGACAATGAAGGAAACCAATAATGAGCAGAAACAACAACTACTGAATGACAGATTGTTAAGGAGGTAACATTTATTTGAGCAATTTCTACAAGTTTATTACTTTCCCCTTAACTGGTCTGTTTGTTTCAGAGTTTTTCTTTTAGGAAAGCTGGTGGATGGAGTCACGGTGACATCCTCCAGTTTGTGGACTACCGTCTGATAATATTTGGACAAGAGGGTGGGGCTGGTCAGGATATTGGATCTGACTGTGACCAGTATAAACATGTTTAACTCTATGGGACCATAATTTACAAAATGAACATCATCAACATCGTTCTGTATTAAATAAGACTGAGACCGTAGCCTCGTGAAGAAGCTCTTAACTGATGTAGTAAATCAAGTGTGAAGTTGGGACATTTTCTCAGAAGCTTACAGACAATTGGACATCTATTTGAAACCAGTGGATTTACCCCCGGCTGGCCAAAGACCAAAGAGTGCAGGTTTAAGACACTTGGCATTGGCTTCACTTTCCAGACCCAGACGCTCCATCTACTTATCATACAGTCTATGGTCTGAATGAAATGCAGTGCAGCACAACTGTCAATGAATCTCACAACTCTACAGTATACATGTCTGGGTATACATTTAAATCAAAGGCACATGCCTCAACTCTTTAAGACAAAAGCACTGAATGAGAAGAGAGCGGGTTCAAACTAGTGTCTAACTAAAACCTGAACGAAAAGCTGTAAAGAAAGGAGGGAACAGGGAATGCAGCAACATGAAGTGCTTGACTTCATATTTTCTTACCACTGCCGTGAGTCCAGGTTCTTCAGCTCTCTCAGTAACTTCTCATTCTTCCTCAACAAATGAAAGTTACTCCTGTAAGATACAAATAAATAAACAAGTTAGGAATAATTATCAAAGTTAAACCTGCAGCTCTATCATCATCTGGCGAGCACTGGTGTTTCTTTTAATTGGCTAGTTGCTTGTTTTTGTCACTATTTCCTAGCAGATAATGATCAATCCCTTGCAAGCTAAAAAACAAAAAGTAAAGATGTCAGGACTTCTGGAGAAAAAGACAAAACAATGCTCAGGGTTAAAAAAAACAAGAGGAAAAAAAAAACGATAAAAAAATGGTGATCTTTAAGGTTTGAAAATATGTGTAATCTCTAAAATTATCTTTATCTGTAATTTTCAATTTCACAGTCACATAGACTGTAGAGCATCGCTTCAAACAAGCCATCCTCAGAGGGAAATAAGGTCAAGACAAAAACTGCACAAAGTGTGTTTCAACTCTGGCCTCACTTCATTTTATTATTCCTGTGAACATAAACGAGAAAATTCTCACTATCTCTGACCAAAGCTAGATTCATCACCACTTTCACACTCCAACAGAAAAGGACTAAACAAAAGCCTTTTATACCAACTAACAAATCTATAGATGGCTCAAAATGTCCCTGTGACCAGCCACCAACCTCCATGTCGCTCATATAAAACCAAGACAGACAGTGAGCAGAGAGGCTTGGAGTGGACTGATAATGACACGTCATTCTTTTCACTCTTAGAGGGGAAAAAAAAAGAGTGAAAGAGCGAGAGATAAATAGAGAGAGAGAGAGACAGCAATTTGCTCTTTATTAAACTGATACTTGGTAATGGCCTCATTCTCTGCTCTCAAAGACTCCATTTACACCCTGGATTATAGGGAAAAGCATAAAAGGATACACACACACACACACACACACACACAAATGCACGCGCACAGATGACTGTCAGTATCTTAGTGTACGTAATGTCCTGTATAAATACCTGGAGAGACGTACAGGGACAATAATAGATGATTAGACAGTCATTTCTTCCCTTTCCCTCTCATCTGTCTATCCTTGTTTGTTCGACCCAACATTTTTAATTTTCGCCTTCTTGTTTTCTGATTTTGGCTTCATTTCTTTTTTCATTTTCTTATTCTCGCTCTCCATCTACATGGGCCTTTTTCATCCTGTTTTCTCATTCACCGCTCCTCCCACCATCATTTTCTTCTTCAACTACTGCCTTTTATTCTAACTCCAAATGGGTTGAGTTTGATCAATAGAGTACTATACTCATTATCACACTCTCGGCTACACAGACCCACACACGCACGCGCACTGTGTTAAGAAGTCTATTGTGCAGGCTGAATGCAGACGCTGTAATTCCCTGGATAAAGTATAAAGAGCGATGAGTGTCCATTAGCAGGCCAGACACATTTAAAGTGATACCTTGACATTGTGTATTTTAAACCCAGAGTCATTGAGAAGATGAAATGCTGTACCGTCTGAATGTGAAAACGTGGTGTCTAATCAGCACAAAAGGCAAATTTGAAATTTTAGTCTCATTTGCCTTCAACGGGCATTTGGTTTGTTCTTGGGGAGACAGAAATTAATAAAAGACTCCCTATACATTAACCATAAAAAACAGAAAACTACATCTCCATTTTTCTTTTAATTAAAAGCTTTCTAATTGAAATTATTATTATATTGAAAGCTTGTCCTAGAGATTTGTGTGTAACACAGTGGAGTCTCTTATGGTTAAATAAAGCCCACTTTTTCCCCAATAGACTCTCTATCTCCGCAAAAATAAAATGAAAGATGGAAAAATTAGGAATGTCCTAATAAAGATACAAAAGAAATCTCTGAACTTTGTTGGACATCATTCTTCTGACACTGACACTCATAACACTTTGATGCAAAAGAGCATATATTATTATATTTACATGAATGTAAATGTAGTTTTCAAAAGATGGAAAAAAAAAATCACATTTTCACACAGTTTTCTTGCACATGTACGTCAGCTTCTGGTCTCACCTCTTCTCCCAGGAGTTGAGTCCCAGTATGTTGATCAGTAGTCTGCAGTAGTAGAACGCTGACTGTGGCGTCTGAGTCTCTGGCTCAGTCTGCTGCACTGCTCTCATGTTCAACTCCTCACCTCTCTGAAACATTCAGCAATTCAGTTTCATGCACAAAAGTAAGGGATGAAAAAAAGATACATCATGGAAATTAAACAGAATGCTATATGACTGAAGAAAAATACATTTGATTCTATTTTGGCAATGTCAGTGACAACATTATGATGCCAATATAGACAAATTGACTCAAACTATAACCAGAATAGAAAGGTCAAGACCCAAAAACTACACTTTATTGTCATTGGTTTTGGCAGAATGATTTTTCCATATAAATAAATAAATAAATAAATGTGCCAAAGTGATTCTATTCTTGACATACTAGCTACCTTAAAATGGCTTGACCAAATCCTACTGTAGTGTTCGGAACATTAAAATAAGTTTGACTGCAACTGAAGTACGACCCCTATTCCAAAAAAGTTGGGACACTAGCATATATTCAATGTTTTACCTGGTCCACTTTACTGATTTTTATTTTGAAGCTGATTCTGAATTTAATGAAATATGTTAAACATAAGTTTGGATAGGGGCAACAAAAGACTGGGAATGTTGTGAAATGCTCCAGAAACACCTGTCTGAAACATGCTCCACTGGTAAACAGCTTTGTTGGCAACAGGTGATAGTATCATGATTGGAATAAAAGGGGGATTCTTGAAAGGTATGGTAAACAAAATTGGCTTGTGAATGGCTGAATTCTGATTGAGTTTACATTCTACACACCATCCCAACATTCAGGGCCTCATTATTGTGAAGCAGTATTAGTCCAACTACATATGATGGCGAGTGCTGCACTTCTGAGCTGACAGTATTTGAGTTTCCACTTCATCAGGATATGCTGGACGTTCATCTCAAAGATCCAAATATAAAACTCTTTCTATCAATGTGGATAAGGGCACTGCGTACATGAAGTACAAACTCTCTTTCTTCAGCGCTCTGCTTCAGGATGGCATTGATCACATCGTTTTCCTGCTTTTCTGAAACACATGCTGGAGGAGGCGCTGGGATGTTAAGCGGCATGCCTATCGGGACCAACCAGAAGACAAAGTTAGCTGTAAACAACCTGACATCTTCTGTGTTGTTGTTGTTGTTAGAACAACTGTTAGCCCTAAACTATTAAATGCTTCCTTTCAAATATTGGCCTTCAAAGAGCCATAAAAACAGCATGTGTTTAATTTTTGTATACTGTAAAATAATTAACAAAATTAGAAGACCAATAAAAGTGTACAAAAGGTACTCATTGTGTGTGTGTGATATTGTATGTATACCTGCTCTCTGCAGACATTCAGGACTTGAGTAGCCCAGGTACTGCAGCATTTCATCCAGTGCATCGTCCCCCTCCATCAGTGAGTCCCATGCTGGCACCGCCTCCCGACACACGCGTTTAGCCAATGGTGGAGCAAGAAGCTGTTCCAAGCCCGACTCATCTCGATCCCCCTCCCCATCCATCCTTTGCTCATTCTTCTCCTCCAGTTCCTCCACTTCCTCGTCTCCTCTTTGATCTCCCTTCTCTTCCTCAGTGACTTTTTCTTCTTCCTCCTCATCCCTCTCTCCCTGAAACTCTTGCCTTTCACCCTCCACCCTTCTTCCTCCCTCCTCTGCCTCGCTATCCACCTGCCCATCCTCTTCGCTGTCTTCTCTCACTCCCATCTTTTTCAGTGGACCTCCTGGTGGAGTGTGTAAATGAAGATTCGCACTGTGAGGTGATTGTGTGTGTGATAAAAATGTGTGTGTTGGGCTGTTCGGGGAACATGGTGGAGGCCCGTAGAGGACAGCAGAATCCCAGGAGTGTTTTCCCGCTACATCTCGGATGATGACACGAACGCAAGCGGGAGCAGAGGACAAACCGGCCGTCATTCCACCTCCTGGTACACCAGACTCGGATCGGATCTGGAAAGTAGAGAAGGGACACGAAATGTACCAAATTTTAAAGAAAAAATGCCACATCATCTTTATTTTGCTTTAAAGTGAAACTCAGGCCTTCTTTAAAAACTTTCATAACCTTATGCTTCTTCTTCTCCTTTGCAACTTCTAAATCCACCAAGGAAAATCAATAAACCTTTTTAAACTTATATCTGATTTACCGGTGCAACCCAAACTACAATGTTAAATGGAGAAATCTGAATCTTAACCAGCTGAATCTATCACTCACATGCAAATGCATTACTTGGAGATAGAAATGTTTACTATTTGCATAAAGAAAACCTAAATTGCTGGAGAAAAAACACTCTTAAATGTTTGGCTTGGTGAATGTCGTAAAATAAAATTGGAAAATCAAATGAAATTGTTACGATGGGTGGCACATAATAAAGATATTAAACCTGCCGAAAGGCATCACAACATACTTTCTATTAATTTATAGACTTTTTTCTGATACAATTCTGTACTTTCTTATATATATTCTGTAAGTGTATGAATATGTATGAAACAATAAAAGAAAATCCTCTTTAACTTTATCGGCATACTTAAATAATAAACACAATAACATACTGTGGGGTGTTGGTTACACAGTTTTGAAGCTAAACACTGAACACATAATCGTCCTTGTTACATTTGGTTGCTGGACCGCAGAGTTGGAACTAAAATATCAGACATCTAAAGCAGAGTCAAACCAAAGATGACTTCAGCTTTGGCTTAGAAACATACAATGTAATGTGAAATGTATTTCAGCTGAGGTTACCTGATACACTGAGAGCAGCGTGGAGCCATTCAGAACCAGAAACTGTAGGTTTGGTGAATGAAAAAGCTCTGGTCCAAGATCTGCACTCTCACAGAATGGGTTGTCTTGGTTTTCACACACCTAGAAAACATGGGCCACAGTGTTGTTTTAGCAAAATGACAAGATCTGAACGAAAGTACTAAAACATGGATGGATCTTTATTCCCTTTAAGACAAAAAAGTAATCATCACCATATATTTGTGCCATTATTAGCATCAAACAGACACACAGTAACAGTACCTGACTGGACAGAGTAGCAGGCCCTCCAGACATTGGATAATGTCCTAGGTGGTTGACCAAGTGTGTGATAACTGTTCTGGCTGCAATGGAAACCAGGCCCTGCTGAATACGGCTACGAACTGCAGAGACAGAAATATAAAAACAGTCAGAGAAAATAAAGTAGGGTACCAGTCAGATATTGAAAGTCAAATTCTTTGTTTCTTGATTTTATTGTTTTGTTAGCTGAAATGTGCAACATTTACTGACTTGATATTTAGGTTACAAGTTGCGACAAAACTTCAGGATTCACAGTGAGAAACGAAGAAGCTGTACGAACACACATCGAGCTTGTACATAGTTTGCCCCATGCTGAGGAGAAGCCAATGCCATCACACACTGTGCTGTCAACAGATCCCAGCTAATCAACATCATTACACACACAGTGTGACACACACACACTTTCCAACAGCTCCTTATTGACAGAGCTGTGTGTAGAGTACAGATATGTATTGACCAGACATTCTCAATGGCTACCTAAACCTCAGGAGAGTTCCGGAGGAAAAAGAAAAAGAGGTAAAGACAAAAGAACAGGAAACATTTTTGAAAAATATATGAGAAAAAGTGAGAAGACTATTAGCAGATAATGTTACAAAAAAAGGAAGTGAAGCACTGAAGACAAGAAGATACAAAAACGAGAAGAAGGGAGAGAGGAGGAGAGGTGAGGAGAGGAGAGGAGAGGCATGGTCTATCCAGGTGCTCCAGTCATTAGACTAGACTCTGTGTGCTGGTGGACCACAGCAGGGGACAATACACACTCTCACACGGATGTAGACAAGTGTGCACACGCACACACATGCACACGCACACACACACAAGTGCGTACATGCACATACGCACCCAACTTTTTTTTTTCTTTTAGTTTAGATAGTTTATTTCGAATATGTAAAAAACAAAAATATCATACACTAATGGACAGTCATAAAGGAAAAAAGAGAGAAATTAAAAAGAAAAAGAAAAAAGTTGAAAATAAAGTATAACAAAGTAAACATAAACTTTCCCCAAGGTTAGTGGTTTGGTGGATGTCTTGGGGTCATTTCATCACAGATTTTGTGCGTTTGTATTACAGATAAATACTTGTGCAGTCTTGTATATCTTCAATATATTTGGGACCATTTGATTAGTAAAATAGAGATAGAGACTGACTTTGATTACATCAATAAAGACACCAAATGATGGTTCAGTAAGCTGTGTAGTGTGTCTCTGATGTAAGATAGAATACCTTCTGTGACAGGCTGCAGTTTGCTGGAGCGTTCAGAGTCTGGGCTGTGCAGGGGTTCTGGTTCTCTGAGGCTCTCTAACGGCAGGAATGGGTCGTAGTCTGGACTCAGCAGGTCTGAGAGCTGCAGTGGGTAATACTTGGGACTGTTGAAAGACTGGGCTCCGTACACACAACCGTGTAATACCTAGACAATTTTTTAAAGGGAAAGGACAATTTTGAGATTGACTTTGATTAAAAAACAAGGTGTTTTTAATATGATTCTTCATAAATACAAATTGTGTGTGTGTCTGTCATCATGACCTGAACACACACACACACACACACACACACACACACACACACACACACACACACACACACACACACACACACACACCTTATATATACAGCTGAGCAGAGTCTTGGTGGGCTGGTCCTTCTCTGGAGGGCTACGTGTTTGAACAGGTTGAAGAAGAGACTTTGGAGGCAGAGCCATCACCCAGTCCAACAGACACAACAGGAGGGACACTACCAGCTGCAACACACACACACCGGCAAACGCAAGTATGACGTTACTTTAGCTGAATGTGTATTATAGTGACAAAATGTGATAGAAGGCTGGGGTAAGGGCTTTTGTGTGTCTATGTTACCCTCTTATCCAGTTCATGAGGAGAAGACTCAGTAGCAGGAAGCAGGTATGTGATGGTGGCGATCAAAATCTAAGAAAAATTAAATCAGACAAAATTGTTAAAAACGAGTTAATAAAACCACTACAAAGCAGTGAGAATGACGGCACCAAGAACTTGATGAACAATAAATAAATATTCCAATATTAATAATAATAGTGTGCCGTGAGTGATGTCTCACCTCCACGATCTTCTTTGGAGTGTCGGGGGGGAATTTCTGTAGATGATCTACATGACTGATCAGGAGGTGAAGGATGTCCGATGCCACCAGTGCTACATTCTTATTAGGGTACTGGGTGATGAAACACAAAAGAGAACTTGTGTCAGTTTTAGGGTTACATGGATCTTTATTCTGACTTTTAGGTGAGGAAATGCTGTGTGCTACGGAATAGGTTCTACCTAACGTGTGTCTTTATTATATATATTTTGTATATATGTATAATATACTGAAAAATGCTCATCACAATCTCCCAGTGTGCAAAGTGACATTTTTCAGTTCCTTTTTTCGTCCAACTGTCAAAAACACAAGGTTTATTCATCTACCATCGGAAATGACAAAGAAAAGCGACACAAATTTACATTTAAAAGCTAGAATCGTTAAACATTTGACACTTTTGCTTAATATAATGACAGAAATTATCAATTGTTTATTAAAATAGTTGAGAATTAATTTTATTTCAATTGACAAGTCGCTGCAGCTTTGTTTTTAGATAAGAGAAGGGGCGGAAAGTGGGACAAGGAGGACAAGAGAAGTGGAAGAAGTTGCTCTGCATGGAAATATGACAATCCCTCAAGCTTTGTGTGTGAATGTGTGTGTGTGTACGTGCATATGACAAGGCCCATGTCTGAGGCTACTGGCTGCTGGTATGAAGGCAAGAGATGCAAAAGTGGACAAGATGTGTGTGTATATATGTGCTGCTGTGTGTGTGTGTGTGTGTGTGTGTGTGTGTGTGTGTGTGTGTGTGTGTGCGTGCGTGCGTGTGTGTGTACGTGCGTGTATGCGTGTGTGTGTGTGTCTGCATGTGTGTGACACAGCTTGCAGCATTCCCTCTGGATTAGTCTCCTATCTGAAGAAGGACCAAACATATTGACAGTCCAGGGTTTGCTCCCAGGAGTAGGTGAATGCAAGTGTGTGTGTGTGTGTTGCTGTAATGTCTTAGCGGGCCATTGGCTGCCGATACACAAGCTAGGGATTCCAAGGTGGAAAAGGTATGCGTGTGTGTGTGTGGGTCCATCTAGTGCCACTTGGCTGTAGATGAGACAGTAAATGTTGGATAGTATTATTCTGGTCCACAGGCCTCCCAGACTAGTGGCCTGAAACAGACAAATCCAACCGAGGCAATTTCACCAGCACTCACAATCATCTCCAACAATGTTTTCCATCATACTTTGGCTCCTTGCAGCCAGCCATGTTTAACACATCAACATTCCAAATGTCTACTTTTCAGGCACTATTGTGGTGCATTTACACTCACTGTTACCAGCTCCATCCTCCATCTTTAAAGCACAGATTTTAATTCCATCAATTACTTCATGTTGTCTTGTGTTTTACGGTTAAATGCATTAGAAGAAAAATAATTCTTACATAGTGTGCATGATATGATCACTTTGAAGTTCAAGCCATAAAACGATGGATCACGGCAGGCTAACTATCCAACTAAGAAAGATTCTGGGCAAAAGTTTAGTTCTCTCATTGTGAACGCCGTGCAAAAAGAGTTGCATCCCAAGCAACACCTGATTTGTACATGAACTTGCTTTACTGGATTTAATTGAAACCAACTATAGCATTTTAAACTAGCTTATTTATTCAATGGCTGCATATGTTATTTTAGTTGATCATCTATTTCTATTGATGTTGTGATGTTTTAACTAAAGTAGGTCTAATTAAACATCCAGACAGTAGAGGAACAGATGTGTATACACTCCAGTGTTGTGTAGATCAGTCAGCAGACCATTTGATACAGATTTATTGCTTTGGTCTGATCCCATTGGATCACAGAGTAACAGTGCCATGGTCAGCAGGGACAGAGTTTGAGAACAGACAAAGGCCAAAGGCTGCACGAGAGAACCTTATTCAGCTGGGTTGAAATTTAACCCCTTTTTCGATTTATATTTCAATGACCAATTTATAGTTTATGTTTAAAGTTCAGGAAGTTCGAGTTTAGAGGCTGGATATCAACCAAATATCTTAAAAGCAGTGTGTAGTTGTAACTGACCTTTAGAGTTACACAGATGACGTTGAGAGCATCTTTGATCTGTGGATGTTGAGTCCCACGTGCCAACTCCTCACACAGCCAGATACCCAGACTGCACAGAGCCACACACCTAACGAAACAAAACAAATATACACCCTGAGCAACCTGCCAACACATGCTGCTGTTATACACATATACACATACAAAGAGCCACACACATTCGGTATTGGGATCAATAAACACAGGATTACAGCACACTTTAACACATGTGTTTATAAACACATCAACTAAAAGGAAATATAAATGGTAAGACCTGTACATGAGTAATGATGTTAATATGCTCAGTATCAGCCTTATACGGTGGCGGGTAACTTTCACTTGAAACTTTGTAAAAATGGTCTATTCTTATGTAACAAATTAAGGGATGCATGATAATTTATAGGTCTGATAACTGAAAATGTATAGTGTCAGCTTTGGTACAACAAAAAAAAAGGAGGAGAAGTGAAATATTACAATAAAAAGAAGAATGAGAAGAAGAAGAGGAAGACAAAGAAGATGACGAAGAAAACATGAAGACAAAGAAAAGGATGAAGATGAAAGATGAAGAAGAGGAAGGGCAGGATGCTGTTATGACATCGAACTGCAACATATTGGAGGGAGAGAGCCAAACATGTCATCAAGTGCTTTATAGTCAATATTGAGGAGCCAATATATTAATAAGCAACTGCTTAATATGTGTACGCTAGTTCAGTACAGTGTTCCCATAAATACATATTGGTAAGCATTAACATAAACAGGTGTCATCAGATGCCCTGCTGTTACGCCAACACTTGCCTGGCAGGAGCAGAGGGTTCGTCCCTGGCAGAGGTCAGGATGGTTTTGATAACATGCTCCTAAAAAACAGAGCATACAGACAAACTCAGTAAATTTGCCTAAGACAACACAAGCCACTGATTCCCTGTTAATAGCTACACACTGTGAAACATCTTTTAAAGGCCCCACAAACAAAGTAAACCTTTACTCCAGGTGTGCATAATGAAGTGAAGTGAAGTGATTCAAAATACATCACACACACTTGCTGCACTAATGGACACACAGGCATGACACCAACTTATCTATACACACAATTTCAGACACATTCGCACACTCCCTGGTCCCGTCCCTCTGGTCTGTGTTAATGACCGCTTACTCATTCAAAACAAGTTTCTGCCTTGTAAGGAACGACAGAAACCAGTGAGCGGAACGGAGATGCTGCCACGCATGGCATTAACGGTTTACACAGCAGCAACAACAACAATAACAACATTACTCCCATAGCTCTGAACTGTTACAGGAATAACTGATGAGACATTAACCTATTAGTTTGTTTCTAAGGCCCCCTATAGAGAGCAGAAATGTGTGGTGGACTGACCTGGATTAAACACAAAGTAGATAAAGTTTGGTGAAATGTTTGACCCACTGCTGTGGGGGAAATCAGTTTAAGAGCATGGTAATGTATTGATTGAGCATGGGTAGTGTGTCTGTGACAGAAATGGATGAAGAGATGGACTCTAAGTTTGTTTTTGGCATAATTCCTCTCTTCTTCCTGTTCTACTGTCACAAAGAATAATGATACTGCCCACTGACAAAGGCATGATATCTTTATTCAGCCCTCAGTCCAAGCTCTGTCTACCTTGACGTCAGGGAACTTGGTGAGCACCACGTCGGCTGTGGTGGGATGGAGGGCTGGGAGCTCCCCATACAAGTTGGGAAAACACACCAGTGAACCAAGCAGGATCTGGGCCTCTACTCTTGGAGCCTGGAAAGAAGGACAAGGACAGATGGCAATGACGACAAAGTAGCGATAGGGACAGAAGAATTATCACATCTGTATGCCAGCAGGTGTGTCACACTGCGTTTGCACTGATTCTTACATTGAGTGATGAGCAGGTGGTGACTCGAGAAGCTGCAATGATGAAGTCCAGGATCAGCATGGTGGCTCCAGGAAGGCCGATACTGAAGAATCTGGGACTGCAGTGTTTTATGATTGTGTTCACAATGTCCTGTAGAAACCACACAGTTATTTTTAAAACACCACGAAGAAACATACATACTTTGTCTATTAAGTGAAACATGAGTCATGAAAATATGTTTTTCAGTGCCTTAAAATACATCCCTACCTGATCTTGGTGCAGCAATCCTTGATGCATGATGTTGTAAAAGTGTGTGAGAAAGTCTGTGTTTGGGGAAACATCTTGCCGTCTCTTCATGATCCTGCAGATCAGCTTGTAGGCATGGAGCTTCCCCTGCTTGTAACGCTCTGTCAGCATGGTGGCCTGGGGGAAAACACAAACACAGAAATATCCATACATTTATGTGAACATAAACAAGTACAGTAAAAGTATCAAGTAAAAAAACAACAAAAAAACAGGGTCTTTTTCTCATGTGTCACTAGATCTCAATATAAAGAATATCAGAGGTCTCAGTCACACCAACCTTAAAGAGCCAAGGGGTGAGGATCCTCAGGGGTGGGATCAGAACAGGGGGAGGGGGAGATGACTGGTTGTCCAGAGAAATGCCTAAATTATCTCTTATCTGAAAAGGAAAGCGTCATTTTTACACACACACAAAAAAAGCGTTGTCTTATAATTGTGAAGTACTCGCATGCATCAGTACACACCTTGGCCAGGTTTTGCCACAGCTCACACAGATAGTCGAAGACCTGAGCATGGATCTCAGGGTCTTTGATGGTATTGACATCCCCCAGGATACCAAGCATTCTGCGCCACATTACCGTGGCAACATCTGCATGCCATCCAGTTAAAGAGCCACCCGCCATTACACTGCAGTCCTCGCTGGGGAACTCACTGGTTTCTAGAATCGATCAATGAATCAATCAGGATCCATTCAGCCTCTCATTCACAGCTGAGACCTTATCAAAAAGAAATACATATCTGTGTGTGAGTGAGTATTACCTAGGTCATCAGGCGTCTGCAGGACGGAGTTGTGGAGCTTCTGGTCCAGCTGTAGGTGTGTTTGTGAGTGGGAGTGGGAGTGTGCGTGATCAGTGTGTTCTGCTGTCAGTGTGGCTGGTGAGGGCGTCTGGGAGCGAGAGCCGCCAAGGGAATGCATGGGAGACGCACTCTCAGAACCTGGACAAAGAAATACACAAAAATAAAAGAGGACATTACACATAACTGTAACATTAAATGATATATAGTTCAACTAATGGTCCAACCTGTCCGACGTGCCTGCTGTGTCTCAGACTGACTGCAAGTTTTGGTTATCTCAAGTCGTCATTTTCGTTAGTCTGTGTCCCAACCAGTAAATTATGTGTCCAAACGAACATTAGTGAAAGTGTTGTTATTGATGAGAAAGTATCAAAGCGTGCATTTTAAATAAAAGAGATGTGTACGCTTGAAATAACTTGATGACTTTCTACCTGAAAGTTATGTAAACAAACTTTGTGATTGGTTCTATTTAAGAGTTACCAGACAAATTGCAAAGCTGCTGTTTGTTAAAGTAATATTATGTAGCTGATCAATGCAAGGTTTTATCACCATCATCATCAGCATCAACCACCTTGTATTTCTCTAACATGGTATGTGAGATATGCATCAGGCCTACAGCAATGCCTATGTGTATGTGAACAGCCATGTGCAAATGAACTTACTAATTGTAATTATTTAGAAAAAACTGAAATTAATATATAACTCTCTATGTGGTATAGTATGTAATATTTAGGCTGTAAGTGTGTATACACATGAACATTAAAGCTGTTAAAATAATACAGTAGCTAGGGAGATCTATATTGTATGTACACACCAGTAACAGTGACAGTGTGGCTGAGGCTGCTGGTCTCCGAGTCGAGGTGAAGTGTAGTCAAACTGGCTACTTCATGTTCATCACAGGCCCCGCCCCCTCCCAGGCTGTCCTGGTCCAGTGAGCTGCCTCGGCCTCCTCCTACAGATCCAGTTCCTCCTCCTGCTTCTGAGCTAAAAGTGAAATCTACGAAAAAAAAGTTATACATTTATCAGGGCTTATATATTGTAATTTTACAAGGTCTCTACATTAAAGGAAATCATGGAAACACTTGCACACCTTGGTTTATGCTTACAGTTTATGTTCAAGTTAGTTATCATTATAGAGTTTAAAACATTTTAAATGTGTTAATTGTATTTATTAGGAGAAGACAGCTAATGTTTTGATTCTTACTATCAAACTTGCAGGTGGAGTACTGAAATGCATTAAAGGAGTCTGACTGGCTGTCTGAGCTGATGACATCAGAACCACTGGCGCTTGCAGGTGACGTCCACTCAGAGGGAACCCCAGGATCATCAATAGGACGGTGATCATCTGAGGGTCGAGATCCAGGACTCTGACCTGCCTCAAGGAGCTCCGGCAGGTCCCTGGGAACCTCCAGACTTCCCGGGCTGCTGCCACGACGGCCCTGGGTATTTACAAAATATGTTGCAGCTTAAGATTTGTTTTTTTTTGACACTGAAACCATAATCTTTAAGCAGTCTGTGTCCATGTGCTGTACTCACTGCTGTTCCTTTGGCCCTCAGCCTCTCCTGGATAAACTCATCCATCAAGTCAGAAAAGTTCGGGTTGGAGCTTCCTACGTCGCTGGAGACTGGACGAGTCTTCTGGACAACCTCCTCTTTGGTGACTAGAGGCAGATATATATGATGATGGTCAAAGCCAAAGAGTTGCCACACACACAAAACACACACACAAACACACACACACACACAGAAATTGTGGAAACATGGATGAAGGGTCACAAATGTGCACACAGACAGGTGAGATATTGATAAACATTTTGGTACAGAAATTTACAAACACACGGATGGCCAGTGACAGATCTATACCCATCCAAACAGCTCAGAGAACCAAAATTGAGTAACAACTTTTAGGAGTTTGTTAATTATATAATCGAGTCTGACTTGCTGACAAAATCCATGAAGTAGATCATTTGTACTATCTGTATTGTTTATTATAGATGTGGTGAGCATCTGTTTTTAATTGAGCCTCTTTCACTTCATTTCTAAATTACCGCTGCTGATAGTTCATTGTTCAGAAACTGGTGCTTCTTCCTTTTAATCATAAGAGCAGTCCTGATGTATATATGTACTGTAGGCCCTAAAGTTAACAAAAGACTGGTAATTTAAAAAAAAGCCACAACACAGCAGGCACACCCACCAGAAAAGCAATGCAGGAGTTAATTCACACCATGCACAGAGAGCGAGAGAGAGTCATCACCTTGTTAGGTCCAAACAGGCAGCATGTCAGACGCCTACATTAGTGCAGTTATGGTTACTATGAGTTATGCTGCTGTTAGCTTGGTAGCAATGACAGTGGTCAGTGTGATTTTGTTCACTCGGAGAGCAGAGAGCATTGATCAATCTCAAATCAGATGAAAGTGAATATACTCCCTACAGTATTGACCAAATAATCCTCAACTCCCGAACATGTGGCTGATTGAGCGGAAGAGTCTGATAACATCCACGGCCCAACATCAGGATTTAGATCAATAAAGCTCAAAGTTACCAAAACACTGAATGGAAATCTTTACTTTGTTGCAACCTACTGGATGTAAATTTCACCTTGCAAGACAGGCTGTGTTCAAACCACAATGCCCTGCAGGTGCAATCTTAAATCAGACATAGTGACACTGTGTGTCCCAAATGTGGTCAGATGTGCAACGAAGCTTTAACTTTCAAACCACCGAGGTCAGTGCAAAAATTCATTTCTGTCATTTAAGTTTTAGTTGCTTATTCAAGAATCAGCATCTCACATCAGACAGAGGGAACTGAAGTTAGCAGCAAAGAAGTTTTACCTACAACAAACTTAAATTTGTTCAGGTGAACTGAGCATAATATTCTCAAGCATTAACCTTTAATATTACTGTGTAACAATTAGCATTTTATTACAATATCTCTTATAGGCTTTATGTTAAAAAAAACATGAAAATAGCTGTTTGTAGGTAAGCTATTAGACTGAATGGTTATTTGCCAAGACATCACCAACAACAGGAATGAGACTTCAAATGTTACAATATGTTGGCATGAACAATAACAACACAATCTACTTCTCAGTTACATTATTGTATCAATAAAAGCCCATTAAATTAATAATGTAAAGGTATTTCACTCCAGGACAACAGCAACAAAGAGCTGGTGTTGCAATTCACATAAAAAGTAGAATCGAAAAGCTAAGCTGTGATGCTAGCTTACAGCTCACTATTGCATTTTTGCCCTCTAACAAGGTGTTATGGACTTGACAACTTGTTTCTGCAGATCTGTGCACCAAATATTTGCATGTCCTGTAAATGCTCAGCACATCAGCATGTGGACATTTTTCTGTGAGTAATGCTGACATCCTACAGCGTTGAATGTTCAACAATGACTCCACAAAACTCTCCAAAGCAATACTGCAGCCTTTCCTGCTAACCAACTAGCTGCTGACGAATGGGTGACTGCTTTTCTATAAAAAGAGAGGATCCAAAAGAGAATCAAAAACACCGGTCAATTGACTAAGCTACACTACACATAGCACTGCTCAGCAGGGCAGAACAGAGAACCGAAAAGATTGACGGAGAAGGCATAATTCACATTTTTGTTTTTTGTGATATTTAAAACAATTGCATGACATTTAGATGGGGTAACAGCTACTGAACTACAAACTACTGGAGGTTGATGTTTTTTGAAAACAGCACTTGTTTTGACCAATCATTAGTGACGACACAGCGCATATGGGGGTGGCCACCCCAGTACTTTTGATCACAGTTCAGAGCTAATGTAAGGATGAAAATACAGAATTAGAAAGTGCAGCAGGGCACACAGTACGGCCACACCATGTGGAAAAAGGACATACGTTTCAATGTAATTCATCTTTCACTGAAGACTTGAAAGAGAAATGTGTACATCTCTTCCTTTCACTCTAATTGGCTGAGCATAGACATGCACATTTTTAGTACTGTGATCTGTGAAGTTGTGTGGTTAAGCTCCACCTGTGTTCATAGAACAAGGATAATGCAGAACCATCAGCAGTCAGAGTTTAAGTAGTTCAACACACAGCCAGACAGCAGACAACCAGGCAGTCACGGCATATAATATCGAGTTTTAGTCTGCATGGAGTACCAGATGATAGACTACATTCACTGTGAATTCAAGTACGGTTGCTGTAAATATTGTTGATCCACGTAATAATATTATTCTAAATACGAAATATCATTGTCAAACTAATTCTGGTCTCTACTGTATGTGACAAATTCCACACATCTGGCACAAAAGTAGGCAAACAAACACATGAACGACTGGCAGGTGCTCAGATCGGCAAGCAACACACCTAAATAAAGTAAGAAAAAATTAAGAATAATGCTGTGTAGCAGTATTCCACATCAAGACAGGTTTTCTGCTCAAATTAAACATCGGACAATTTGGATACAATTACTGAAACCCAGAGCTACAGTCTCCTACCTTCAGAATTGAATGAATAGAAAAATGGTATTAATGTAATGCTGATTCAAACGTACACCAATCATTTTTGATATTATCTTCTGGTAGTGTACAAGGCAAATAACCATTCAAGATTGTGGATTTGAAAGTGCATACCTTTTCTTATCCATTCAAATTCTATGTGAATATGACCATTAGTAAGATGGCCATTGTTTAATAAGGTCTTATACTGCACTCTAGTGGTCTGAGAATGAACTACAGCAATATGTTTACATATAAATTTTGCATCTGCTGTCAACTCCTCTTAAATATTTAACATCATTCAATTACCTTTATAAACTGAATGTTTACATCTAAATCTAAATGTAAGAAAACCTAACCCAGCCTTTCTGTGAGGTATTATATATGCCAAGTCTGTTTTCTTTTTTATCAGATCTATAATCTTTTATACAGGCAGCTGTGTTTTTCTGTTGTTTCCTCCTGTGCAGGTGAAGAGGGCCGGCGTCCACGGAGGCGAAGAAGGCACGAGGAGGCCGCATGCAACATCGAGGAGAGGGAGGAGGGGTTGGAGGAGAGGGAGGAGTAGGAGAAGGGGTTAAATTCCCAAAGCCCTGAGAAGAAAGAGGACAGGAGGATGAGGGAGGGAGCTTCCGAGGTAGAGGAACAGGTGGGAAGGTATGGTAGGCAGGGGGGTCCTTGACAGGAGGCAGGCTGGAGGAGGGGCTACGTTCAAGAGGAAACACATCAACAGGGAGTTTGAATTTCAGTCCAGCAGCAAGATGATGAGTGTCAGCCAAAAAATATCATTCCATCATAACAAACCAGTTGAAAACAGCCAAAAAGGAAAAGATAGTTGCTGGTGTTTGTGTGTTGGTGGGTTTTTGTCTTTCCAAACTTGTTGTGTCTGGTGTGTCCTTTGTGAGCGCTTCGTTCGTTGCAATCCTCACCTGGCGTAGTCGTCTTTCGTCCAAAGTAGCCCAGGACGTGGGAGTAGAGGTCTCTTAGCGATGCGTCACCTGTGGCAGCCCGGCCCTGTCGCTGTGGCGACGAGCCTTGGGATGACCCCTGACCTCGGGGCCGAGGCTTTGAGGACAGAGCATGAACAACAGACTTGTAGACGCCACCAAGGAGAGCACCCTGGTGGTGTCGTGAGGCAGTGCTGCCGGGCTCCTGGGAGCGTGAGCGGGAGGCTCGCGATCGCAAGGCGGATCGTCCCAGACGACCACGCACCCCTGACGACACGCCAGAGAAACCCGAACTGCTTGACTGCATCTCTGAGTGAGCCTCAGAGCCCAGGTAGGCTCCTGCACAAGATCCAGAGTGTTGCTTGTCCTTGTCCCCTCCAGTGCCGGCCCTGCTTTCCAGGCCTCCAGCTACTGCGGTGCTGCCTCCCCCGCAGTTATCCATAATAGTCCCAGTGGCTAATTTCTCATGTGCCGCTGCTCTATGGCTTATCCCAGCTGCGGACCCAAACTTACCTGCACCCCCTGCTCCCAGCTTGGCACCTGACCCTGCCCCAGCTCCGGCCCCAGGCCTCTCCCCAGCTGAGTGGCTGTGTGTGTGAAAGTGACTCAGGCGGCGTAGCCTGGCTTTCCAGTGGGCCTCTTTATTCTCAAGGGGGTTGTGGAACTGGACCGATTCAGTTGAGGGCCGGAAGCTGACATGAACACCCCCAGAATGGTGCCTCTTGTTGCTACTACGAGACAACTTGGCCTTAGTTGTGTCAGAAGTGTGGGGAGTTTGATTTAATTCTGATTCTACGGTGTTAGTTTCTTGTCTAATGACACTGGACCTCTCTTTTGCTGCTGCTTCTTTATCATCTTGCTTCTCTTCTACTTTTTCTCTTAACATGTCACAGTTCCCTTCCCATCCTGCTGCCCTTCCTGTGTTTCCTCCTACTTTTATGTCCCCAGTGTGTCTTTCTAAGCTGGCACTCCCCCTAGAATTAGGTGACGGCCACTGGCACTGCAACTCTAGGCACTCGTAGATGCTCAGCTGCTCTCCCTCATTCTCCTCTGTTGAATCAACACTGCTATGTCTCACAGATTTACTTACCTGTCTGTCCTCTCTCACCACCTGTCTTGCCTCTCCGACCTGTATTGCGTGTTCTATTTGTGTTCTAGCTACCCCTGTTTGCACAGGCACAGGTAAGGTTACAACACTGTTCTCTAGAGTATGACCAGGACTGGCTTTCTCTCCTGCCTCCTCCTTCCTCTCAACTACTTTGTGTGTGAGGTAGTCCCTAATCGAGGAGAACAAATCATCCTCCTCCACTGCAACCCCGATTTCTCCCTCTTCAACATCGATTTCCTTTTCAGATGAACAGGCGAAGGCAGAACCCCAGTCGCTTACCCAATCAGAACTAGAACCTTCCCTTTGAGTGCCAATCTGGTGCCAGAACTGGTCATTAACACTACCATCACCTTGTCCCTCTGAGGACGAGACAACAACACCATTAGACAAGGTAAAGGGGGTGGGAGAAAGGGAGGTGGAGGGGTGTGGGGGTGCTTGAGCTGCGTGGCTTTTGGCTGCGAGTAAGGAAGAACTTGTGGAATATTGGTGGGGAGGGGTTGAGATCGAAGCGAGATCCCTCTGAGGGTCTTCACCTTTGACCCGCTCTGCGATAAAAGGCTCCATGATGTCAGAGGCACTGCTGCTCCTGGCGAGGGAGGAAGGGGCCGGGCCATCCAGGTCACAAGCTACTCCCTGGAAGACCTCAGAACATGAGTTGGGAGGGGCATCATCGCTCTGGGAGGAGTGGCGCATCCGAGACGTGCGGGATGTCAGCGTGATCGGCGGGTCCTCGAGGTCTGTTAATTAGGGGAACATGAAGGAAGGGGAGTGAGGTTAGAGAAGGGGTTGGCGGGAAAGGATCACACATATGCAGACATACACACCCTTTAAAGCGAACAAAGACCACAACAGACAATTAAACATAAATGAAACATTGATATTATTGTGGAGGTTTAGAAAAAGTTATTTTGCACCCTGGATACAGCAAACAACAAGAACTAAATGAGATGCATTAATGATGGCTGAGATGGTTTTGTGACAACTGATTCAACCTCACACAACATACACCTTCTACTAGGAAGACACAATCAAACTATAACCAAATGCAAAAATAAAAACTAGCTCCTCTAAATGTCAGTTTACAGGAGTGAGGTCATTGTAGTTAGATAATGATTAACAACAATCCTTTGAAATGACAAATAATGCTAAGCAGGCAGTCATACCACAAAGGGCATGCACCCACTCAAAGAGAAATAGAATTGTAAGAATGCCAAATCTACTGCAGTTAGTATTTTGCTCATCTGTAGTGACATTTTGTCAATTTAGTAGTTTTTACTTTGATCAGACATGCATGTATGTAAACAGAAACTTTTATAAAGCTGTCATCATCTTTAACCTTCTATGTCTACATAACACAAAATCTCACGCACACCCAATATAAACACACAAAGCATTTTTTAATTAAAGTAACTCAAGAAGAGGATATGATAAAGTAAAGTCATCAGCACTGCCTACAAAAAGGAAGGGTAGGAGTCGAATTAAATGCCAACCTAAAAAAATGGCATCAAACTGAATACCAGTCTACATCCATGATAGGGGGATCAACACTAAAGGCATTGAAACAATGGGAAAATAAATGCCTATAATAGGCAACAAAGAGTGCAGTCAGAAAGAGGTGAAGACATGACAGAGGGACATGTGCAGACAGACCGCTAACTAACAGATGCAGGTTAACAGGCAGAGAAAGTAGACAGCAAAACAGGTAGGTCGAGTTCCTTGCACCAATCAGACACAGTGACACATAATTGTTCTCCATCTAGCTGTGAAAAATGTCCAATTCACATTAAATAGCTGATGTAGAAACAGTAGAAACAGTTAGTGTCAAACTGACAATGACAGATTATCTGGTATTGGCAAGGGAATATTTCATTCTCCTTCTGGGCAAAATGTACCAAATAATGTTCAAACGACGACAATAACCATAACAGCTTTAGGACAACATAATGTAAATCATAGACAGAATTAAGACAACAGGCCAACTTGGGAAAAATAACCCAACTATTCACTTAATTTTCATAAAATGAAAAATGACCTTCAATATGCTTTGATCATCCATTTGTCACATGCAAAATGTCAAGCAATGCCGATGAGATTACTGCACAGAATCAGGAGAGTGATGCATCTACGGTGTTCAAGCATTTGTCAAAATCACACTTTTCATCCCCATTACACGTCAACAAGGGAAGGGCCATATGATTCCAGATGATCCACATGCAAGCCGCTGCTTCAGTAATGACAAATTGACGGCCACGAAACCTGATACAGAGACTAGACAACAGGCATAAAGTTTCAATTTCGGACAGACAAGTCTCCAGGCATAGAGGCAGGCAGGCAGGCAGACAGGTAGTGCAAAGAGTGTGTACCTGCCAGCTGGTCGGCAAGGGGGGGTAGTAAAGGGTGGTGGTGGTGGAGGAGGACAGGAAGAGGCGGAGCCAGAGCAGGAGCACTCTTAGCACTGCGGATAAAGGCGGAGGACAGCAGAGAGTCCCCCGTAGAACAGCTACGCAGGGCTGAAGAGGTGGGAAGAACAGATAGAAGAGAGACAGAATAAGGGGGTAAAGAGTGTGAGACAGAAAAGAAAAGCCAAGAAGGAAACAAAAAGGAAACAAAAGAGAATAGAGGGTATTGCAGTGGCAAGTAAAGTGAAGGGGTAAGTGGAGGAAAGGTGGGTGAGAAAGTGAAGGGAATGAGAACAACAATGTGTCCAAAGATATTGGACAGAGAGAGAAGATAAGATGGAGCAAAGATGTGTTGAAAGGAAGTAGATGAAGATATATAAAACAAATAAATCATTTACGGGATGAGCAAAGCATTGAAAGATAATTTGGAGAGAAAGATAAGAAATGAGTGAAAAAATGACGGGTGACAGGACAGTGTTGAAATGAGGAAAAAAGGTTCAAGGAGGAGACGATGAAGGTAAGAGACAGGGAAGGTGACGGAGCAGTGAGACAGGGTTAGCTCTGGAGGAAAGACAGTGAGAGGCTGGTGGCAGCTTAGCACTCTGTTTCAAAACATATCTCCTTTTGAGACCACGATACACAGGAGCACTACAGTTTTTAAATGCTAGGTCACTTACAAAATGAAGTTAGCTGCAAGTTTGGCTGAGTCCAAGATTTTTTCAGTGCATTCCCAGTTGAATATTCAACTGAAAAGGGGAACAAAAACAACTGCACACCTGCAAGGATGTTGCTCAGCATGTGTGGGCTCATTTCTAAATGTTTAAACTTGAACAACTGTTGCTTCACCACATAGAACACAGTTTAGAGTAAGGAGTTTGCCAACTTCCTTCCTCACTCTCTTGGAAACAACCCTGTCCTCTTCCCTGGAAGTTAAAGCAACTACAGAGGGTAAAGAGTAGATATAACATGTCATATAGAGTGTTAGCTGGTCACAAATTAGAACAGCATTTGTATTACCAATGTTGCTAGTATATTACATTGCTATTTAGGTTTGGGCAGTTATTACTGCTACAGTCTTATGGGCTCCTCCATATTTTCTACATCCCAACTTCATCTTCTGACTTGTATTTATTATGAGCTGTCATCATCTCGCTCTAAGCTCATACTGGTATTTCAGTACAATGTGGTGTTATGACCATTTCTTTCACACTGATGGCCACAGTTGAAGGCTAAGCATAAACAATGTGGAGGAATGACAGTAAGCATACACCACAACTTCCTGTCAGACAGGCAAGATGGGAAAGGTGGAGGAGAGTTAAATAAAACAGACTTAAGAAGAAAGAGAATCTATCTAAAGTGTTCTGAGGAAGGGCAGTGACCTGGTTTCTTCTACGTGTGTCCCTCTTTAACACACACACACATATAACACCTGCCAGTTTGAAACCAATACACACAATGATGCCTGGGAGTTGACCATGACTAGTAACAAAGATTTGTAGCCTTTAAATTTTTCATTCCCACATGCACAGGATGGACAGGGAGGGATACTGACCTACAGTCTTCTGGCGGACGATACTCCTGGCCTTTTCGATGCCTGGCGAGCCGGCAGTAGTGGCACTTCGCTGCCTCATGGCTGCTGCCTGGACCGGTTGGTCTCTGCTCCAGCCTTTAGAAAAGGAGCGATCCACAATCTGTCGCTGGCCCTCTGAACCTATACCTGGTGTTGATGGATGGAGGTGACAGAATGTGTCAATGCACTTGTAATGGTACTTATTACAGGATTACCTCTATCTGTGACTATGCACTAACACTATGTGTCATGAAACAGCCTGGTTTTCAGATGTGATGCACATTATCTTTTCTTTCATATTTGGTTGTTTGAAGTATCCCAGTTCTTCTTAGGTTCCTTTTATATTATGTTTCATATTTCTGGATATTTTCATACAGTTTACATTTTTTCATTGTCCTACTGTAATAAATATCCTTATCATCAACTGCTTACAGCTAAAGCAAGCGATTCTAGCAATTAATGTCCTCAATGCATCTTCATCATGATGCACATTACGTACAAAACTAAGGATTTGTGCAGCTAGATAGTAATTATCTTAAATATTATGGGATAGCCGACTCAGTTTAGGATTTGCTGGTAGAAGGTTCTGCATGTTGTACAGTAACAAAGGGGAATATGATTATCTTGTGACCAACCTTTTCCTTTATGTTTCTTCTGTTTTTGTTCACTGAGTTTGTCCAGAGGCAGCTCATTCAGATCAACACTGTATAGGTTCCTGGCCAACACCTAAGACACAAAGACATTTTCTGACACCAAACTAGTGCTTAAGGTAAAAAGGATGATTTGTCATATGCTGAGGAAGAATGTAAAATATATTTATGATAGATTCATAGTAATCCTGTCAAAAAAAATGAAAATGAACATGGAGGCAAACTGGCAGGCATATGGGAAAAGGAATGGAGCTACTGATTCCTTCATTCTACTGAATTTCTCCTTTAGTTCTCAAATGACAATTTTCTGCGGGTGTCATAGTAAGTAGCTGAACTGAAAGGACAACTTGTGTTGATAAAATGTATTGATAAAAAATTGTAATTTCTCATTGAAGACAGTGGATCAAATGAAATTATTTTAATACAATTTTAAATTATTTAAACTCAACCACAGCCATACACATTATACTTGGATGATAACATGATTAAAATAACTTCCAGTACCTTGGTGAGGGTCTCCATGGTTAGTGACCACTCAGTGACCAGTTCATCCCAGCAGGTCAGAGATGAGAGGACGGAGAGGAGGTCGTCCCACAGTTCTCTGCTGATGTAGACGTTCAAGTTCCCCTTGATCCAGGCAACTATCAAGGTCTGGACAGACAGATGGTAATAAAATTATAGAAAGTTGATTAAAGATGCACTCTACTTATCAAAACTAAATACTAGTCAACTGGGTCATACATGGACTCTATCAAACTTTATTATAATAACTTTATTATTATTATTATTATTATAAATGTTTTGATAAACAATGAAATCAGATCATTGTACCAGCAGGACTTCTTTGTTATATCTGTCTTTGCATACAATGTATTTGTATATATTTAGTATATAGAGCAGTCCCTCTCCCAATAGCTGTGTGCTGTAACACAATTTTATTAAGAAAAATAACTGGACAGTTTAGAGCAATGTACCTGAAAGATAGGTCCAGCCAGCCTGCCTGACAATGTGTTGTTCTTCTTGCCCTGGGGCATGATGGATGGAGGTCTTTTCATCACTGACTCCGTCACCCTCAGCAGAACCAGTAATATCTGCTCCCTACAAACAAAATAAAAAGAAAGAAAATGTGGTGGAACGTTTAACCTCGTGATTCTACTGACTGTAGCTGGTGTTTTTGGTTGGATGATCTCTCAGTCTACGATGACAAGATCAATTCATTGTATATCTGGTGACAGTGCAGCTTCTTCTTTTTACCATGTTTTCTGGTCCATGGTCTCATGCATGACAAGGCTGCGGTAGATGTTCAGGACTCGCTTGCACATGTCGACATGCTCCTCCAAAAGGATCTTGATATCATTGGCTGGCTCCAGTAGGAAAACGTTAGAGGAGTGGGTGATAAATACCTGAAAGGGAGACAAGCAGGCAAGATGTCAAATAGGTCCACAATCTATTTTTCAAAGACTATTCAAGGGTAAAGGTAAGTAAAGGACCATACCTGTAGGGTAGTCTGAACTCCAGCATTAACGCTGTATTCCAGCAATTCACTGTCAATCATCTTGTTCATTCCCTAAGAAAACAAACATACGCATAAAGTTAGGAAACATCACCTCAAAAAATTGGCGATAGCTCATGATTTTAAAAAGTTTCAAATAGTCACAAAATTATAAAAAATTAACAAAAAATTGCCTTGTCTTAAAAAAACATTTTTAATAGTGCCCAGAATTAGTTATTACTATGGCAACATGTCATATCCAGGTGTTGGTAAACATACAGATGACATATTCACTTGTCAAAAAAGGGAAAGCACAGGTGGAATTTATAACATCAATGGTGGTTGGATTCCATTTAGGTGAGCGAGGTCCAGCGCTCTGGTATTGTGCACGCTCGCTCACTGACATGTCTTTCAGGGAAACCTGAAATGGTGCCTTCATTAACGTTTTTGGTCACACCTGTGCTTTTCCTGCTTTGACAAGTCAAAATGTCTATCGTGAAAAGGGTCCATTCCAATCAGCTTTACTAAACATGACTGTTTTTGACAATTTGAAAAGCATAATGTAAACGGGTAAGGCTTTCAAATACAATTTCAAGCCCAGCAACCTTGACATGAATCTGTAGTAAATAAAATCCCACTATGAAGGCATCTGTTCACATGGCAGCCCCCCTTTTTTGCTTGATGCATATAAGCGTTTGATGACTGATTTTTGGGTACTTCCTCACCTCATCCTCCTTGTCTCCGAGCTGAGAGCCTGAATCTAGACTGCCTCCTATGGGATAGGGACCCTCCTCTGGCTCCTTCATAAACACTGGTCTGTCTTCAATGGAGATCCACTCCTGATAAACACGGACCACTTTACGCATTGCTGCAGCTTCGCACATGGGAAGGAGAAATGCCTATATTGATAGAGACAAACATAAATATAAACTACTTTACAACACACAACTAGTCACATAGACATAGAAACACATCTATAAAAAACAGAAATCACAGTTGGACTAATGATACTGCACATAAAATACATGTAAATGTATATAATGTTCAAAAAATGCCATCTGGATCTATTCCAATGCAGACAAAATTACACATGAAAGTGAATGTCAGTATGGTTTCACCTGTCTAAAGATCTCAGTGATGAAGTTGACGTTGGTTCTGGAGTTGGTCAGTACCCTCCTCACCACCTCCATGTCTGTCAGCTGCTCTTCATCTATGGAGCAGAGTGAGGAAGAGCTGGGCTCCCTTTCTGTCAATGTAGATGTGTTGGAGTGGCTTTGTTCAGGCTCACCCCCAGCCCCTGGTCCCCCAGATAACCCCAGGCTGCCTCCGCCTGATCCAGATGACCCACTGCCTTCCAGGTGGCTGTCAGACCGAATCCCACCTCCACCACTGTCGTCTGAGCTGCCTGCTGAGCGAGCTGCAAGGCCGGCTGCTGCTCGCTAAAGGTGAAAATGTAAGACAATAATTAAAAAATAAAAATAAAAATCAGATGATAATGTCAATGTCAAATACATCAAACCAAACTAACATTTTGCCATATTGTCAGTTATGTGCAATGGAATATTTTCATGTCATTTAATATCCTTTTTAGTGAATATGCCAATCTTTCACAATTGCTTTTTTAAACACCAGAGGTCTAATAGTTTTGGCTGTTTTTGATAGAGCTCTGACAATTGTTAATCATGTAATCATTTAATGTAAATCATTTAATGAAAATTGATATGTATTGCTAACTTGGATAATCTATTCACCTTGGGCAAATTCTGAAAAAGAAATGCCAAAATTATCTGGTTCCTGCATCTTTCATGTGAATTTATTCAGTCTGCTACATTTTAAAACCTAATATTCTTAGGTTTTGAACTTCTGATCATCTTAGACTCATCATCTTTTACTACTTCAGGTGGAAAAAAACCTACTAACTGATTATCCGAGAAAATAATCTGCAGAATAAATGTCAACAAAAACACTGTCTAGATTTTTGGGTGTGTAACCTGTATGTTCTTGGGAACGTTCTCTCCCTCTGTTCCTGGGATGTGCGTCTGTGTGTTGGGTCGTGGCTCGAGCCAGAAGGAAACCAGCCAGCGAATGAAAATGACTCGGGCCTGAAGGAAGCTCTCCTTGGTGCAATACAATGTTTCACCACCATCTTGCTCCCTGCGCACTACGCTGTAGTAGGGCTTAGGACGCATCGGAGGCACATCTGCAGGGACAGAGGAAAGTCTTTATTCATGTGATTACAAAAATACAACATGAGTGTTCAGTGTGCTTCAAGTTGTCACTGGATTTACAGTATCCAGTAACTATTAACCTTATAAACAGTATGTCGTGCTATCGAGTACAGTCACTTCTGAAAAATTCAATTGTATTTACACCACGTGACACAGCGATTTTCTACCCAGAAGTTATTGTAAACAAGCATTTGTGAGTGGTTCTATTGAAGACCTAATGTAACTGACCCAGTATGGGGTTGTAGAGGCTGGTTTCCATGGCAAAGTTGGGGAAGATGTGAGGAAGGTAAAACTTCCTGAAGTGACCAAAGAGGAAGCTGAAGCCACGCTCATGGTTCTCTTTACAACGCCACTCAAGAGACTTGGCCTGGTGGACACACACATAAAGACAAACAAGCTCGAGTTACAACAAGAGCATCACACACAGAAAATAGTGTCAAGTGGAGAAGAGCACCATTGTTTTAGGGGAGAATGTTATCAGTGTGTGTATGACTGTATGTGCGTGTAATAGCGGCAAGAAGAGGAAGCACAAGAACGACGCCTCTATGTGTCAATAAGGGATGAGACAGAGAGTTAGTTATACCAGCAAGGGGTTTGATGAATTAAATTACCATCACATTTCTGTACATGATAATGTCAAGAAGAGGCAAAATAACTGGTTTCTCCAATATATTTAGCATTGGTGGCATTAGTAAGGTAGTGCACTGTTTGCAAAAGTGTAATTATGTAGTGTTAGTGTGTTAGTAAGAAATTATGATAATACCTGGTTTACCATGTATTTGAGCAGAGCTTCTAAAAAGTAAGCAGTGAGGTCTTCCTGGTTCTTGTCACCTGACTGGGGAGGAACCAGTGGAGTGATCTCTTCTGGGGTGACCTGACCTGCAGTGGGGAAAAGGCATGTAGATTTAATGTTTTTATCACTATAAATACTGCAAAATTTGCTCTTGTTTGTGAAATACATTAAATACATCTGTATACACATTGTGGAAAACCTTTATGGGGGTCCATATCCTATCTAAACTACCACATCTTGTCAGGAACAGTGAATGTTGAGCCCATTGATAAATATGACTCCAGTGTGTGTGTGTGTGTGTTTTTTCTACTAACTCTCTGTTAAACTCAGCGGTGGGTTGATCAGAGTGTCCAGCGTGCGCGGTGTCCCATGGCAGAGTGGAGCTGGGAAGCCGGGAATCAAACAGGCAAACATACAGAGCTGCTCACGCTCTGCATTGCTCTGTAATGCTTGCATCCATAGCAAGAACAAGCGCACACCTTCACGACGGATCTACAGTGAAGATGAGAGAGGGACAGATGAGGACTGAGGAAAAACCTAAATGAGTAAATATTACCTATTTAGACTACATTTCTTACAGACCCTGTCATTAAGATGAAGATTTGTTTAAAGCAGTCAATTTGATTTTAGGATAAGAGTAGCTAACACATGACAACAACCAACTTTATTCAAATCTAGATGCTATGACTGTCAGGTTGACACCGAGCTACCAGCCAATCAGAACAGTACCTTCAGAGAGTTCCCAGTATGCAGCAGCTTCTTGAGAATCAGCCCTGAGAGAGAAATGAAACGTCAGCTTGGATTTTCAAAACTACAGTGCACAGTAATGAATGATGAATACTTTTGAATTGGTGAAAGAAAATGTGCCGCCAAACTTCAGTTACCGATGCTGTGGAACTGCCATCGGCTCTGGATTCTCTCTGGCAGGAGCTGGAGGATTTTCTGGGAGAAAAAAAAAAGAAAAAAGATTATTATATAGAGAAAATTATTATTAGTGATTACAACATGACTTGTTATCTTATAAACAAGTTTTATATAACCTAAAAACAACCTAAAATATACTGTACATCAAGACGACCTGTCCCATTTACCTTGATAATGTGTAGTGATTATAATGTCACTGGTTGGCTGGTTATTCACTGGATTCAGACAATAATGATGGAAGAAACTGCTCCATGAATACAAGACTATATTCAATAATTCTAAAACAGTTTTCATTGTAGCCTACTACTCTAATTTGAAGTAATAGTTCTAAGGGAAAACTATGATAGACACATTCTTTACTCACTGGACTTGTCGTGCTTTGCCGAGCCTTGTTCTGAATTTAAAGTGTTCAAGGGGCCAAATGGAGGTCAGGACCACACATACATACTTAGTCTGCTATCTTATCCTGGCTGCTCTAAGCCCCACCAGCCAGGTCTGAGTGTTGCTAAATGCCAGTGGTCTCACTCTGAGGTCAATGCCCGCTGGTTGCTGTGGTACTGACCAGAGACCACCAACAGAAATTTGGAGCACATAGAATCACAAACACTTGAGTGATTTGCTTTCAAAAAATGTCAGAGCTCCATGCTTGTAGCCGTGTTGAATCGAGTATGTAAGGGTTTTCTCCGTTTCATCTAGATTTCCATTTCAGCGAGGGATGTGATATATATGCTATTACCTCAAAGATGAAGAGGATGGAGTCCAGCTCCTCCCTCTGTGACTTGTGACCTAAAAAAACATATATTAGCTTGAGATAAAGCACAATCATATTTCTAAACAGCTATGATACATCTATTTATTTCTACACTGTAAAAGTTGACCGATCAGAGCTCAGCTTCATTGTCTGGTTCTTGACATCAAGTAAAACTTACCCTTTTGTTTGAGGCTGACCTCAATGGTGACAAAGTTCTCAAAGAAGACATAGTAGATATGGGAGTAGTTCAAGTCGAAGAACTGTTTCAGCTCTGAAGGCTCTGCATTTTCTGGAAAATGAGAAAAGAAAAAAAGGTGAGAATCATAAATACACACACACACGCATACAAATACACACACGAGAAGAACACCACGGGTAACTCAAACCGTCAACAAAATTATCATTGATTCTTCCAAGAAATTTTTACTTTGTCAGTGCTGAAAGCAGTCAATTCGTCTCCTTGACCCTCATTTTAATTTCTCACATCATACATTCATAAAGCTTTGGCATCTCCTTAAACAGTTTTCTATTATATATGAAAAAAGTGATAGAAACATGATGGAAAAGGAAGACAACTTCAGGATAGATAAATAAATAAGTAATGTCAATTTAATATTAGAGATTAAGCCAGTTACAGGGTCTTCGCCATCCATTTTAGACTAAATGTTTTTGACTTTGAAATCTGAGGACATTTATAGCAATGAGGGAAATACCCTGTCACTATGAACACCACACCTATTTAAATTTTCATGAATTAATTCATTAGGAAGTATGAATTTGAGGAGTGTAACATCTGGGTTCTCTGACTATGCAGTAGAAAAGACTCACAGCCCAGTCTGGGTTCGAGCTACAGATTCAGATATACAGATCTAAAGGGTGGAAGGTTTACCTTTATGTGCTCTGGACTGAATCTCAACAGCACTGGCTGTCATTATGAAGGATACACAATGACGCAGATACAGAGATAAAACAAACACGTTTACAGAGAATACAACGACTGCAATAATTCAGGGTCAAACTGAAAGAAAACACATAAGCATGTCAAACATTAGGCATAAGCATGTGTAAAGGTAGACGCACACGGAAGAGCCTCAAACAATAGTCTCTGAGTTTGTTTCTATAAAGACTTAAAGCTAACCTTTGACACGCACGCACGCACGCACGCACGCACGCACACACACGCACGCACACACACGTACCATATTAGTTGCCCTTGTAAGGTCTTAGCTCCTACTCTGACTTGTTCTCTATCTTTTCCTCTCCGGACTGACAATTTTAACACTATGTGATCTTGTAAGCTGATGTACAGAAGCTATTTTTATATATAATTCAGAGAAAATTATTTAGTCTCTACTTAGTCTTGCAAAATTAGGCAGTAGCACTGAATGCCATTTAGGTTCAGACCTCAGTCTGCGATGACCAGAGCTACTTTTACCCATTATTCTATGTTGCAGTCAACAAGTGTGAATCAGCAATCTATGAAAATGATCTGCGTTACTCTAATGTTTCTAGAACAGTCTTGAATCTGTTTCTACCCAGACAAACTATATTGCATGAGAAAATACCATAAAATGCCATCAAAACAGCATTTTACAAGTCTTGCAGGATGCAAGAAAACATGTATGTTAGAGACGCCAACACAGATGGGAAAATATCAGTCATCAACATTAAACATGTGCATTATGGACACTTAAAATGTAAACCTGTATCTGTTGTAGGTAGAGCTGCCAACTTTCAATAGTTTTAACAGGGAAAGGGAAAATCTAAATGCAGAAATTACTATTCCCACTAATGGTGAATCAGAATGCATCGTCAATATTTCAGTAAATAAACGCAATAGAATTTGTTTCCATGAAGCCCTTTTCTGCATCCTAAATATATCTATGGGGTCAACTATTTGCTTTTTGGTCTTACAACGACAACAGGGTCAAATATGCATGGGGAGTAATTACTTAATAACCTGATTGCATCAAAGGGATTGCAAAGTGATGAAATAGCTTCTTGTATAACCATTCTTTCAGATCAGATATGAACTATTACAAAACTTTAAAACAACACTCTTACTGCTCACTTTCTGTTTGCTACAATGGCAAAGGTAGACATTTTTCAGGGGATGGTCTTGTTTTTGGGTAAAGAAAACTAGTCGATCAAAGGCAGGTTTTGAATGAATGATGGGTGCATCATCAGCAACATGGACAAGTAATTCTTGCTATGAGGTATATCATTCAGCCTGCTTGCTCTCTAAAGTCTCATTGCTTCAGCTATCAATCTTTACAGTGCTGCAACTAATAGTGCCCATATATATTTTGTTCAAGTGGTGGTCTGGCATTCAAACTGTGTGGATAGCTAGTGTTCAACTGTCTGAGCAATCCTTCTCAAACAATGTGGCTGGAAGTGTGTTTGTGTGTGTCCGTCTCTGTGATTGCTATCAAGGTCTTGTGCTCCCTATAGAGCACAGAGAGGGGGCACACCCCTTTCTGTCTCTGTCTCTGTCTACGTCACTCTCACACGCACACACACACACACACACACACACACACACACACAAGTAGCTATTACAATAGAAACAGGAAGTTGAGCTACTGTATAGAGACGGAGAGGAAATAGTAGGGCTATTTCCCTCTCTGGTCAGTGTGTGTGTGTGTGTGTGTGTGTGTGTGTGTGTGTGAGGGTGTGTACATGTGTGAGAGCAAGACAGACAGACAAACACACACACAGACACACACACACACACACACACACACACACACACACACACACACACACATTTAGACCCATTATCCTGGCATCCTTCTTATTCTCACACACATTAAAAACAGTGCAGCTGCTTTTGTGCTGTAATACATGTAAACACATGTTAGAAAAATAAACACTCATCATTTGTCACACGCCAGGTCTTTGTTCAACACCAGGCACACCCCTGGAAAAACAGCCTGACAGCTTGTGCCATTGGTGTGCCTACATTTTAATCTGTCGTACACACTTTGGTATTGGAAATTGGCACTTGCAGACGAGCTTTAACTGTGTTATTAACATGCCTTTAAACACTCTTCTAACGTGTTTACAGTGGATACATCTAGTGAAATTTCCTTTTAAACACCTTTCAGTTTAAGCCTGTCCAGATAAAGCCAATTACTTCCTATTAAAGTCAATCTGAGGGAAATAGAAAAAGAGAAAACCACTAACATTAAGGAACGAAGGTAACAATATATATGTATGTATATATATATATATATATATATATATATATATATATTATATATATATATACATACATACATATACGTGTGTGTGTGTGTATATATATATATATACATTTATAATAAGTGGTCCAGTGCTATACAATGACTACATATGAATTGCCGAATTTGTCAATGGATTATAAAAGAACCTGGGTTCATCTTAGTTCGTTACATAAGGCTGCGTGTATATTTACATCCAACACAACTTTGAATTTCGTGATTTTCGAAATGAGTTTGGTGTGGCATTCCTTAAACAGACTGGCACGTAGAAGCTAACCTGTTTACTGCTTAATACTTATCTATAACTTACCTATGACTATTCTGAGGTGTTTCAGTCTCGTCAACACGTCCTTCTTTGGGTCCAACACTTTCTGTGTTGATTTTTTGACGTCCCCATGAGGCTTTTTGGAAAACATTCCTGGCGCAGAAGACACAAGAATGCGATGGTAGACAGCAAGGAGGGGCTAGCTACTTAAACAGCCTCAGCTAGCGTTAATCTTCCAACTATAACCAAAACCCGATGCTCCTGGGTCATTTATTAACGCTACGCTGCGACCTAGCAGCCCTCCGCTACTGCGCGGACTTTATCAAGGGGCAGGTTTTGTCGGAGAAGGCGCATTCTCTTTTAACTAATACATATATGTAAAACGTAGCGGGGCAAAGCATCCATCCATCGCACCTCCCTTCCACAACAGTCCGCAGCCTGATGGCTAAACTAGCTTGTTAGCAAGCAGGGCTGTTCACTTGAAAACATCATGGCGGAGGAGGAAGGGGGGACAACAAAATAATGGATACCAGAGACATTCAACGCCAACATAGTTAAACAATTAGCTAACGTTCGAAATTCGACTGTATCGCATACGAAGGTTATGTCATTGCATTAAACTTTTGATATAAACAGCATTTCCAATTTTACTGGCGTTAAAGTTTTAAGACCATCGACTATTCTGCTCGAACTCTCAGCCTCAAGCTACAGTGCTGAATCCTGGGTAACGGAGTTTTTGGCTCGTTGTTACACCTTCAGTTATATGAATATTAACGATACAGAAAACTACAGTTCCCTATACAAAAAATAGCGCCTTGGCGAGATTTGTTTTTAGCTTAGCTGAGGCACGCGAGTGAATTGTAACCGAGAAAAGAGAAATAAGTTTAAGCTTCTGTCTCTGAAAATTGTTTTTTATTACAACATTCTCGCGAACGCCCTGCACCCCCCACTTTGTGAGTTATGATTCAGTTGTTAGCTTCTTTGTTAATGTATTTTTGTAACAAATCGGGCTAATCATTCTTGCTACTGAACTACACTGGCTAGCTAATATGCTAACGTAATGCTAACTTGATGTGTTATCGTAAATGTTTACTTATTTTAAATAATGCAGTCTTATAAGGGCAAAGTACGTCTGCCTGTTGGTTAAAATGGGTAACTTTTTAATAACCAATCTCAAGCAATATAATAAAGCCTACAATTATATGGGGGGGTTACCCTCCTTTCAGGGATGCCCTTTGACGTAACATAGTATTTCACACTTTTCAATAAGAATTTTTCAGTTTGATCTACCACAAATATAAAGATAAAGAAAGAAAAAATATATATAAATCAGCTCTAACCAGGAATATAATTGATTTAGTAACCCCACATCACAATTTACATTTGGTAAACAACAGTGGGGCATATTACACAAACGACTGAATGAAAACAATTGTAGAATTTTCTCTGGAATCGGCTGCTCCACAAATGATTGTGTTTTGTCAACGAGTCCTTTGTAATTATTTGTAATTACTGCAAAGTTATTTTAGTCTTTATACTCATATAACAAGAATCCATCAATGGGATAATAGCTGTGGCCAGATCAAATTTGCCCGTAATGTTCAAACAGATGGGAAAATATCGTCGTCATCAACACTAAACATGTCCATTATGGATACAAAAAATGTAAACCTGTGTCTATTGTAGGTAGTTCTGCCAAATAACCTTGACATTGTCTAATATCCAACACTACCAGTCTGAAGTACACTTGCTGCAATGCCGGTGCACCGTGACCGGGAAAAGAAGGATACCACAGCAGAGGAGATGGAGCTGGAGGAGCAGGAGCAAGAGGCATCCAGCTCAGAGGAGGAGGACTCTGACACCTCCTCTGTTTCCGAGGATGGAGACAGCTCTGGTGAGAGAGTCTGAAACAACAGAAAGAATTAGCCAAACTTTCTTATTTATTTGATGTTAATGTTAAGTGAAACTTAATTTCAGTTTATAGTCTGATAAAAGGTAGTCAAAGTTTTGACTGGACATTCAAAATGAGTATGAGTCATCCTGAGACACTTCCCATTTGCTAAGGTTACATGGCTGGCAGACACATAAACTAGCAGAAATATATGTCTGCTAGGCGTTGCTTTCATATCAATGCTTGAAAAGCTTCCTTTTTCCATCATAATTCATAATACCTAACCCAGAGGTGTGTGTGTGTGTGTGTGTTTGTGTTTCTTTGTTTTTCCCACTTCAAGAAATGGATGAGGAGGACTGTGAGCGGAGGAGGATTGAGTGTCTGGATGAAATGTGCAATCTGGAGAAACAGTTCACAGATCTCAAAGACCAGTGAGAATACACATGCATTTTTGTCAAGTTTATTTTTCCCTTTGAAAATAAAAACATAAAATGTTTTTTTTTAATTATCATGGTTATTATTAAAAAGGTCGTTCATATGAATTGGCACTGGCCATAGTTACATCTGTGTTTGTGTGTAGGCTCTATCGTGAACGTCTCAGTCAGGTGAACAGTAAGCTTGCAGAGGTAGAGGCCGGCCGGGCAGCAGAGTATCTGGAACCTCTGGCAGTACTGCTGGAGAACATGCAGGTCCGCACCAAAGTGGCAGGTAACTTCAAGACACACACACACACACACACACACACACACACACACACACACACACACACACACATAAAGGCTCACACACTGCAGCATTCTCAATCACTGACTTCTTGTGTTTTCCCCTCTATCATTTTCAGGTATCTACAGAGAGTTGTGTCTGGAGTCTGTGAAGAACAAGTACGAGTGTGAGACCCAGGCAGCAAGCCAACACTGGGAGGTCAGACACACAAAAACATACTTTGTTGCATTGATATTTGTGAGGACCTGTACTGAAATAGTCCCAAGCCCCTAACCATAACCATTATTAAATGGTATACTAACCCAAGTCCTTACACTCAACCCTACTCACATACACTCACTTTAATTACCTCCTGTCTTACAGGTGATGCTTTTTCTTTTGAGTTCTTGGCCTCATGAGTCATTAAACATTCATTATTTGAATTGTATTTTAAGTGAGTGCTATTTGATCTATGCAAATGACTGTGGTGTAGTTATTTAGATTCACACTTGTGTCTTTGATCTGATTGTTTTCTCTAATATTATGTCTATGTTTTCGTATGTGTGTGTATGCAGAGTGAGAAGCTGCTGCTGTTTGATACAGTACAGAGTGAACTGGAGGAGAAAATTAGAAGACTTGAGGAAGACAGACACAGCATAGATATTACATCAGGTAGCGCACACAGAAAACAGTCATGAGCACGTGCAACTAGACGCATTTTAATTATAGGAATAAGAACACACTACGTGCATTCAGCATTGATATTTTATTCACTTTATGCATAAAGCATTTGAATGTGTCTGTTTCTCTGTGTCTCTTTTATCAGAGCTGTGGAACGATGAGGTAACAGGAAGGAAGAAGAGGCAAGATGCTTTGAGTCCAGATAAGAAAAGAAGACGACCTTCAGTGGTGTCTGATATCCTTCCTCTGTTAATACCTCTGTTACTCTTCACATTGATGCCGCCAAGTACTTCTGCTTTTGCTAATTTCCAAATCCCAATTACTGGTCTCTAGATGTTTTGTTCTGACTTACTTCCTTCCTGCTTCCTGTGGCACTGTCCTTAACTCTGCTCACGCCCGTATATTGTTTATATGCTGCCTGACTTGGACATCCTGGAGGACTGGACAGCTATTAGAAAGGTGTGTAAATGTGTCTGTTGATAAGGGCGTGTCTTTGTCCCCTGGTTGCATCGCTGTTTGTATGCAGACGTCTCTTTCCAACCACGTACTTGTGTGTCGCCCTACAGGCCGTGGCGACACTGGGTCCCCACAGAGGGAAATCTGACTCTGACAGCTCCACGTTCCCATTCAGACAAGACAGGAACAGACCTATTCTCAACTGCTGAGGAACACACATATTCACACACACACACACACACACACACACACACACACACACACACAGTCACACAGTCAAACAAATGAGAATCTCAAAAAAGAGAATCTCTCATAAACATATATATGACACACACAGCAGCATTCACTTCTGCATGCATGAAAACAAACATTTCTCTGACTCTTCCAGCAATCCACTACATTTCTCAGCTAACAGAGACACCAGTCAGTAAGCTGCCTCTCATGCCAACAAGCACAGACATTCACGACTTATAATATGGGTTGCATTCTTTAAAAGAACAACCAGCACAAGAAGCATAATTTCCACTGACATGTTACCGGTGCTTCCAGTCAGAATTGGGCTGTTGTTTGTTTACAATTATAAGCTAATTAAATAGTTGAACTCCAAAATGAAACACCATAAAAACCATTATAGAATTTTATACTCTGCGTCCAACATTATATAGTCTGGCGTTTGCTGAAGCCAACACTGATATAAATGTGACATAAAATTATTAAATTAGGGTTTTATTGACTAAAGCTTTGAAAATGTTTAGCAGAGAAAAGACAGCCACAATACAGAGCATGTTGGTGACACAAACTAGCATTTATGTAGTTTTATTTTGTTGTATCTTTTAAAAAGAAGGCCAAATCTCCCCAAAATGTCACCTGGTATGGTAACCGTTATTGTTTTAAAAAGGCCTTAAATCCTGTTAACATGTTTACTGAATCATTTCAGACAGTGTTTGACCTCTGACCTCTGTCACAGTTTGGATTGAAATCCCTGAAATGATCGCTTGTTGACATTTTTAAGCAGATCCACTTGGGCCTTGTCCTACATTAAAGTTTTTAATCCTGCCAGGATCTAGTATCGGGGTGCCATTGTCTATACACATTAATGTGTTCTAGGGTGTGAATGTAACCAAATCAAGCGTTGTGTTTTTTGTTTTTTTTTATTACGGTCTAATAGCTGAATTTTAAATTCTGTAAAACCTAGCTCACATCCGGAGTTCACTGTTGACTACATTCAGGCAACAGTGTCTCTAATGTGTTGGAGATGTGCTAGTAGGCGCCGTTATCTGACATGGACACCATTTAACAAGAACACCATAAGTCATATGAAGAGTTTGTTGACAGTACTGTTTTCACCAACAATTCAGCCTTTGCAAGTTTTATTTGGCATTACTGGAGCTCTTAATTGCCCTTACGCACTGAGTGACATGTTCAAAGAGAAGGTTTGATTTCATAGGCTCCACTTCATTGTCTCACTGTAAACACCTAGATGTAGCTAGATTTTTTTGCCTTAAACCTGGAAAGTTGTTGGCAAAGTTTTCCATGACAAATGAGGAAACGCTGGTTTATATATGAACTTCGCTGATTGTGCCAAGAAAATGTTTCCATTTTTGTACCTTTTTTATGTGAATCAGTTTAAATGTTTGCATGAGAATAAGAATTGCTTTTGGTTAAAGTTATTTGAATAGTTAGTTGGTGATCATAAGACAGTTTGTATAGTTCTTTGCTGTGTCAGAGAGCATCCAGAACTCCACAGTGCCTACATTTAAAGTTAAGTGTTGTAAAACGTGTCTTGTTCCTCTTCTTGCACATACTGAAAATAATGGAAAAGCAGTTCTCGTTTTAGAAGTGCATCTTGCGTTGTTAAGAGTTAGTTTGTTGATGTGATTGTGATTGAGACAAACTCAATGATAGCAGTAGGTTAAATGAAATGCAAGATAAGGAAAAGATTGTGTGTGCATAGGTGACCAAGACAGGAAAAATGCTCTGTATGTTAAGGCTAAATTCAGGAAGGTATTGGATTTGTCAGACTTCCTCATACCAGCACCTCTGTTGACAGGTGGTGATAAGAACGTAGCAAAAACAGGGCTTAGTTCAGTTGATCCTTTTCTACACCATATAGTGTTTATGTGATACCTTGGCTTTTGGAATCTGCTTTTCCTCACCAAACTCTTAAAGTAAATTCTATACCTTTGTTAACTTAGGTGATCATTTTCTTATGGGACATAAAGTAGAGTCAGTTGACCCTCCTCTTGTTTTTAACACGAAATCATTTAAATTGCAAACCAGTGTCAATAATACAATGAGTCAATGTAACCACTTGAACAAATGATCGTGTAGTAAGTGTAAAGGAAACCACAGAAAAGTTAAAACACCAAGGTATCCATTTAAAGTTGCTGTCCTACAAATATTACTGTTATATTGTCTTCTTGCGCATCTACCTCTTCTATCTGTCGCTCACTCTTTAAAGTCAAATCCACATTTTTATGAACCTGAAAATGCTTCCATCTTTATGACTTCTGACAAAAGTAAATGTTGTTGTTTCTGTGTATTACTGGTTTATATGGCTGTGCAGGTTTGTCAGGATTTTTTGTAAAGATTACTGTGATGAGGACTAATTGTACAAACAAGGAAGGAACCAAACCATTTCCTCCCAATCATACTCCAACTGAATCTTCACAGATACAACCAGCTTTTTGTAAAGGATGATGAACAAACTGCCTTTTAATATTATTGAGTTATAAAGAGTGTTTTGAAGATTATGGTGGTGGGAATGTGAAATTCCAATCAATATTTTTTTTGACAGTTTATGTTCAATAATGTGTCAGGTACATTTGTGTCTTCCTTGTCGATGATGTGGGAGGTTCTTACAATTAAAAGTTGTTTTGTAAGTACTTTGTGGTGTCTCTCGTCTGCATGTTTAGCAGTGACGTCACTGACAACAGGGCTTGGGTGACCACATTGATGGGTTACATTACTATAAAAGTGCGTGCAAAGAGGAGCTCTTTTCAAATAACAAATTAAATATTTAGCAGCCTCTTATACCGCTGTTCACAGAGTGCTTTACAACATTCAGTACAAACAGGAAGTAGTGGACGATGGAGGCACTAATAAAAGGCCAAACCTACTGAGATGTGAGAGAACTCGACAATAAAGTGTACTGTTTAGTCTCCTAATAAATGTACTAATGAACACATTTAAGAGCTTTTTCACCTTTTGGAGACATATTGCACAGCATTTACCTAACTCAGCACTCACCACAGCGTGCATGGAGAATATCTTTTCCAGTCTTCCTAGTATGAATAAGAAATTCAAGAGGTGACAGGTGTATACACTAATAGGCCAACATCATATTCTACAAATTAATAGTTACATAATCTTTGCACAAACTGTAATGTAACTGAAGGGGCATCTGTCTTAGAGTTAAGTCTGAGATAAAAGACAGTTTCAAGCTGTATTTGTCAGCCTAGTCACAGGCACAATGACCTCAACGGATAAACAAGTTTATTAAGTGCTTCTATTTAATGTTACACAGCTTTTTTATTTTTTAAATTACTTTATTTTACATCTGCTCTTCCAACTTTTTTACTGAATTTCTCTCTAGTGAAGTTTTGTCAGTCAGTGTGAAACAGCTTGTTCTTCATGTTTCCAGCAAAGTGGAGATGACCTCCAACAACTCAGTCCTTCAGATAAAACACCAGCAGCTATTACAAGCTAGTTGTTTGAATCCACAGAAACTAGTGGATATTAGGGGGTAACAATTCTTATATTGTTCTGTCAGCCAATATACACTATTATTTTAATTATATATATTCTAAAGCATCTTTTCACAATTATAATCTTTTCATATCAGCAAACACTGGCTACATATATGTAATTTGGCATCTGTGAAAGGCCAATATATTGGT
Organism: Diplodus puntazzo; assembly: GCA_963678695.2. Taxonomy (NCBI): domain Eukaryota; kingdom Metazoa; phylum Chordata; class Actinopteri; order Spariformes; family Sparidae; genus Diplodus; species Diplodus puntazzo. Next base: position 23,756,323 of record OZ023175.1, on the reverse strand, counting down.
CGGGCTATAATAATAATCAGTTTAAAAAACAGCATTATTTGACCTCCGAAGAATAATTTGAGTGTCAGGGTCATTTGGGCCACTAGTGGGTCCTTGACCCGACTAGCCTTCATGTGGGTTGCCAAGGCTAGGTGAGCCAAGGTGTGAATGGTTGTTGAGCTGTCTGGGAAGAGAACTCAGTTCTGTATTGTAAGTGGGTGATAAGTAATGACCTAGGCCACCTCCTCTCCGCCACAGTTACCTTCACATGAACTGCTCCTAGCCACTGGTTCGAACAGGGAAGTTGAAGCTTTCAGAGAACATACAGTGGCTGTTGACAATAACAAGTTCCTGTAGGAAGATGTCAGAGGAGACAGTCTGCCCTTCTTGGACTGGGCAGTACACACTGTACTCCAGAGCAGACAGAGAGGAGGAGACCAGAAAACCTAACAACATCTTCATTCTTTATGTCACGTGAATATCTGAGAAACTCAGGAGCATCTTCAATAAACATTATATTCTGGTTCACTTTACACCTACCAACACACTGAGGCAGAAACTTGTCCATCCTAAGGACAAAACTCCCAGCATTAACAGAGTAATGTACTTTATGCTGTTCAATGCTGCCAGGACTGCACAGATCTGTACATTTGTGAGACTAAACAACCTCTCCATAAACACATGGCTCAACACAGGAGGGCTAACTCCTCAGGTCAAGACTCTGCTGTCCACTTACATCTGAAAGAGAAAAATAATTCCAACAATGTACACATCTTGTCCAGAGAAGACAGATGGGTCAAACTGGAACGACCATCTTTGAACAGAGGAGGTGGCCTAAGACATTTATCACCAACCTACAATACAGTACTGAGTTCCCTCCCCAGACCATTCACACCCGGGCTCACCTAAGCCTTAGCAACCCACATGAAGGCAGCTGGGTCGTTCATTCCCAAACGAATCTGAAAGTCTGAGCTCACTGTGTCCACAACGACTCTGTAATGTCACTCCCACACAGTTTAAAAACCTGCAACTCCTCTCCAGTTAGTTAGAAGCGAAGGAGCCTCTTGGATGAGGTGAAACGTCTTCAAGACACCAAAACACGTGCAGCTTAAGATACACACTTTGAATTGCCATGAATGACTGAGAACCTTCATCAACACATATAGTCCAACAGCATGTGCTTCATGTATACAATTTAAAAGAAGATTGATGATGGTCACATCCAAGTACGTGATATCACGTGCATGAGAATAAGCCCAGGTGTGTCACCCAAACAACCACTCCTTGTTTAGAATCCCAGCCCTGCAAATAGAAAGAGATAATGCAGCAGAGGGGTTCATTTCATAGCATACCTACAAAAAGCAAGATCAGTATACGTGTAGCTACTGTGATTTTCCCACTAAGCCAGGCTGCATACCTGAAACGAATGTGGTCTATGATTTTGCCGCTTTGACAAGTCAAAATGTCTGCAGTGAAAAAGTACTGTATATCAGGGCACATTTCTCTTAAAGTTTTGCTATTTAGCCTAGCCATTATAAAAATGCTATTCATTATTATGCTAGTCAATTTGAAAGCTGTTTGGGAAAACCAGTCTAAAGTCTAAACCAGTCTATATTTACATTAATGTGGAAAAGTGAGGGCTGAATGTATGTATCTCAGGATTTAACATGGATATTCAATCTAAGATGATATACAATGTACAAGTCTCAATGTACACTTTTGAAGTTGCAGCATTTATTTTTAGAATCTTCTGTTCACCTTCAAATAAAATGTGTAAATGTAAATGACAAATCACAAGTTATAAATTGTACTTTACAGTCAATGATACGATAAATTAAAGTCTTTCGGAAAAAATTCAATTACATCTTTAAAACACTGCAATGCATGTCATTTGTACAGTACTGCATAAAACACCAGTAACTAACCACACATCCCATCCGCTTTGGTGCTCCTGTTAGCCACTGATGAGTTTGCAGCTGCAACTCATACACAAAAATCACTATTAAGTCAGAAATATTGAGATTTTGACAATTTGACAATCTTTATTCATCTATTAATAATCACTTTTTTACAAAATTCACATGGGTGTCATCTTTATGGCTTTGAAAGTAGCCTCTCTTCCAGTCAGTCCATTTTTATTCACCGCACTGTGACTGCCAAAGATGAGTCACAGCTTACTACAACAACACACAAGCTGCTAATATAAGCCACTTTTCAAGCCTAGGCCATTTCCGAATGATTGAAACATGATCAAAAGAAATGAAATAAAAGCTTTGTTGATGAAGGCAAAGTCCTTAAAATCCCACAGGGAAGCCAGCTAATGTAGTTATGCACTTTAATCATATTTTAGGAAACTGCCTCATTAGACCTCTAAGGAATATTTAGAGTTTAAGATCAACTTTGTTCAGTCACAGACTAAACAAGACCTGATGTGATCTCAGTAGAATCCACGTCAACAACAACGTAGATGCTAGCTGGCTACATTTCTAACATTTTGGTGACAACGGCCTGTGTGTTGGTGTAACAAAATATATCGCATCAGGTGATTTCTGTGCTTTCACTGTAAAATGTCGACGGATGCCGTACGTAAAACCCCGTTGCTCTTCCCCATATCACACATACTGCAATTCTACATGCACACATTGCAACCTAAGTACCTTTAAACCTTTCTGGCATCTTTAAGCAAACAAGCGACCGTTTCTGGTTCACATGGCAACATTACCACACACAGACACACAGATTCAACTGGCGTGTCCCTGCCTGTGAAATTACACAACAAAGCCTAACCGCTGTCACTGTGACTCCACAGCAACAGGACTGAATTCACAGGGAATGTAGCTGAATGATGATGGGGCAGAGCAAGTGATACAGGTAGAAAAAAAGGCAAGATACAGGGCAGAAGTAAGAGCGAAGATAGCATGTGAATAGGAGGAAGAGGCAACCACGAAGGCTGCAGGTTTCCCCACTCTTCATTAAACACATCCTCCTGGTTAATGAGTAGATGTTAAAGGAACACAAGGATGTAAAACAGCAAGCTGCCCAATCATCCATCAACCTCAAAAATCTCACAGCTCAGGAAAGTCTTGTCAGGCTCAGATGGCGTCTTCAGGCATGGGTGTGTGCTCCTCAGGCGACTGGCTGTGTGGTGGAGAGGGGAGGGACTGCTGAGGAGGGAGGGGACCCATTGAAGGAGGTGGGAGGCCAACAGGCAGAGAGGGTCGCATGGTGGGAACGTGGTGAGGATGGGGAGCAGGAGGAAGAGGAGGTCCGCCGGTAGAGAAACGAGGAGGAGGGAACATCATTCCTGGTAGTGGTGGGGCCCACACTGGATGAGGAGGAAAGAGAGTGCTAGGTGACCTCTGATGGCATTTAGAGATTATATGGTGCTAAAAACTTGAAAAGATAAAGGACTCCTTACTAGGCATCATGGGAGGGGCCCCTGGTCCCCTGGGTGGGTAGAAATCAGGAGGTGGTGGTCCATAAGGGGATCTACGAGGAAAGGGGCCGTCCATGGGGCCCATCAGGGGTCCAGGAGGTGGTGCACCCCCCATTCTTGGATCACCTTCAGGGGGAGTCCTTCGATCAGGACCAAACTGCTGTCACACAAACAGAAAGGAAAATGTTACAGAGGCTGGATCACAGATACACACACACAGGCTTCACACACACAAACATCTCTTACCTCTCTGTGTTCCTGTTCACCAGGCCCAAGACTATTTTCTCTGTATGAGCCATCTGCATTAAAAATCAAATAAGGATAAATACAAGAATAAAAGAAAATGAACAATCATCTCATCTTTCTTATTTCTGATGTGTTATTTACAGTCCAAAATAGCAAGACAATGTTGAAGAAAACACACTGGAGGAATGATGAGCAGCTATGGGCCTACATATCACAGTGACTCACCTGCCATGTCTACAGGGTGAGGGGGTCCAGAGGGGAGACCCCTCAGATGAAGAGGGCCGGGTGGGAGGGAGCCAAGAGGAGGCAAATGGCCCAGAGCTCCTGGAGGAGGTAGAGGTCTCCTGTACATTGGACCTCCTGGTTCTGGGAACATATAGCCTAACAGAAATACACACAGTTACAAATACGTGAAGATTTCTCAATATTAATCTAATAATAATATTGAGCTGTATTTGACTTCACAGCTCTCGCAAGACAGTTCCATTCTGAGGTGTCAAGTTGAAAATTGTGAAGTTTCAGTAACAGTGACATTCTAAGAGGCACCTTGAGTGCCTCTGAGTGTCTGAACCTCGGTGAATTACAGTTTAAAAATAATACATCTATTTTTTTTCATAACTTTAACAGTAAACTTGTATAAACTGTGTTTTCAGGTGGACTATCCTCTCAGGATCATGTGATAAATAATCTGATGCAACTGTAGTTTCCAGTGTCAAAACTCAAAATGCATTATAAACAATACACATGCACTGTGTCAACATGCATTTAGCATGCTCATGCACACTATATGACTCTGACAGTTGACTTGCACAGGTGCAACTAATGACCTTAATGATGACAGAATTCCATTTAGCTATCCTGGGTTTTGGACTGGTACTGGGCATGCTGGCTTGCTGTCATGGCAACAGAGCCATAATTATAGACCTAATCTGCACCTGTGCAGTAACAGCTATAGATCAACATTTTGGCTTTCATAGCTTGAGTTCCAAAACAGTGTGCACTCACAATATCACAATGCCTTTAGAACATGCAGGAAATAATGAACCTGAACAAAACCAAGGTGAACATGATGCCACACAGGCTGAATGTTTACACATGTATATAATGTCATAATTAACATGCTGAATGGATCATATTATTCAGCAGGGCCACATGCAGATATCTCCCCATGAGAATGAGGACATAGATGCATGTTCTTTGCTGTACTCTGAAGGCTGATTCTCACTTCGGTACGCAAGAGCAGGAATGTTGTCAGCACTGCAAAATAATTTTACTTGGGTCATCTTGAATCGACTAGAATTTTTACAATTCGTTAAGCATTAAAAAAACTCATTTGAGCAGTTATCTAAATTGTGTCATAAGCAAACGGTTAATGCTGGTGAAATCCTCTTAAAGAATTTTTAAATCTTAAGCATTTACCAGGTTAATTATGGCTTTTCCAGAATACAAGTCGACCTTACTGATTAACTGCAGGTCTTTCTCTTTGTTTCTCTTGCACACACATACACACACGCACCTGGAGGTCCTAGGTGCCCAGGGGGTCCTGTTGGGGGTCCTCTGCGATCTCTCTCCCATGTTGGAGAGATTGAGCCACTGTCTGAATGAGGACCTCCACTCCGCTCCATCTCCCCGTGGCCACCTGGCGGCTCCACTGGACCACGAGGCACTACGGAGGAAAGGACCAGCAAAAAGAGACAGTAGAATGGATAGAGGGAGGAAAGGAGAGGTGATTGGAGACGAGAGAGGATGAGAGAGAAGGGAATAAAAGGGAACAGGAAGAACCAATCGGCCAAGGACAAAATATCAGACTACAGTGTGCTATTGCAAGAGAGAGACAAAGAGAAAGTTTTTCTCGTGGACTTTCCCATGCACCAACAGCATGCTAGCATACAGATCATGCACACACACTGCACATGTCTAAGCATCTGCAGTTGATCATGCTACATCCAGCTGGTCATACCCAATGTGCAAGTCTTCATTGTATTGACTTTGTGAGACTGACTTTTAGCATCTAAGATGAAGGCTTTGTGTTTTGTTTGTGTTTTGTTCAAATTACAACTAGGGCTTGTAAATAATCAAACTGTATTCAAAATAAGTCAACACACAACTGCAGCACAAGACATAAGGAGAATGAATCTTTATTTATGCTTAAAATGGTTGTGTCTTTCAGTGTGTGTGTGTGTGTGTGTGTGTGTGTGTGTGTGTGTATGCGTGTGTGTGTGTGTGTGTACCTCTAGGAGACAGTCTAGCAGGTGGTCCATCCATTAATGTCGGAGGAGATAGAAAGGGTCTAGTTTCAGATGCAGGTCGACCCAGAGGAGATGGACCATATGGTGACCTTTCAGCTAGAGGTGACGGAAAGTTTTTTGAGACTAGGGACTACTATCCATGGGATGTAACATACATTAATTTCTGTGTTTGGCTTATATGTGTATGCTAACCTCTGAAAGGCAGTGGCCGAGCCAGATTGTCCAAGGCGTAGGGATCTTTGTCGAGGGCGTCTAGTTTAAATTGTGTGTCTGTCAGCCTGTAAACAAATACACCTAAAGTCAATATATGACAAACATTTTCTTGACTTGACTATATAATGTATGCTGTGTATAAATATGAAACAAGTGAAATAAAAACAGATGTGAATATTTCAAACATTTCTATGGAATTGAGATAACATTATATTTTCGAGTTACTGTACACTTACTTCTGTCTGAGGAGGGCGTTCTCTCTCCTGATGTCTGATAGCTCTCTATCTGCTGCTCGGGCTGCCAGCTGGAAAAATTAAGCAGAGCTCAGAAACATAACATGATATGTTCATAGAGATATAGTCATATAGACATCACTTGTTTGACAGTTGAAAAATGAATAATCTTAATATTTTAAGGAGTTTTCAAAGGGGGTTCAGGAGGTGTTTTACTAACCCAGTTGTTGTGGGCCTTCTTCTCATGTGCTGATATTTGAGTCTGGTAAGATTGTTTGGATTTCTCCAGCTCTTCCTCCATCTCTCCTGCTCGTTGTCTGAAGAAAATGGACAGGTGAGACACCAGCGGTTTCTGTGCATGGGATGCTCACAAATACGTTTGATAATATTTTGAGGAAGTAGCTACCTGTAGTTGTTGAGTTCTTCCATGGCCAATGCAATGTTTTTATCTGCTTTATTTAACTTATCTTCTTTCTGCAGGCGCTCCTTTTCCTCCACAGTCAGCAGTCTGAAAACATATACATCTGTCTGTCAAGATTGCATTTGCACATGCAACCTTTTCTTATAGAAAAATGTGTGGTCATACCTGTGTAGCTTCAGCTCATTCTCCTGGTACATTTCAGTCATAATGTGAAGTTTCTGTTGTAATCTCTGGACCTAAACACATGAATAAGAGAAATTAATCCAAATGCAAATGAAAGTGGATCAACAATATGATCAACTATTACACTGATACATAGTGGAGGCCAGCTACCTGATCTGAATACTGCTCAGTGCTGGACTGCAAGGATAATTTCTCATTCTCCAACTCCTTGATGCCCACTTGAGGGAAAACAAAGACAGACACAAATGCAACACACATTACTTCAGTGATGTGAGTCTCTACTCTGATAGAGCTGATTTCTAACCTGTTAGAACTCAGTTGTTTATCTTTCACTGGTGTTAATTTTAAGTGTAGACTTTGTCTGACTTATTTATTCTGTATCACACATCTTAATGTCAACCTTGGTATCAAAAGACATCCGTGTACAGTTGACTTACCGAGCAAGTCTTCTTTAGCTTTGACTTCATCATTCAGTTTGGCAAAAGCTCTGTCCTTGTCCTCATCGACTGACTTTAGGTCTGCATTCAGCTACACACAAATATAAACATATTGGGTTAAATTTTTACATTTCCATTTTTTAACATATTGTTCCAGTTTAAACATTAGTCTGAAACAATCACATACCTTAGCAGCATAAATAAGTTTCTGGACTTTCTGAAGGTGGCCTTGTGTGTCCTCTCTGCCTCCTTTTCCATTCTCTGCTTCTTTCCCTGCTGTCCCATTAGATGTCTCCTTTTCTCCTCCTTCTTCACCTTCCTCCTCCAGGTCTGAATCCCAAGCTTTCATACTCAGCAGTAGATCTGTCAAGGACTGTAAGGATGTAAATATTTGGTATCAATTTCATTTCAAACAACACAAAAAAAATGTAACTGAATCATTACACTAAATTTGAACTTTTACATCATTGCATGCAGTTTTCTTCCTTTTTATTAGGAAATTTTAAATTTGATGTAAACAAAAAAGGTAACTAGCAACAAAACGTTATAACATAATACCACAATACGCTCATCTTTGTTGGCCACATCCTGCAGCATCCCGCTGTGGGTGGCTTCACACCTGCTCATCTCCGCCTCCAACTCACTCACTCTCTCTGCCCATCCCTCCACCTGCTGCCTCAACTGCAGGGAAATTAAGCGGGAAAGGAGTGACAAAGACACAAAATAAATGTTTTTTTAATACTTCCGAGTACATGGGTAGCAAAGAGTTCACAAAGAAAACCTAGAATCACGTACATCTTGTGACTGACTGGAACAAACTGGCTAAGCTGTAATTGAAAACTTAAATCAAAAACACCTCACTTCCTGCCATGCACAGTAATTGTGTTAAGGTGTCTGTGTGTGTAAATCACCCTACCTGAGCATTGCTTTCCTGTAGCAATGCGTTCTCCTCTCCAGCCGTTTCCAGATTCCTCTGTAGTCTGTCACTGTTCATATTGTACACTTTGAGAGTGGTTTGTGCCTAGAGACAAACGAGCAGTAATAATATCCCATGAAACACAAAGAGAAAAAGCAGAGGAGAAAACATGAGGAAGTAAAAAGGAGAGAAAAGGAAAATGAAGGTACAAAGACAAGCTATTTGGCAATGGAGGACCGCACCTGCTCATCCTGTGACTGGAGGTCTTTGGTTTCTTCATCAAATGTTTTCATGTTCTCTTCAAGCACCGCTATCTGGAAGGATAACCAAACAATTATCCACTCTAATAATATACTACTGTTATCTCAATTCCTATCCAAATATTATTAATTGTAGATGTTACAATTAACTATACTTCGACAGTTTGGTATGTTGAAAGTGAAGTGTGTGCTCCTACCCTTCTTTCTTGCTCTATCCTATGATCTTTCTGCTGGTCCAGCTGATCCTTCAGTTGATTGAGATCCCTCTCCAGCTCCCTTTTAGCGTGTCCCAACTGTCTGGCTTTGCCCTGCAGGAGCAAGAAAACAAGATGTGTTCAGCAAACTCCCAAAAGAGTGAGATAGTGTGAACATGAGGAGTCAGATTAATGCTAAATTAATAGATTAATCAAATTAGTGTGATAAAATCATTACTCCAAATTTGGTGAAGCATTTCAGATTTTGAAATATTGACCTTAAAAACAGCTTTAACTAATATCTTTAAAATAACAGCATATCAAATGACAGCTTGACAGTGTGGGATGAGTTGCTCATAGTGATGAACCTACAGATAAATACCGTTTGAATCTGCAACTCCACTTAGCTTTAAGGAGCTTTATAGTGAGTTTCATCTTATTGTTTAACTGTTCAGCTAAAAATTGACTGTTGTGGTTCAGTATCACCTCTCTCATAGCATTTCAGTGTCAGCAGGCAACTGTTTTCAGTGAGAAATTCCTAAAAAGCCACTGTATACTTCCTACTCATCACTAAACAGCCATCAGACACAGTTGGCCTTGTTGGTAATTAGCATAGTGGAGCATTCAGCAGCTAAAGAGCCAAATAATTCCAGAGCTAAACACAACTCCAAATGAATGATAATGTTGGTGGATGTGTACGTAAGCAACAGTTTGAGTCTAGTTAGACATTTCTTAATTCCCCCCCTTTTTTGTCTCTGCGTTACCTCCAGATGTTCTGTCTTTTGAGTTTGGGCCAAGACACCACTGTCCCTTAGTGAGTTCTCCAGGTCATCATACTGCAAATGACACATAAATAGGACATACATCTGAATAAAATGGACACGATTGGTGTTATCCATGACAAAATAGCATGTCCTTGCACTTTGTAATGTGAGAGTTTCTGCTTTTTAATAACAAGGGTCAGAAGTTTTCTTGCTAAATGAAAGCATATTAATTTGGTCTCAGTTGTGTGTCAGACAAGATCTGCTTGTAGTCAGCAGTCAGTCTGCATTGGTATCAGTACCAACCTCTTGTTGACATTTGCTAAGTGTCTCAAGAACTTTACACTTTTCATCCAGCAACTGCGCAACCTGCTCAGCCATCCACCGCTCTCTACCTGAAAACAGGGAATACAAAAGTTATAAATAATATAACTATCAGTTGTCTTTCATATATTTCTGCTTAATATGATACTATACAGTGTGTGGTGATGAGATCTATTAAGTTTGTTACTCTCAAACCATAAAAACGAATCACGATAAGAAATAAGTAGTGAGAACTTACTTCGATACAGTCTGCTTTTGACCTGTAAAAACAAGAATAAAACAATCATGAATAAGCAATCATTTGATAAATAATTTGAACCAGCAGTACACTCAAAAATTACTATACTGAAATCATATAACATCTATGTGATATTGATGCATATATACTGACTGAGCTATAACATCTACAGGTGAACAACAGCATTGTCATCAGCCCCACGAGACTGGTGATGATGACAGGCTCCCATGGGACCCCATACAGGTCAGGTCCGGGTCTGATATCATCAGGCAGTGACGACACAACCTGAAAGAACAGGAGAGAACTGTTTATTATAGGAGCTGATCCTAATGAACACCTTTGAAGCACATATCCTGTTTGATCCTTGTAAATTTGGGAACATTATTTGGTTTACTTTATTTACCCAAGTGGAGTATACACAAAGGAAAACATATTGTTGACTTGAGGATCAGCTCCTTAGTGTTGCACGACTGGCCTAAATACTGGTCCTAGTCAATGCTTTAGAGATCCACTAACAGCTGTTGCTTCAGTAGGCAGGACTATGATTTTTATATTTCTAAAAGGAACCAAATAACTTTCTAAACTCATTTATAGCAATATATGACAAAGCTAATATAACTGATCTCGAAATGTAAACAGCCTTGACTTCTCAGTCTTCAGAGGTTGCTACACAGCTGTTAAAGAAACGAAAGGATAGGATGGAGAGATGTAGAAGTACATTATCTGCAACAGTTAGAATTCGAGTTGCCATATATTGTCTGTAAGATTAGAAATAGTACATTAGTGAATTACAACAACACCTGATCAGACACAAGGTGACTATCAATTAGCTAGCTAGCTAGCTAACTACAACCAGCTAACTCAGAGAAGAATCACAAACACATCTCAAACAGCAACTTAAAATCTCAATGTAGTCCTGACAGTTGGTTTACAACGCTGGTAGCACACACGTCGTCAAGTATAAGCTGTACAAAATGTAAAAAAATGTACGCAACAATAATACTGAGCTGTTTTCTACTGCTTGACAGTCTGTTACGTTGTGTCAACTGTGAAGGCTAGCTGGGAAATGCTAACGAAACCTGCCACATAACGTACATCCTTCACTTTCTCCACGGCGATACTGTAGTAAGCCTCTGCCGTCGCCTGAATGTCGACCGCTTTACTGGCCAACTGGTCGCTTGTCGTATGTTCCGCCATCTCCGGGTTAATTCATTTGCTTATTTTAGTGGTATCTCACATTTGAAATGACATTAGGTATAGAAACTGAAGCCATCAGCCGGAGTAGCGGCGATTTCACATCCTATTCACAACACCGACGCTGAGGACCCGACCACGTCATGGGAGGGGAAAGAAAGTTGGATTTTCTTTACAAACTGCTTGTAAAGATATCACTAGATTGCCATGGCTTAGAAAATTAACAATAAGCAATCTCCATGTATATTAAGAATAAATAAATAAACATACATTGATTTAAGAACCCACAAGGACATGTAGATATAATAACACCCCCAGCCGCAAAAATGGTTCAGTCGCAACGTCACCAATTGTAAAATGCCACACTGGCACATCGGAGCGATTTCAAAGTGACACTAAAAGGAACAGGTGTCACCAAACTAAAGTACGTGTTCTCAGTGTTGTATTACTGATTAACTAATACAACTATGTCAACCCTAACATGGAAGTATATTCAAAAGCCGTTCTAGAGCTCTGTACGACCATGTTTCATTTGTGCTGAGTTCAGCCGCTGGCTAATAACAAGCTGCTTCCGTAAGTAGGACACAGGTGAACCGTGACTGATTCTTGTTTCTAAAAAAGGTACTCACAAAACTGTCCTCATTTTCGTCCATTTGAAACTAGAGAAACACAATCCCTCTCATAGTATTTTAGACAGTTTGCCTTTAGAGCAGGGGGACTGCCAGCTGGCTCACTGTAGGCTCTATGTCATGGACCCAGCAGCACCGAGGAATGCGAGTAATGATGCCTACGCCAAGCTCGTTTGACAACCGAGACGTAGGTAAAGCTAAATGCCAGAGGGAGAGTCAGATCAGCATGTCACAAGTTCACTATCTTAAAGAACCAGAGCCCACGGTGCACACTTGAAAAGCAGTGTCAGAGCTTTCTGTCAGTTTGCACTCAAAGGGAACCAAAGATGTTCTGTACAAAAGCGATCACATGTAGCTTTTTTTTATTTATTTTTTTAACATTGACCTTGTCTCACTGATGAAAAAACTATTGTTTCAAAGTAGTATATTATTGGATTTAAATAGCTTTTTAAAATACATTTACTGTACTATATGTACAATGATGAAACATCCCTCTCAAACACACTGTGGTTATTTCTAGGTTGTATTCCATGTTGTTTTGAACAAACCGGAAAGATGACTGAAGCGCTAATTTACCCATTTACCCTATGTTTGGCTGGCATGGATTTAAACCTGCTGACAACTCTTACCTGTACAGTCAGCCATGCGGTGAGCTTCCTTGCTGCATGAACATGAGTGGTCGAGTCTTCAGCCATCTGATGAACAAAGTCCAGCATTCGGTTCATCACCCCTGGACCTAGACCAAAGTTATTAACATAAACATTCAACACTGAAGCTTTCCTTCTTTGTTGCAATGTTTTTGGCAATACAATATTATTACAAATCAATCCAAAGATTTTCTGTTGGTTCTGGTAATGCCATCATGTCCGAGCTTGTGAGCTTGTATGTCACAGGACTGAAGATGCAGCAGGTCGAGTAGCACTCCTCATTTCTCATATGTTAGTGCTCAATATCTTTTAATTATTTTTAATCCCTCTTGATTTCGGGTTACTTGAGTCATCCATACCTTCTAGTGGCTGTGGTGTTCCTGGTTGAACATGAGGTCGGGACTCAGGGGACACTCTCTCATCTTCACCTCTGTTTTCCTTCTCTTCTCTTTTCTTATCCTCAGTGACCCACTCCTCTTCTATGCCTCCACTCAGGTGTCTGACTTTCTCTTTATCCATCCCCATCTGTTCATCTGTTGGAGTGTTACTATCGAGGCCGACAGAGGACCCGGACATCTTGTTTGACCCTCCCTTGATGGTCTCATCTGTATGTAACAGGGAAACACGTGCATTCTGATTGAGATCATTGAAGTCAAATGCATTATAAATTAAATATTAAAATAAGTTAGTGTCACTAATATCAGTTATGATCTTTGAGGCCATGTAGACAAAAATACCTTGGTGGTTTATTTTACTGACATCTAATTTTGCTTTGTGGAAAGTCTCTCTCACTCTTCCCAACAGCATCTCTAGCTTCTGCAGTGCGATGAGTGTGCTCGTCTTTTCTTTATCCTCCTGTGGTGCATCTGCGAGCCTCATGCTCGGAGCCACCAGTGTCTCCCTGTGATAATGCAGAAGTCTTTCTATATCCAAAACTATTGATTCGTCACTGTCAGGGTCATCAGTGTTGGAATCTGTTTTTCCTAACATGTAATCCAAAAACTGCAGCTTGTGTCCTCCGAAGAGCTCCGTCAAAACAGTCGTCTCGTCCGCGTTCATGTACGTGAGGAGGTTCTTGTAATGTTTGGAGAGGGTTTTTGCTTGGAGGGGGCTTCCTGTGGTTGGAGACAGGGGACGTGGGTGAGAATCGGTCTGTGTCGCTGGCGGAAAAGATGTCTGGATAACTGTAGGTGGGGTTGGCTGCTGCTGCTGTTCTAACAGGATGATCGTAGCGTTTGAGTGCAAATCTTCAACGTAAGCCTGGGTTGAATCAGTAGTTGAATCAATTTTTTGTTCAGGAGTCAGAGGGGTGTGTGACCCGGATGTCTCAACTGAATCAAAACTTGGTTCAGATTCTGTGGATTCAGTGGAAGGTGTTTGGCGGAAAAGGCTAACGGCATTATTGAAAAGGCCAAGCGCCCCTCTACTTTTAGTCCCTGCTTTGCCTGTACTGTGACCGGCTGGATGTTGAGCATCCTCATTCACTCTCACACCATCATCCTTTACGTGTATGTCCCCCTCTTCCTTGTCAGGTTCCTTCTCTGTGTCTATCTTCTGATCAGAGTGTAAATGTTTTGTTCTCTTCTCATTGGAAATCTCGTTGTTGCTAGTTTCAGTGTCTTCTGGTTTAGTTTCATCTCCCTGGTGGAGCACTTTGTCATTAGAGAGGTTTGTGTTTTTGGCCTCACTGGAAGACAGTTGATCATCCTCTTTGTCGTCAGCTGTCTTGCCAAGTAAATCGAGTTTAGAAATGCTGTTTTGGCCACTCTCACCTGAAGGTAGCAGATCATTGTCTGTGTAATCAGTTTTCCCATTAAAATCAGAGATTCTGTCAGCATTGTTGCTTCTGACGCCTTCACTCCCAGTTATATCTGGATCACTGTTTTTCTTCTCACCCTGCTCTTTTACCCCTTCGTCAGCCTCAGCATCGTAGTTTAATTTTTCTTCCTTATCCTGTTTTCTCTCCTCGTCTGTCTCCATGCCCTCAGACGGTACCGCCCGACTCACTCCTGTCCTGTCTGCTAATATTTGATCATTGTCATTCCTTGGATTTTGCTTTCCTGTCACTATTTCTGCTTCATCTACTGCGGTCACTATTTTCTCAAAATTGTTTTCATCTCCATCCCTCACCAGTCCATCTTTGCTAGCATGAGGACAACGCTCATTTTCACATTTCAGGTTCCCCTGTGTCCCTTTCTCAAAGCTTTCTGACTCTGCCCTGTCAGTGTTTTCCATATCTGCCTTAAAATGAGATGACTTTACTTGTTTTTCTTCCTCTTTCGCCTCTTTTTCCTTTTCTTCTTCCACCACCTTTAACTCTTCCCTTGTCTCCTCTTCTTTTAGCAATTTCAACTTCTGGTTTTCCTCTATCAGCTCTTCTGTCTGCTGTAACTTTTCCTCTTCCTTTAACTCCTCCACTTCCTCCTGCTTCTTCTCTCCCTGTAGCTCTCCCCCCTCCTCTTGCTCCCTCTCCTCATTTACCTCTTCCATCTCATCCCCTTTCTCCTCTTTCTTTAACTCCTCTTCTTCCCCTTGATTTTCCTCTTCCTTCACCTCTTCCACCTTATTGTGGTGGTCCTCTTCCTTTACCTCTTCCCTGATCTCCTTTATTTCCTGCGACTTCTCCTCTTCCTTTAACTCCTCTACCTCATCCTGCCTTTCGTCCTCGTCTTCATCGGTCTCTGTTTCAGAGCCTGTACCTGACTTTAAACCACTTTCATTCAAAACATATTCCTCAAGCCCTGTTGTCTCAGTTTGAACTGTCTGGACGTTGTCTTCGCCAGCTTTCTCAGTTTCCGTTAGCATGTGTGCATCACCTTCACTTTGTTGCGTATCTGTGGACACAGAGTTCTGATCTGCATCATCTTCCATCTCTGGTGTGCTCTCACTAGCAGACAATGATCTTGTCAACTCACCCTGGTTTGTCTCTGTATCTGTGTTATTACCAATCAATGCCAGTGAATCTGAAAGATATGTGTTGTTTTCTTCTCTGTGAGCAGTTAAAGTGTCTTCCTCAGTGGAGACTGGTTCATATCTCTCCTCTGCAGCCCCACTGACTTGACTTTGTTCTGCTGATCCATCAGCATAAATTGGGGAGATTTCTCTCTGAAGTTCGTCTCTATCTGCATTCCTCCCTTCACCTTCATGATCATCCCTTCTAGGACCACTTTTACCAGACTGATCAGAGGATTCGTCTGTGTTGTAAATCTTATTTTGGATATCAGACCTTTCCTCGACCGTTCCCTCTGTTCTGTCCTCCTCACCCTCAGATCGCTCTGTGGAGTCTACATTTAAATCCAGAGATCTGGCGCTGTCAGACTCTAAGTTAATGTCATATCGTGTCAAAAAATCCTGATCAGTGTCATCTTTGTCTTTTCCGGGCTCTATGTTGTCATCATCCACATTTTCTATTGACTTAGGCATCTGATGATCTTCCCCCTCCATTTCTACTGATCTTTCCCCGTCTAGTATGTTTTCCTCTTTCTCAATATCTTCTGAAACAATATGTGCCTCCTCTTCCTCACTGTCGAGCATTGAAGACATTTCACCTACAGCCTCAGACTTTTCTTCTAACAAATCACTGTCTTTTTGATTGACCTCGGGTGCTACATCTTCAGATGAGACACTGTCCTTACCACCGTCTAAAGAACCTCCATCATTATTATTAGTGCCAGACACTATCTCTATGTCTGATGGGACACTTTGGTCTTTTGGAGGATCTTCCACTTGTGATGCATTGCTAGTTTGTGAAATTTCTTCCTCTGTCAGTGAAGGCTGTGATTGACTGGTATCCACTGGTATCTCTTCTCTTTCCTTCAAAACACTTTCTGTTCTCTCAACAGCTTCACTCTTTTCTTTCCTGAAGCCTAAAATGTCCCCGATCCCCACATCAAACCAAGAGCCCAACCCTGGCTGTTCCTCCTCCTTTTGGACTGTCTCCTCTGCCTCTCTTTCAGTTGCTCCCTCATGTCCGGCCTCCTGATTGGTCACTCCAAAGCCCAAGGTGTTTGACAGTCCATTTCCCAGCCAATCTAATGTCCCCATCTCTTCCTTCTCCTCTTCATGTAACTGGCTGCCTTCTAGGTCCAGAGACATCCTCCTGCTCCTGAATGTCTCTGCTGGTTCTTGTTCTTCGTCGGCTTCTCTTTCTTCAGCGGAGTGACCTTTTTTATTCTCTCCTCCAAGGCCAAGCCACCCAGTCATGGTTGAAGTGAGAGAATCAGCACTTTCTTTGCCATCTTCTGTATTTTTCACAATATCATCAGGTTTTCCTTCTCCTCCTAACCCTAGCCATCCTGTCACAGAAGAGGTGAAAGAAGCTTCAGCCTGTGTTTCTGTTTTCTCATCTTTTGTCCCTCTTTCAGCTGGCTCACCAGGTTCGTCCTCTGTAGCCAGACCTAGCCATCCTGTCACTGAAGAACTGAGCCAGGGAGAGGACGCAGACCCACCTTGTTCGCCAGGAGCCGCAGGAGCCTCCCGTGCTTCCATTTGAGTCCCAGGAGCAGCATCGTCTGCATTTTCGCTTTCCTCCGCTTCTGCCGATGTATCCTCAGTTTCCCGTGCTGAAACTGGAGGTTCTGTCGGGACTTCTTCAGATGTTGAAGGACTTTCAGCACCTGTGTCTTCAGTATATGAGGTGGTCTGGGTGGTTTCTGACTCCTGGTTTTGGATCTTGTCATCATAATCATCATCATCACTGTCCAAATGACTGGAGTCAATTATAAAACCTAACTCATCCATACAGAAGAAATCCGATTCCTGCATGACGAGAGCAAAGGAGGGCACGTTAGAAATAAGCAGTGACAGAATACAATACGAATTAATCTCATGCCAACAAAAAAATGACACTGTATTGCAAAAATTGCCACAGGATCATAGGTCACCGACCCTAACCCTATAGTTTTGGAGAAGAAATATTATTTTTTACATAGCTGAATAAACAAGCTGTTCTCAGAGGAAAGTAAGGTCCCCAGAACACTGTTTGAAGCTGGAGGGTGGCGGGGTCCGCCAAAAATAAACAAAGTAAAACAGTATGATATTGTGTTGTCCTCTAAGGTCAGTTTGTTTATCCATCGTTGTCATGGTAATTCTTTATTCAGTCATGAAAACATAAAGACTTTTGCCTTGTTTGCCATTTAAAAAAGAAATCTGTCAATGAATTTATAAAAATTGCACCTTTAATGACACATTAAATGACAGAGAAGTCATTTAGCGGTTTGAATCTCAGACTACCAAGCTATGCAAAAGTGGTAGTTAAAGTATGTGTGGTTCACTACTTCCCAACATTTGTGATAATAAGGTATTTTTTTTTGTACAGATTCAACAAGTACTCATTCAAGGGTAAACACTATACCATATTAGTTTACTATTTAGTCTACTGAATTACGATCTCCTGCTATAGTAATAATGAAAGCGTATGTTTTGTTTAAAACTTCTTTTCTGAAGTACTAAAATCATTTACCTGTGTTTCCACTACTTTCTCCACAGCTGCATGAACCTGCTCCTCTTTTACTGCATCCTTTGGGAAATAACCAAACTGTTTTTCAATCTGAAAGATGAAAGAAACAGAGCAGCAATCACACTTCTGTAAGGCCACATCAGCATAGTATGTATGTATGTATATATATATATATATATATATATATATATATATACATATGTGTGTGTGTGTGTAGAGGGAGAATTAAACGTAGGGCAAGAAAGAGACAAAGATGATAAAGCACATCTATTCAGTTCCTTTTAAGATTTTGCTCTTCACTTTATAGCCATTTTACTGTTAGCTATGATTACACTATAGCCAAGTGGTAACAGCTGTAGTTCCATCAGAACACAGGCTTTAATCCTGATCCTGATTTCCACCATAGCCTTAATTTCTGTTTCAATTATATACTCTGCTGTATATGAGAGCTTATGCAAAGATAATTATACACACTTTATATTTAAAACCCTGACATGTACTTTTCGCTGTATGGATTTGATGTCATATTTAACCATAATCCTCTACTCCATTATACTGACAATCTCACATCTTCAGCAGACAGAAGCACTACTTACAATACATCCAACTCAATGTGTTTCTCCAGGTTTAAAGTCCTAACAAGCCCTTTGTTAATTCTGGTGTACATTCATTTAAGACATTCCACTGTAAAGAAGAGGTATATTTACACTGATGCAGTTTTTGCTTTAGCCCACAGTTACTTAAATCACTTTAAGCAGTTGTTCCTATAATTCTGTCTATTAAGGTACATAATTAAATCGTCTAATGAATGGCATGGAGTGCCTCCACAGACAAGCAACATAACTCAATCAGTGCTGGGAATCTAAAAGGTTAATCAAGACTAATCTCTTCAACCCAAAACTTCAGAGACTTAGTCGAATGAGCTATTTCCTGAAAGAAAGTGAGAGAGAGAGAGAGAGAGAGAGAGAGAGAGAGAGAGAGAGAGAGAGAGAGAGAGAGAGAAGACAGGGACATAGATGAGATATGAGACGTACACTGCCTGCCCACAGGTCTTCTCTCTTTCCGGTCAGTTTGTGGTAAACAAAGAAGGTGACTCCTTTTCTGAAGCTCAGGAAACGGCAGTCTTTACCTTGGTGGTCCCTGATGGCTTGCACTCTGCTCATTATGCCTAAAAACAGACATAATGACAAAGTCACGCAGCCACAAAGACGTCATTTAAACAGAAACACAAATTATACACATGATGAAAAGCATAAAATCCTAAAGAAAACTTTTTAAATAGAGTTCCTTATATATGAATTAAATAAGAGTATATCACAAGGACTTACTTTCACACTCAGAATCTCCACAGATCTTGTAGTCAGACAGCAATCCCAGACTGAAGTGAGGTAAAATCACAAAAAGTATGCCTGTACTCCACAGGACGTTGTAAGACTGTGAAACCGCCATTCTTGTTGTTTTAACAGGAGTGTATTAAGGAAAAATGTCCATCATGGGGAAATAACTTTGGCCAGTTGTGTGGGCAATTGGACATTGCCTCTAGGCTGTTGCTGTCATGAAGACTCAGTGGTAAATGAAACAGTCGAGATAAGATATAGGCCTAAGGCTAGCATGAGGATAATCATTAACATCCAAGAGCTGCTTGCAATATGTCTACAAACCTTTATCTGGTCACTGGCAAAAGCTTTTTAAACTTATTTTTAATATTAGACAGAAAAGTGTAGTGGGAATTAAACAAACAAATATGTCGAAAGATAAATATTTTACCAGGCTAAAACGTGGACACTTTCTGGACTTTACCCTTTATCTAAAAAGACTACAACACGAGCCACCTACATTGCCATGGCAACCAACGCCGCGCACAAAGATGATGTCATCACTCCGCGTCGACAGCAAAGATGGCGCCCTAGTTTGTGAGTTCTTTCACCACCTGTGAAAAATAAACTGCTGATGTCCTTTGAAGAAGTTTTTGTTGCGAACACCCGCTTCACCCGTCCTCGGCAACATTTTCCCTGATACAGTTTGATACAAGTTAGCTCGCAGTTGATACGAAATGAAGTCTGACGTGGATGAGTTAATGCCGAGGCTGCTGCCTATTGAGTTTGGAGCTGGTACAGAGAACCTGGAGCTGAATGGACCGCCGAGAAACCCGCAGGAATACCTTCGACAGGTCCAGTAAGTTCCCCTCGAACAACCCCTGTTTGACCGTTTAGACAGAGCAGAATTACTGTGAGTCTTTTGGCGACGGCCCTGTATTACACCCGTACTGGCACCGGAAGTATTGTAAACATGGTGGATATTTACAGTAGAGGGCTCATCATCTTAATACGTCAAAGGTCATTTTTTGCGTGACTGCGTGATGTTAGAAGCTATGTCGCTGTTACACATATTGCTTTCTGACTGTACACTCCACCTTAAACAGATACCGCGACTGATAAACTCTACTCCTCGTGTTGAACTGTTTGTGAGTACTGGTGCGTGAGGAGAGACATTTAGTCGTGTGTCTGAATGGTGAGTGTTTCCTTTCCATCAGGTTGGAGGCGTCACAGTGTCCAGAGGTGGTGGTTGCTCACATTGACCCCAAGAAACTGAAGAAAAAACAAACAGTCAATGCCTCTGTGAGTAAATGTACAATAATCATCATTTTGATGTAAATTGTACTGTTGATTGAAGTGTATTGCTTTGCTCTCTGTGCGTTTATTTAAAAAAAAATATCAATATCTGGGATGGATATCACAAAGGCTACAAATAATGCTAGTGTGGCCCTCTTCTTGATGCTTCCTCCCCAGCAAACCACATTGTAGAAAAGGACACTGGCCAGTGTTGGCATGTGAAGGATTAGGTGTGATGATGTATTCTGCTTCTGTAATTCTCTGACTGCTTCTGTGTTTAGGTGGCAGGCTGTCATGCAGCTCCAGTGGGGTTCTGCCCCAGTCTGGGTTGGCAGCAGCAGCAAGTCGGCAACTTCTCTGGTCTCAGACAGGTAGAACAAAAACGTTCAGGTCTTTCTTCTCACTTTAGTCCATAGAATCTCAACAAAATGTATTGCATAAAAGCATTCTCTTGAAAACCCTTCTTGAATTGTCAACAACCTGAAATTATCCAATGTGGATTCTGTGTTTTGCTTTCAGAGCATCACAAAGAACAGAAGACACTGGAGCAGCCAGTCTCTGGACGACAACGTGCAGATGGTGAGGAGATGGCACGGTCGAAAAATGTATTCAGTAATTACAGAAGTGTTAAGTGGTTAACATTTCATGGGAGGCATACTGTGTGTGTGTGTGTGTGTGTGTGTGTCCCACAGCCAAAGCTAACAGACGAGGAGGGCTGGAAGAGATTTTGTTTAGGAGAGGTGGTCTATCTAGGCATTTTGTCTAGCCCTGCTGAACCAGAGCCAGCACTGGACTACAGCAAGGTTGTATGAATGTTCCAATTGATACATTTTGTCTTTTACTTTTATTTTGCTGCCTGCTCTTCATGTTTCTTGGTTAAACAGAGTTTTTAATGATCCTTGAATATTGTCATGATTGACAGATTTTAATCAGCACGATTTCAACTGTCACTTTAAAATACTACACCGTATTCTTTGTGAAAATCGAAACTGGCCGTTGTAATGATCGTTACTCCTTCTGTGACTGCATGTGTCTGCACTCAGGTTGGCTTCCCTCCGTTCCTCAGTATAGTGAGCAGACTGAACCAGGTAAATCCTCCTCACTGAGCTCACTTTAAACCAGTCCAACAGTCTGACTGATGTGTCTGTTTTCTCCTCACCTCTCTACAGTCCACAGTGCTGATGGTGTTGGACATTCTTATCAGCTGGTTTGATGAACATGAGTTTGCTCCTCAGTTGGTAAGTTATTTTAATGGATTATATCCACAAGTCCAATACAACACTCACACTACAATGGAGCCTTTATTTTTGCTCTCTGTCGTGGCATAGGAGATGAATGTAAACGGCAGCAGTGTGTACCTGCTTATCTCTTCCAACCCAAATAAAAAAGCAACAAGCTCTATTGTTTTCAAACCACCTACCGAGAGGAAGAAATACTACTTTGTTTGTGCATCGCCATTTGAGTCACCTTTTCCTTTTCTTACTTTCCATGTTTGAATCATTGTGAAATTGTTTGATTTCTTGCTGTGCTTGCTTTAGGGTCGCTGGTTGTATTCCTTGTTGGCCTGCCTAGAGAAACCTCTGCTGCCTGAAGCTCACTCCTCCATCAGACAGCTGGCCAGGAGATGTGCTCAGCTCCGCAGCACGCTGGTAGGATTACTTCTGCTAATGTCGTCTGGACTGCGATGGTCCTGTGTGTTTGCTGTACTCTAAGGTCCTCTTTTCATTCCTGGGTATTTAAGCAGAAACTTGCCTGTTGCTACTTTTGCATCATGGTGGCTATTTTTGGTGCTAAACCTCACTGCTGAGGTGCTTCCACTCAACTTCAGATGATCCTTTCACTCTCACAGCTAAGGCTAACTTGCCACGTGTCATGCTAAATTAACTCAGCAGTTTAAGGCACTTTTATTTCGGTGTAGAGACATTATTTTATCTAAAGGTAATCTATTTGCATATTTCCATCAGGTCATTGTACTTTTGATATATTTCAGCTGACTAAATCTGTGTCCTGATTTAATGATTCCACAGGAGAGTCAGGAGGATGAGAAACTGCCTGCCCTCAACCTGCTCATCTGTCTTGTTGCCAGGTATTTACCACAATTTATATCTGTGAGATCACATACAGTACATACATATACTGCATAGTGTATGTATACCAAGTCAGATTTGGCCTGCGTGCTAAAAGCTGCATATTGCCCATGTCTTTTCTGCAGATACTTTGAGCAGAATGACCTGGCAGACCAGCCAGAGTGAAAGCAGGATTCAACTGTAGTGGCTTATAAGAAGACGCTATGGAGGAATGTGCTGTCAAGCCCTCTGGCTGATGCTGCAGTCAGTCAGCAGGCTCAACTATCAAGCAACAAGAAACTTATGTACAAGTGAAGATGGATGCTCTTTGTCAGTCAAATCCAACGCAATAGTGCACACAACCATGCTCGAGGCCTTGGTGGTTCTGCACATGTTGTGATAAAAGTGCTGC
Organism: Diplodus puntazzo; assembly: GCA_963678695.2. Taxonomy (NCBI): domain Eukaryota; kingdom Metazoa; phylum Chordata; class Actinopteri; order Spariformes; family Sparidae; genus Diplodus; species Diplodus puntazzo. The sequence continues at coordinate 23,733,215 of OZ023175.1, read as the reverse complement.
AAACGTTTGAAGAGACTGAGTCATTAACTCGGAACTTGTATTACCAAAGTAACCAAATAGTTTGGTAACTTGAATGGACCACTGCTGTGTAACTGGACAGAAGGCAAAGCAGCTGGGTTTTTTTCCCCGTAGGAAAAATGCAACCTTTTTTCTTTGTGAACTGAGTCTTGGTGTTTATGGTTGTTTTAAATGCAACATGTCTATTAAAGTGTGACGATTTGTAGAATAATTACTTATGTGTAAGCATTTCACCTCAACAACTATCTCAAATATAGTTAGCATTACTGTTTTTAAGTCAGGCAGACAAAATTACTGCAAGAATCACCTACGAGTAAAATTCAATAGCTACTAGGGGTCAACAGGGGCTCAATCTAAGGGATCGCCTCTCTTCATAGTCAGCTTCCATTTTTCCCAGAATAATGACCCACAGGGCAAGGCTGCCAGGAGCCACTCACACCTCAGACCATCTGCCACATGTGAGAAGACAAGTCATTTAAATATAGTTTACTGAATGCTTCCGCTGGTGGTGACAAACATTTAGTGCAACATTACTTTATGATTTTTCAAATTTAGAAAAGTAAGATTCAAAAGAGACAGTGTCATTTCCTAAAGCTGTTGCATTCACAATGAGACGTTCTTATCCAGCAACTCTGTATTGGTCTTGAAATCTGAACTTTAAAAGCTACACTAGAGGTAAATTGATTACTGGTTAACCGACAGAACCGTAGCAACCATCTTGTCAATTGTTTAATGTGAAGCCACATTCCATCTTTTCAAATATGAGAAGGTGTTGCTTTGTAAAATTGAAAAAGAAAGAAGGGTAAATTAAACAGCCATATTGAGGAATGTTGGTTCAGACATTTGATTTCATGTTTAGATTCAGAGAAACTGGCAGAATGCCTTTCTACATCTTGGCATTTTACACTTGCATTATCATTTGCAGTTCTAACACAACTAGAAGAACAACACCACACACAATTAGACTAATACCTCACCTTTAATTTGAAGCCGTTTCAATTTGTACAAAAAAATGAAAAAACATTTTCAAAACAAAAATTTGAGCAAATCACACACACACACACATCTGGACGACATTGATCAAGTGGTGGAAATACATGAGGATCAACAGCGTTGTCACATCAACTTGAAAACAACTAGTGTGCGTTAATGGTTACCACTTCATAACCATCAATACCCCAGCCTGTGGCATTATGGTTAGGATAAAAAACTGTAACCTAAACATTCAACACCATCTTTCCATAGTGCCACAAATAGCCTTTTAAAACCCAAATCAGGCCAAAGTTAAATCATTTGGATTTAAAACGATTAAAATGAGATCTTGATTAGTCTTGTCTGTCTCAAAGCCATTTGGAATCCTATTAAGAGACAGTTGCCCCACAGGTACTGTGACTTCTAAGTTCAGTTTACATTTTTGTCACCATGTAAATGGAAAATGAAGGAAGAAAATTAGAACCAGTCATCCATAGTGAGAGAGACTTATGAATCCCCACAATGAGGAAAAAAAAATCCTCCTACATTAAAACTTCAACAGGTTTCTGTGGCGTTTCAAGGACAAGTGATTTTAAAAACCTTTGTGATCTCATGTCTAACAAAGTAAATAGTTTGTTTTCCCTCCGTGTTTTCCTGTGTTGCCATATGGGGGCTAAATAAGAACCAAATTAGCGCCTCTTGTCCTTCCTGTCTCTATCTTTATGCTCCCTATCACTCCGGGACGACCTGCCCCTCCCTTCATCACTTCTCCTCTTCCTCCTCTCCTTTGATCCTTTCGAGTCTCTCCCTCCACCGCTACTCCCTCCTCTCTTCCGGTGACTTCTCTCTTCTCCTTTCTTCCTGCCCCTATCTGACGGCCTCCTCTTGCGCTTGCCGTCTCGGCTGCGACTTCGGCTGCTGCTGTTGGATGACGAGGACGAAGACGATGAAGACGACGAAGAAGAGCGACTCGATCCTGAGGAGGAGGAGCTTCCGCTGGAAGAGGAGCCAGAGGAGGAAGAGGAGGAGCTGTTGCTATGACTGCGGCCCTTCCTTGACTCCTTGTCCTTCTTCCTCCCTCGCGCACCGCCCTCTCCATCTTTAGCGGTTGCAAGGGTGATGCTGGGGGCCTCCTGGGTATCAGGTTGTTTTTGGGGAGCTTCGTCCTCTGGTTTCCGTTCCACTGTCGGATTCTGAACTGCTGAGTCCTGGTCCCTGAGGCTAGGGATGACCAAATCCTGTCTAGGGGCTGTTTGAGACCCTGGGATCATCTCCAGGCCCAGAACCCCAGCGAGCTGAACTGCTGGCTCCTCTGGGAGGCTGATCTGGGGCTGACTGCTTTCTGGTGCTTCTTGGCTTTTTTCAGCTGGTTCAGAAGACTGGGCGTCCTGGCTCTTTTGATTCTGAAGGTCTGTGGGTGCCTGTTTACTGTCTGTTTGTCCCTCCACTCCCTTACTGTCCTGCTCAGGCCCACCCCCCACCTCCATTTCAATCTCCTCAGACCCTGGACTGGCGTCCTTCTTTCCCTTCTCCTCCCTGTCCCCTCCGTCTTTACCCCCCTCATCTCCTAATTTCTTCTCCTCACTCCCCTCCTCCCTCAGCTCCATCCCCTCTACCTCTTCCTCTACCTTCTTCAACACCTCCTCCCCTCCCTGCCTTTCCTCCCCCTCATCCTTCTCTCTCACCTTTCTGTCCCCCTCCTTCTCCCCCCCTCTCTCCCTCTCCTCCTCTTCATCATCATCTTCCTCCTCCTCTTCCTCCATCTCTACATCCCCCTTATTACCTGTCACCTTGACTACCTGACCTGCGGGCTTACCCTCCATCGGGCGGTCCATTCCTGTTGCTGCCATGTTGCCATCCTGGTCGCGGTTTGGTTGACGCCGGGGGCGGGACTCCATCTTGCTGAGGTGTTCAGCAAAAGCCTCGCACCTCTCCTCAAATACAGCTGCAAGGAAACAAACAGATTACAAAGTGATCATCTCCGTGTGACCGAATAACATCTTGTCAACAAAGGTCAAAGCAATTTTTGAATAGTAAAGTTAAAGTGTGAATCTAACTGACCATTTAGTTTCTTGGTGGAGTCATCGAGGAGTTTCTGAGTGGCAGAGCACATCTTTCCAGGCAGGTAGAAGATATGAGGCTTGGTCTTGGTGCGGATATATTTCACCAGACGGTTATTGTGGCTGGTCCACTCCTCTTGCTATTAATGTAGGAAAGATATGGTTGAATTTAATCCTGGCAAAGTAACAACTCTATGTCATCTGTTTTATGAACAATTACAAAACATGACTGAACATTACACCTTACCAGATACAGTATCTATGCATTCATTTTTAAACCAAATTCAAACAAGTTAACTGATGGAAACTCGGTGTTGTACATTTTCTTACCAGCTGAGCCAATTCTACTTTCTGTTCCAGCAGTCTCAGCTCAGTCTGTTTGGCTCTCCTCTCTTCAAACAGCTCCCTCTTTTCAGTCTCCACCTTCTTTCTCTCAGCCTCAGCCTGAACCTCGAGCTTCTGCTCGATCTCTGTACGCCGCTTTTGCTGAGGAGGCAAAAGAAAAGATGGACATAGACAGGATTAAGGAGAGAAACGGCGAAAAACCACCATCTAATTCCACTGATTAAAATACTCTGCTGTCCTTAATAGCAGCCATCTCAGTGATTGCTAAATTTACATAAATTTACCAGCTTTCCTCACCTTCTCTGTAGAGACGTTTGATTCCTGTTTGAACTTCTGCAAGGTCCCCATCAGCAGGCCGAACATTCGCCGATTCCTGACCAAGAAAACACAAACCCACCATCATACATTAATAATTAATACGGGCTGTTAGGTTCACATTTTCATAAATCTTTTAGTTATTGTTGCCCTTTAACAAATTTGACTACACAGACAGCTGTCAGCTCTGATTGAAATGACTGCGGGCTTGTAGCTCAGGTCAGCTTACCTCTGTTTGCCCCTCTCATCCATGGTTTGATCTTGAATGAGGTCTCGGCGTGTTCTCTCCTTAGAGGTAGCTACTACAGACGACTGCAACGCCGGCTGAGGGAAGAAAAAAAACACGTTTGTCTAACAAACACTGATTGTACCAGCATGTCCTAGTAACTGATATTTACTTGTGACAGTTAATGATGATCACCTATTTCTGAGCAGCATTTGATGTATTTTTGGTCTCCCTATTTTTAAATTAGATGCTACTCAACAAAGAGATTACACACTAAAATAAAAGTGGATTAAAACTGACATGTCCAGATACCTGACAACCAATCAAAATCAGTCATTTTCCATTGCCACCCAACCGTTTCCCCACAAGCTGCACATATTTACTGTACATACTGTAATATCTGGCTTGCACACATACTTTGCACTTTACTGCTTTTTTGCCCTTTTGGTTGAACGCCAACTGCATTTCGTTGTCTCTGTACTTGTACTGTGCCTAATGACAAGTTGATTCTAATCTAATATTTACAGCATTTTAACACTTTTTCAGTAGAGCTAACTCCTTATTCTAACCTTTTTGACATCGTCATCATCCTCGGCGTCGCTGTCGTGACGCGCATCTCTCCTGGCCCTCTGGTCCCCTGCCAGCCTGCAGGAAGACACACAAACATAAGACATCCAGCAAGTAACAGATACTTCAGACGCAATGCAAATGTAGTAACTCTGCACTGCTAGCTGTCTGGGCCAGAGATACTAATTGAGGCTTTGCATCTGGTAGAAAGCCAAGAATATAAGTAATTAAAGTCATATTATTTCACTGCTGTTAAGCCTAAGGCAGCCTTTTGTGGAAATGTTGATGTTCAATCAGAAATCAATTTGTTTCAATATAACAAGTCAACAGTCATACGCTAAACACAATTCTACACTAAAGACGAACCATAGCCTAAAAGCCATAAAATGTAAATAATATAATTCTGGGTAATATCAGTACAGCGGCATGATAAACATGCATCTATACATTTATCACCTCAGCAGAGCTCCTTCAATGTCTCTCTGCTTGGCAGGGGGGCCGCCGCCTCCAATGTCTGAGAGACTACGCCTGAGAAAGAACACAAGACCGTGGTTAGAGGTATGCAGATGCTTTAAAACTGACAAGCGCGACTCAGGATTTTCTTCATGTTGGTAACAATTCAGTAATAGCCTACAGCAACATTATAATGTTTTGCACATGCACATCTATAGGTGTTGTCTGTGGTGCAGTTTAATTCTATAGTTTTATGTCCAAAGCCGTTTATCTAACTCTTGATGTTCAGTCTATACTTGCTAATAAATGGGGAAATAGTTCATATAAATCCAAATGTAATTTATAACCTTCTTTAAATTCAAAGCTTCTTCCCACCACTTACACCTCTACCATGTGGTAAAAATGATGTGAAACAATTCAACAAATTCACAATTTCATCGATGAAGTCTGTGGGTCCTAACGAAAGGTCGCTTGCCAAGATCCGAGTTTGGCGTTCCTGTTATTCATTAATAAGATTTAACTTGTTTTCGAGATAAATTGGACACGGCCTGCAGGACTACTGCAAGTATTCGGTCCGCCACCATCTGGATTAGCATGAATGTAGTTACATTAATCTTTACCTGAGCAGGTTGATTCCTCTGCCTCTACCTCCTCCACCGGGGCCTGCCGGGGGGCCGCCGAGCCGACGGATCTGACCCGGTCTGTAAACACAGCGTGAAACAAGGTCAACACAAAACCTAAACCAGTCGTATGGTACCCACACCAGTCCGGGGAAATGCCTTTCTCTATAAATATATCGGTACACTACTTGCAGCAGAGCCTGTTTGTTCCATTAAAATGAGAAGTCTGGGCCGACCCTCGGAAGACGCCTACAGGGCCTAGTTATAGTTGGCCTAATAGGTTTAATATTTCCATCCAAAGTTAAAAGTATACATTTAAACCAGGTTTTTTTTTTCTCGCTATGCATGTTTATTCATCAGTCCTGACAGAAGTGAGGCTATCCTCTGTCGGTTCAGTTAGCGCAAAGCCATCTGAGAGGCGGTAATGTTTGCTAACTAGCTAATCGACTCATGCTACCGCACATTGCTAGTCGTATGAATGCTAGCCTGTCACTACAAATATGCCGAAAGCTAAATAACCATTCTGGCCTTTTACCTGGATTCATTAGGATCCCGTCCGGTTAATTTACGAATATTATCGTCCACACTTTTTAAGCTTTCCTTAGCTTTTTCGAGCTGGTCTTGCAAGCTCCGCACCACCACCGCCATCTTGCTTCCAGTTAGCGCGAATCACGTGTGTTTCTTCTTCTTCTATCCTCCCTTGTCCATTTTTCTTCTTTGCGTTTGCATTCAGCTGACATGTAACATGTTGGTATAATACCGCCACCTGCTGCTCAGTTTTTAACCCTAAAAGTGATGATACAGTAATACAGTATGTCACAATGAAAAAAATAGTTGTACAGTCACACAAGTGAGGTTGTGCTGGAAAAGATTACACCAAACAAGGCAAGGTAAAAAGTTTTTTAGATGAAATTTAAAGGTAAAATCAAAAGTAGCCAAAAAACGGCCACTTATACCCTGAACCTCAGAGGGTTAAAGCACCTAAGAAATCCTTGCTGCAAAATAGTATTACCAGCGGCATGACGCTAAATTATGAGCCTTTACTGGAGGTGGGTGGTGTTGTTTCAGAGGACCCAGGATACCTAGGATTGCTCCCCAGGAATTATAGGACCATAACTTGTTCTATAGCAGTCAGTCAACTCATAATTTATGACATAAACTGGAAAGTTTCACCTACAAACAAACATACCAAGAATTTGACGATATTTGTTAACCCAGCAAATGAATAAAATCTAAACAAAAGACATCTGACTACAAACTGATGTTTGCAAAACACAATAAAAAGGATGTGGCACCCCAACTTGAAAAAGTTAAAAGACATGTTTTTTTATACTGTGACAGAACAAAACAGAACACAATGTTCCTCATTTCGTTTGATTTCCCCTGAGCCACAGGTGTGCAGGCCTCTCTCTTTTGAACTGTACCACAAACTGCAGTGAGTTGAGAACACCGGCTCTGAATCGTGAGTCTTAAATCGAACATGAAACCTCTTTGAGTCCTGCTCTTGCAGCGCCTGCATATCAATGTGTGAAACAAACATCAAACCGCAGTCAATTTCCTGGTTTACATCTGCGTGTGGCACAACCTGCAACGTTATCTACTTTAGATGTGTTTATAGTGCATCACAACAAATATGATTTAGTGAATATACTTATTCACGTTGGCAATGTATGTGTTACACTACAGGATTTAGAATTGTTAACTTCATGCATTACGTGCATCCAAGTGCTCATATTCAATGAGTTATATTCATTATTTGAAACACTGAGGTAGAATGGAGTTGATATATTGAGGTAAACTGTTTATCACAAGTTGATGTTATTATTAAAGGTCCCATATTGTGCTCATTTTCAGGTTCATAATTGTATTTCAGGTTACTGCTGGAATAGGTTTACATGCTTTGATGCTCAAAAACTTCAGTTTTCTCAAACTCTCCAGTGCACTGTGATCCTCTGTCTAAAATGCCCTGTTTTAGCTCCTGTCTCCTTTAAGGCCTCTCCTCCTGAGTACCAAATGTGCTCCGATTGGTCAGCTGCACACGCCTGAGCCAGCACCGCTAACAATATCAGAGCAGCTTCGCTAAATTAATTCTTATGTGCCAAAGCAGCTGCTGTGCGTAAATTATGCAAATGTGTGATGTGGTGACGCAGTGTGGTGTGACAAAACCACAGAGTTAAAGGTGGGACTATGTTGATGCATGTCAAACATTTTCGAGAGCAGTGTTTTCTGTGGGAGAAAGGTGGTCCTGTTGGTGCCGCCTCTGACCTTTTAACTTTCAAGACCTTTTACATGCACAAGAACATATATAAAACACTGAAGGAAACACAATAATGAAAAAGAAAAATGTTCTTAATGTTTAAATCCACCCTAAACCACACATAACTTTAATCATAACGGATCTAAGATATTTTGTTTTATCCTAAACCTTTCAATCTGTTAATGTGGTGGTGATCAGTTTTAGTCTTTCTATACCATCCAATATAATTTTATCTGTTGACAATTTACTTAAGTGTATTTAATATCTTTTTTCCCACAGGCTATTTTCCAGTAAGAAAAGAAGCAATGGCTTGATCATCTACCAGAGCGGACCAATCAATGCAACCAATATATGTGAATATCTGATAATTATAAGTCATCTATGAGAAGAAGGAGTTGCAACAATATTGAAATCGTAATTTATTAATCATTTCTCCTGCGTCTGACACAGTGTCTGGTGTTAATCAACAGTGTTGGGTGCTGGGGAGTAATTAAGTGCCACCTTGTGTGTTGTTGTTTGTCATCTCCACTGCAACTGTGAGACACACACAATCTATTATTATATAACACCATCATGATAATCTTATAGTCTGATTATCCAGACGTGAACAGCCTCTTTGTCTGAGGTTTGAACAAATCAGAAAACAAACTCAAATTAGCAGTGTGCATTTTTCTCTGCTCTTCTGACAAAGATTATGGGCAAGTATTCAAACCACTGAGGTTACGCTTAAAATGAATCATTCGTCAAAGCAACCCCAGACTATGCTTTTCTCCATATTAAAGAAAGTCAGTAGAGTTGCACCCTTGCTCTACAGTTCATAGGTGTAGCTTTTGTCTCATAATAATTAAGTGAAATCGTGAAACGGGGATATTTTGTGACATCGTTATTGGACAATGCAAATGTCACATTGTCAACAGGTGAGATCCAAGAGAAAGCATCACTCCTCCTGTTTTTGTTCCTGTGTGTCTGCCTTGGCTCGGTTGTTTAGTATCTCTTTCCCCTCTTTTCACCTCTGTCTCTGCCCATCGCCAACCAACCATTACCCCCCACGTTTCCCATTGTTGTGTTGCCATGGTGACACTGGTCACATCTCATTTCGGAGTGTTTCATGTTGCTTTCCCCCTTGAGGGAAAGCCCTGCAGTGGCGGCCAGTTGAGAAGAGCTCATATCAGTGTCCCCTCCTCATCAGCTAGAGTCTGTTTAATGTAAAGCCAGAGACCATTCATAGGCTTCTTTAGTAGAGCTTTTTGAGCAACGGGACAATAAATCTATCTTGGCTTGTGTAATCAAAAAGGTCCACTGGTACAGTGGATTCCAACCTCCTGGAGCTGTACCCATTTGTGACTCACTCGGCTATGACATCCTGTTTTGTTTCACTCCTGCCAGTGAGATTTCATTATGACTGAGGTAATATTCTGCAGTCGATTGGAGAAGGGGATTAGCTGTAGATGACTTCCATTGTACTAACATCTCATTAGAGGGAATACAGCCGGAAGAACTCACAGGTGAGCCACTAAAGTCCAACAGAGAAAAGACTGTGAAACCTGAGGACTCATAACAAGCCTCAAGTGGTTAATAACCCTCTAAACTACAGCTGCAACAATTAATCAGTTTGGATGATTAGTTCATTATTCCCACCATGTTTCTGTCAAAAAGTCAAACATATGCGGTTCAGGCTTCTTAAATGAAAAGATTTGCTGCTTCATTTGTAACTTGTAGGTGAGTGTTAGGATTTTGGACTGCTGGAAAAGAGAAGCAATTTAAAGATGGCTCTCTGGGCTGTAGGAAATAGTGATTAGCATTTTTCTCAAATTATTTATTTTTTATAGACTTAATGATTAAAGTAGACATATTCTGCTCATTTTCAGGTTCATGATTTTATTTTGGGTTACTACTAGAATAGGTTTACGTCCTTTAATGCTCCAACAAAACATCAGTTTTCTCATACTGTCCCGTGCTGCAGCACTTTATTCCCACTCCATCTGAAATGTTCTGTTTCAGCTCCCGTCTCTTTAAGTCCCGTCCTCCCGCAGATAATAACCACTTGCAGCCCTGCTCCAGACAATTTACAGTAGTCATCATCTCTTAAACCCCAGGAAGTCTGAGAATCGTATTGCTGTTTGTAGACATGTACCCAGAAATCAGCTGAAGCTAAAAATGGAAAGCCAAAAAAATAAAAAAATAAGTCAATGGAAGCAAATGACTTTTTAATGCTTTTATTCACTGACTAAAAGAAGAGGAGCATTCATTCAACATTAATTCAAATCAACATTCGGCAGGTTGACCTCTCAAGTGTACGCCATCTGTCAGTTAAAAGAGGTTTCATATGGAGGTTTGTAATGTATCCTCCCTTTTCTCCACAACAGAACCATGGATCAACACTGTTCTTGATGATAAAATCCGTCCTCGCAGCTGGAGAGGACTCATTCCCTGCAGACTCATCCAAAACACGGCTGGAAAGATTTCAAGTCAGAGTTTTCTGGACAAATTAGGGACATTCTTAGAGTGGACCTTTTCTAAGCTGGTTAGAGCAATTCTTTGTTCTCATCTGTGTTAAAAACCAGCAAAATACTTTAACAGATGTGAAGCCATACAGCTCGGCGTGGATCATGCAGATACATTTCAGTTGAGTTAGACGTGATGTTTATAAAATTGTTCACAGATCTGATCTGGATATTTTTTAAGAAACGAGTGAAATGTATTTAAAATCTGCTCTGTGACCTGAAATCTGGTCTAGCTGTGTTTTGGGATACGTCTGGTTCCCTGCTTTCAGGAAGAAGGTAAAACCCACTGCTATGTGCTCACTTAACAAACACAATCACACAGGAACGTAACGCTCAGAATATTCAACATTGAGGATGGTAAAACCATTTTCGCAAAAAACACACAACAACATAGCTTCCGATTTACAAAGTCTGTGTGATTTTATAATATACTTCATGTTCAGAAATTGAACCCGGACATGTGTTGCATAAGAGTATACCACGGTAATGCATTGTTGATACCTATACAAATATGCACTGTGTGAGTTTATATATCTATTTATATAGTTTATATTTCTTCCTCTATGGTTTTCTAAAGACGCAGCCGGGCGCTGTCAGCACTGCTTGTGCCCCTTTGTGGCCACTAGTAAGACTGCTGTTATTGCAAACTGTCCTGATTTTAAACAAATGCACAACATTCGTACCACGATAAAACTAGGGGCCGTCTAGCCAGTCTCACAGAGACCAAGAGTGAGCCCGCCGTCACCGCTGCTGTCGCTGGGCTGGCTGACCAGAATCAAAAGATCTTAAAACTAAAAATGATAAGATTTTCATAAATCATCATAAGGCCAAGTATTGTCATTGCAAGTTCTTATTAATTTGTACGTCTTCATTTCTACTGTGTGACAGTGAGAAAAAGAAAAAGAAAATATAAAAACAGAACCAAAACAGAGAGAAGAGTGTGGATTATATGCATTCCTCTTGCATAGTTGTGAGGCTGGAATGGGCAGCAGGCCTGCCTGCCTGGCTAATTAGGAGCTTTGGCTCTCCAGACTTGACAAGAAAGACTTTGTTTAGCAGCCAGAAACATCAGAGCCACAGTAGCTGAGATCTAAATGAAGATAGTTGGCTGACACTGAGCATGAATATCTATCAGTTCCTTGATATAGCCAGGCGCTACACACAAACCTCTGGGATATGCACCAGAGCGACTGACAGAGTTTGGCCAGGTTATGCAATCAGTGCCATTTTGTTGTTTCTTCTCAAGAAATGCAGTGTGACAGTGTGACATGATCATACCCTTAATGTCACCGTCATGCTGGGATCATCATCATACACTTACTGCAGTTTTAGTGTCAGCTATAGCTGGACGTAAAAACTAGAGGCTCTCAGTGTGGCCAACTGCTAAAGTCCTTGCTCTGTATGAACCTCTCCTTCTCCCGGATTATATCAGAGTCCACACACATCTATCTACCTCTGTTACACAGGACTGATTTTATACCAGTGCAATGCACATCCAGTGTTTTTCTCCAAGTAACAGAAACATATATCAGGATGTTAATCAGATTCTTCACATTCCTGTAGAGTCCAGCCCTGTATGAGCCCATTCAGAGGTCTTGCATGTACTGGTAGTAGTCTATGGTCTTAGCATTTCAATAAAAAAATAAAACAAACAGGAAGCGTCTGAACTCTCACATTGTGACGAAGAAACCCTGTCATTTAATGGTAATCCCTTCAGAAACAAGTCAACCTTCCCTGAAACTCTTTTAGAGAAGGCTTTAGGCCCAGAAATAACTCACTGCCTCACTTTGACAGCTAGTTAGAGTTTCCAAAACATCCCAGAGTCAACATCACCAACTCTCAAGCTGGCATCGAGTCTGAGCAAAGATCAAAAGTGGATGTGAAACTGGTCGTGTGTGTGATGTGTGTCTGCCTGTGGCTCTGAGCCTGCGTTTAGACTGATGCAGATCTGACACAGTCTGCTGCTTTGGTACTAAAATAACACACTAACGCTTCTGTCCATGTCAATACTATTAAGGACCAGGAAAGAAGTGTCAAATCCGACTCTTTGTATTTGAGCCTGGTAGGACAGACTTATCAGGTCCCTGTATTTCAACAGTTTTAATAAACTGTCGACTGACTCAGATGGACTACATGAGAGGCCAGCTCCGTGGATTCAATTACTCATCAGGCCACAGAGGGAACCCTGTTGTCTTCTGGGATATCTCTATGAATGCATATAAAGAGCAGAGAAAAATCTAAACAAAACAAAGAGGTGGGGCACACTGAACTGGCTGTGACCACATCAATGTACAGTAACTGCAGGTGATGGTCTCCTGAATAACGGACAGCCCATCTCCCCTCTAGAGCCTTCAAACCTGTCATTTAATGGCAGAACTTGTTAAAAAAAGTCTCGGCTAGCTTTGTGTTTCTGTCTGCATGTGCTGTTAAGTAAGTCCAGCACAGACATGAGGTGCCCCTCTGCGTCCAGAGTGACCATGTTCTGTGTGCATTCATGTGTATTTTGACCTGGTAGACTGATTGAAATAGATGAACCCAACTCACTTCATTGACACAGTAGCAAGTCCTACATTTCAGTACAGTTGCGTTCATGTGTTACCTTTAGTGTACCGGACACAAAAGGCCTTGAAATGGCCTCAGTATGCTGAAGCGTCGAGTGAAAGCACAGCTTGGTGTTGCAGTAACACACGTTAGAAACACGGTCGACCTTTGAAAGGGTGACACACTTTAAACAGCCACTAAATAAACAGGTATCACACCTCCGCTCTGCTCAGACCAGCTGGTAATCTGGTGTGACTAGTCAACACAAGCTGCATCCCTGATCTCTTCCAAAACATATCAACGCATTCAAAGTAAAAAAAATATAGCCTATATATATATATAGAGTCTAATTTCCATGCAGACACTAGCCGTGTAGTATCTGTTTGCTAGTCAGACTGCCTTAGCAACCCCCGTTTGGAATGTCCTGTTCCTAGCAGATCTCTAGCAGCGGATCACTTTACAGTTCCAAAAGCCGGGGGCTGAACACTTCCACATTGAATTTGACCTTGGCCACGGGCACACTGGCCTTTGTCCCAGCCGGGAGGCTATTATCTGTCAGAAAGTAGCTTGTGGAAGCATCCAAGGGAGTGTTCAGCCCCGACGTGTTCTGATAATGAACCGAACCTCCTCGTCCTCCTCGCCTTTAGTTTTACATTCACTCACTCCTCACAGTGAAACAGGTGATGGGAAAAACAGAGAGGGAGAAATATGGTGTTGAACAAATACAGCTGACATGGTCCAACTTTGTCACACTATAGAAGGAAACTGCACTCGAGTGACAGGCCTTGCTTTGCTCTGTGACGCCTCTGTAGCATGCAGGAATTTGGCCACATTGTACAAGCTGGGCACCAATGCTGCATACCCCTATTAAGTGACATATGATGTATATAGTGACATAACTATGCCTACATTTTGAACATAGGGTTCAGCCTCTAACACAACATTTGACCAACCTTTGCATACAGGTCTGCTTTGGTCTCTTTTGACAGCAACCACACAACAACACAGCTGACAGTTTGCCTCATCCAGCACAGTCTGGTCCACAGTATAACAAGGGCAGAGTTTAGACACACAAAAACAAAATGGTAGTCGTCAGTGTGAGAACCTAAGAGTGGAGTGGAACCACTACGACTAAAGACAAAAGAAATGTCATGATGGAAAGCACTAGAACGAGGTGTAGAGTAGAGAAGAATACTGGACCAGCCTCCTGCCAGTGTGTGCATACATGGGCACTTCAGATAGACTTGTGTCTGGGTTTTAGTTTGTTCCACTGTGGTCTTTGGCAGCTTAAAACACATTGAGGGAGGAGAACAGATCCAGTGACTCCTGTTACTCGTATGAGTGAGCTAGAGGCCTGAGCTATTGTAACTTTCCCTCCGACTGTACCCTGAGAACGAATGACTTCTGTTCCTGTTTCCTGCTGCAGCAGAAGTGATAGGACTACACTGCCCAACATGATCCCCCCCTTAAATACACACACACACGTACACAAATGCGTGCAGAAAACACGTGATGGCTGCTGACAACTTGTTCACACTCACACACATTCATACCATCTTATTCACACGTTTCTACTAGATACTTTTGAATGCTTACATGAAAACTTGCCCAAAAAAAAAAAAAAAATACAGGCACGCTCCAAGAAAAGTTAAAACACATGCGTGCTGAAACATTAACTACTGTAGCTTCTAATATTGCCTCCTTAAAGGGTGAACTAACAACATAACAAACACACAGCTAATAATAATTTGGGGAGAGCAGAGGTTTGAAAAGCAGACTCCAGAAGCTTTCAGGCACGAGATGGCTCAATATTTAGCTATAGGGGATGACACAAAGAGATCACGGATAAGTCATTTCCCCACTGATAGTAGTTCTGAAAATGCTATGCTATATTGTGACTATATGAGTGTAAAGTAATGTGCCTGTCAGCAATGTCCCACTGGCAGAACTTTGTCTCACCTCTTCTCTCCTTGCAAGAACAACACAGAGTTATTTCCACGCCAGCATCACTAAAATATTGGTGTGTTTTGGTAAAGAAACAAAAAACAAAACAAAAAACTGAAGCAATAATCAAGATGCCTTTCTGCTCTTGTGCTTTTGTCTACATCATCTTCATCATCCAGATTTGTGGCCTGAACTTTCCTAAAATATTTATATGATCACCACTTGTCAAAACATTGGCTTCTGATAAAGATTTTGCCCTTGAGCCTTCATTCCAGAAGACTTTCTTCATGATTAGAACAGTAGAAATTTTCCAAATGGGAATATTATAGTTAAAGAAAAATGCAATTCTGCTCTAGCTAACCATCACTCAGGGAAACACAAAGCCCCTCCCCTTATTCTGAGCAGAGACATGAGGGCCCTCAAACACTGCGATCTGATTCCACTGTGCAGCCAATATCACGAGGGGAGTTGAGCAGGCAGGAAACAGAGGAGGAAGTACACACCGTGGGTGAGGGTGGATTTAGTAAAATCAGCTGTTTAAAATCAGTTGTTTGTAAAGATCCATTTGCTCAGATCAGATTATCTAGTTTGAAATTACATTCTACTATATATCGCTGTGATTACCCCCTCCTGATCAGGCGATGTCTACACACAATACACACTAATAACATGTTATATCTCAGATAAAGGAGCAAAGTTGTGCTCTAAAAAAACAAAATGGCAGGAAAAAGTGCAGGGGGAGGAGGAACATAAGATAAAAACCAACATATTTTGGTCTGAAATTGTTACGTTGGTATTGCGCCTCCAAGTGTGTGAGTGTACAGCCACAGGCAGCCTTTAAAAGAAACTCTTGGTACCAGAGTGCATTTATCCTGAGATATGGACCAAGGACTAGAGAGATTATCATGGCTAAACCATTAAGGTCCCTTAACAGATAAGCAGACATTTGGTAACCGCAGGCCCACCAACTCATCGACCAATTCATTCAGAACGAAGCAAAGTGCCGGCACATTGTATAACTCTGGTTCCATATCAGTCCGAGGGGAAAAATTGCAGGTCGACCTTGTAAACTACAGACCTTGATATGGACCTTCACAGTCTGCAATGTCTTTGCCCCGACCTCTAAAGTGCCATGGTGTGCACAACAGTAACTGAGCTGAAGCCATATGGGAGGGTAACTTTCCAAACAATGGCCAGGTGACAGTATTTGTCTACGGAAGTAAGGCTCAACCCAACTTTGATTTTGCTTGTAAAATCCCAACTCAGCTCAGAAAATGCCTTAATAAGACCCGAGTGTATCACAGCAGCCACAACACTGGGCACCAGATGGAACGATACCTGGTCCAGGTCATACTCAAAACTAGGTTTTTGTGGAGCACAATATATTTGGTCTGGCTCGAGCCCTGAACATGGCATGCTCGTTCTTCCACAGAGCCTGAACAACATATTTCATTTATTAGGGCAAAGGCATTATGTTGGTAAATTTTCAAAGTTAGAATCAGACTATGAAAAGGCAATAATGATTCAATATCAAAGTAATGCCTTCCCCCTAGTTAATGGAAGCCAGCTAGACAGATCCACTGTGCCAGACAGAAGTTGTTACAACTACATTCAGTTCAGACATTAATTGGGCCCAGTATGTCATCTGTGACAGCATGGATTTTCTTCCACGGCCACTCTGTTCCCCACATCATCTACTGCCGATATTAAACATGTGCAATGAGCCATCCTTTAGTCTATATCAACCTTAATCTTTAAAAACAAATGTATGATTAGGTTTGCTGACACCCCCAACCATGGTGGAGCGAGGGTTTATCAGATGGCAAGATAAACAACATCGTTAATAACAACAACAACTGTATCCAGAAAACAAGGGGCTGTTTCCAAGGCAACTGTGACTCAAGAGGAAATAAAAAAAAAAAAAAAAAGACAATATCTTACACTCACTGATTGTTTCACACACCCTACTTGACCACTGTCCTGGTCAAAGTGATGTTAAGAGCCTACCTGAGACTGACAGAGAAAATCTTCACCACAGAAAAACGCCAAATGACCCAAAACCTTGTTGTGCTGTAGGTGCCACTTCTTGGAAAAATAACCAGCCTTGGCCGTCAGTGGGACCTACGATGTCCGAAATTATTTAGGCAGCAGCTGTGGCTGTTTGTGGCAAGATGTGCATCTGCCAAATTTCCGCGGAAATGACAGCTATACAGTAAGCCTTCAATATTAACAAAAACCTGACTGGCCAAGAGAATGACACAATGGGAGTTAAGTTACATTCAGTACACACTTTTCTTTTCCCTGTTCTTTAGCATGAAAAGTTTTACTCCATGACAAGAAATAAATAGTTCCCACCCTCAAAATAGCTGGCATGACTGCGAAACCTTAGGAAGCTGTGCCTACAAAGCATCGATGTTGTTTTAGCATGGCCTCACCATGAACTGTGAAGTAGTCACAGAGATTTCTATGTATGGCATTATGGAATGAAAACCCTTTTTCTCATTAGAGTAATGCACAACTTATATAAGATTTCTAAATTTCAGAGCCTTTCAAATTATGATGCACACTGTTCTCTTCTTTGACTTAAGGACTTGACATTTTTCTACAAAAGGGCTCTGAAATAGTGATACAAGTCTTGACCTCTAGAGGAGAGCAAAGGCAGCTATATTCACTGTGAATATAGAACAAAGTTGCAAAGATTTACAACCAGCTCACTACAGATCAAAACAAAACAGAGTTGGGGTGAGTGGTACTGTGCCTGGCTGAATCTTGTAGTTTGGCTCTGAATGTCGGTCGGAAGACGAGGCTCCCTATGTAACGGACTAGTGAGGTTTCTTAAAAAGTCGACAGGTGAGCAGGGTGGGAAGTGTGTCGGCTGCAAGCATGTAACAATATTCTCCGTAACACCATCAGTAAGGTGCTCAAAATCCTTAATGAAACCATTCGGCTTTGGAATGCCACTCACTTTACAATGGACATAAATCTGAGTCATAGCACTGACATGGCTGTTGCTGAAAACAACATTAAAACTGATGAGCACCTGCCACATTACAGTGGACACTTCCACTCTGCTGGCAAGGCTCTCAAAATAGCGGACAAGTGGACAAGGTGCTCTTTCGGAACAACAGCAGAAGCAGCTAAGGTTGTGTTACCAAGGAAGTGATTGATCGGTTTGTTTACAAACTCCAACTTTTGTCAGAGTGGAGCAGACAGACAGACCGAACACAGAGCAAATATTTCAAGAAGAAAAAAAAAAAAAGAAAAAAAAAATTCTTTCACAACTAAAGCTAGTAGCTTTTGCTGGAACACACATTCCCCTTCCCTAAATCCCACCGGTCCATCACTCAACCCGCCTGCCTGTCCTGTTCTAGCGGTGAGCAGGATAATAATATATCTGTATTTAAATACACACAAAGCCTATACAGGCAAGGGAACCACCACACAGGTAAAACAAGGTTATACACAGAGCAGGGAGAGATCAAAAGCGGTCAAATAAAAAAAAAGAAACAAAAAAGAATAAACAAATCATAGTTACATCATACAGAGGCTCTGGAGGTTATTATGGTGAAGGATAGACATCGAGTTCTGAATACTTGTTGATCAAGACCAGACCAGACTGGGCCAGACCAGAGCTCACTGAGAGCAGCAGAATGACCAGATTCAGCAGACTAATTAAAATGGTCATAACTCATAAAGTCTAGCCTGTGGTCAGAGTACACAGATTGGTATGCCGTCAAACTGAATGAATATCAACTAATTATCAGGAAAAATAGAATATCCAATTTTAATTGGGTAGTCTTAGTTGGAAAACTGATTTAAAACATCAAAAGATTACATTTGTCTGTCCAATTTACTGGCTTACTAGATAAACAAAAGGCGAAGCTGGAAAACTGAATCATTTAGAAAGTGGTAGGACTTGACGCGTGCTAAAATCCCTGTGAAAGAAACGCAAAAAATAAAAGTAAAATAAAAACAATATGCTCACATAAGTTCATATAATGTAATTCCTAAACTGATATAAAGATCCAGTTGAGACTTCTCACTTAGGTCTGCTTTAGGCCTCGTACAGAGGTCTGAGTTGACTTGGACTTGGTTAGTCTGACCTGGTCTTGATGCACTTTAAGCTGTGATGTGTTGCATTTGTCATCCCTGCCTACATGCCCATGCTGAAGGCGTGCAGCTCGCGGTGGAAATGCTGGGTGGGTTCAGACAAAACCAGGCTGGAATCCAGGCAAGGGTGCCAGACGCGGCCGAGGCCCAGTGACACCTCCTTGACCAGGTTGTGAACCGGGTCGCCCTCCATGCACACCGACTGGTCCGGGTCGAAGTCGATGCTCTCCTCGGAGACGGTCAGGACACGAAGATTGGAGCCACGCAGCCGAGAGATGGCCACCAAGTTATGTGACCATACAGTGTAACCTACAAAAGGGAGAGATGTTCATTGAGGTTGGACTAATCCATTATTTAATTAATACAATAAAAGATAAATAATGAAAATGATACCACTCATAATACCACTGGATACAAATGATGACATAATATATGATGAGAAAATAAAAAAACACGTGGTTGCCAATTTACTGTAATTTTCTTTTTTTCCCCCATTCATACGTTCTTCACACAGATGCCTGGGTGAACCAACTTGACCTTATTCTAGACAAAGACACTGGAACAGATGGCAGTTGCTAAACGCACTGACAAAACAGTAATATTAGCAATGTCTAGACCGAGTGGTTTGCAGGGAAAATATGCTATTGTCACATGTTTGCGATTTTGCTCCCCACACAGAAAACAGCTTCACGTTAGAAATTAAACCGCTGCATTTACCTGCAGTGCTACAAAGACGACAGGCCTCTTTCAGCTCATCGTTTTGTTCATTTTTGCTGACAGAAACTTTACTCATTGGTTCAATCTCACCGTTCTAATCAGCACAAAGCAGAAAGTGGTTTTCAGCGAAACTACACCCACTGTATACTTCCCACATGACACCAAACATCAGATGGACAAAGTTGGTAACTAACTTGTGAACATAGCATTTAGCAGCCAGTGAGCTAAGTATTTTCCTCAGTAGCTAGTGGAGAGCAAAGGAGAGCTAAGTTGAGCTAAGGGAAGACTTAAATGTAGGATGGCCAGAAACAAAAAAATAAAAAGATTGATTCGATAATGTGCAATAATTTTTCACGCCGTGAGACTCTTCATCATCAACACTCCAGATAGATGCAGGCAATGCAAATAAATCTACCTTGTACCTCGTTTCTCTTTTTGTAGCTTCCTACAATAGTCCAGTCTAATGCAGATAACTCCAACGAAGCCTGAACAAATTAATAAACTATATTTAACTACTTCAACCACTTATGTGTGTCATAATTAGAGCTGCACGATATATCGTTTGAGCATTGTCATCGCGATGTACGTGTGTGCAATAGTCACATCGCAGGGCCTGCGATGTAGGAGGCAAATGAACTCATCTAATTTCAGGGTATCTAACACACACTGTGCATGCAGACTGTGCATGTGCAGCGATCCACGAATCATTAGTTCTTAATCAGTGTGCCGAAGCAGGCCACACCCCTGCACATGGAGTGAGTCAACATTGAGAAATGAGCAACGAACAAGAGGAAATCACCGAAAGCGAAGACTTGGTGCCAAAAAGAAAAGCAATGTCAGTTATCTGGAATTATTTCGGCTACAAGAAAGATGATATTGACCAAACACGTGTTCTGTGTCGACAGTACCTTGCATCTGTTGCCACAACAAGAGGTAGCACAACTAATTTGTTTGACCATTTACCAGTCCCTCCAGAAAAACGCGATCGCATACTTCAACGCATAATCGCCGAAGTCCGTGCGTTTCAGTGCATTTACTTCAGACAAGAGCAGCCATTTTCCTCCTGTTGCCTTGGGAACGTTGTGAAGTGACATCATTGGAAAGCGCCATACCCCGCGAAGAAGACATCATGAAGACCGCAAATAAGTCTCACTTGCCAACAAAAATAAGCGCAAAAGACAGAGCAATGGATTATCCCGGTGTGGTACATGACAGTGGAGGCAAATTATTTTGCACTCCGTGCAACTGCGTGTTGGACCACAGGCAGAAGTCCACGCTGGACAACCCTTTTGCCACCGCCAAACACTCTGGGATGGTAGGGTTAAGAACTTGTTTGTCTCAGCAACGTTTTGTAAGTTTGAGCCTTGTGTTTCTGAAGGTCTGAAATAAATGATGAGATGAGAACTTAATTATTCCCAGCACTTTCTGTGATATATTATCATAGGAAGTCATTAGAAATGACTATTTACATTAAGGTAGTAGTGAGAAGAGTGTAAGAGTGTTGGGGGAATCTTTCTTTTTCTCTTATTCATCAAACCACAGTTTCTGCAAATTCCCGCAATTTTCTCAAATTCCCGCAATTTTTGCAAATTTCCGCAATTTCATCTCATAAAATTGCACAAATATCCCGCATATTCCATCGCATTTTTTTAGAAAACGTGCCGCATAATCAAGGTTTTTTGCCCGCAACAATCACAAAAAAAACTCCATGTTTTTCTGGAAGGACTGATTTACGTTGATACCACACAGCTCAGTACGACAAAAAGAGGTAAGATCAGTGCAGGTTAATTGTCCACAAGATAGCAGCAGTGAAACATAACATAAAGTGCTATTAAGGTCATCTGATGAAAATTCCTGTATTTTTTTCATATCGCAATATATATTGCAGGGTTAAAAAAAATCGCAATGTCAGTTTTTTCCAATATTGTGCAGCCCTAGTCATAAAAAAGATGGCCCAATAGACCAAAATAATAGTGAAGTCACTTTACGCTGTATCCCTGCATTAACAGGTTGAACTCACCATGTATCACCAGTACAGCCAGCTGAGTACATCTCCATGTCAAGAGGACCAATGGGTCTTCATTCCGATTGACGCTGAGGTCAGGGAAGTCGGGGTCATCCCTCAGGAGCAGGAAGTGAGTCAGCGTTTTGTTGTACTGCTGAGAGATGAGCTCCAATGTAGCGTCGGACACCAGTGTATTGTAACTGTCGAGGTGGAGGCGCTCCAGAGGAAGGCTTGGCTTTAAGACCCTGAGCAGCTCTGAGCTGTCCACCTCCAGGGCCATGATGTACACTCGCAGGTTGGCACTCACACGAACCTGGGGAGGATCATGTTAACTTGAGTTATATATGGAGATCTAAACTAACTCAAGGCTGGAGACAGCAGTGAAAGACCAAAAAAAGTTGCTATGCAACTGTTATTTCAATGGCATAGGACATTTCAACCAACATTTACATGTAGTCATCAAATGGAGCAAGTGGCTGGTGTGGAATTATTTGACTGAGAAACTAAAACCATTTTTAGCCCTAAATTAGCGAGCATATATCTATATGAGGTATAAGAGGGTATTTGCATTACCAGTGCCTTCCAGTCGTCCTCTGTAGCTGTCCCTTCTACTGGTTTGAACTCCAGGGCAGCGCCGTTTAGCAGCAGAGAGAGGCGATGCAGCGGAGTTCGCCGTGGAGATGCCAGCAGACCACAAAGCTCAGATGTCAAATCAGAGAAATCCAGAGCCAGAGAGTGAAGATTAGATAGACGATCCAGCTCTGATGGAGAGATGAGGGGACCTGAGGAAAATTCAAGAGGTGATTTAAACTAATATAATACAATTTTAATTGCATTCAGTTACAAACAGATCCTTCCCACACATACCCAGCTGGTGGTCCAGTAAACTGAGGTGCTGCAGGGTCTCAGCTGAAGGATTCGACAAGCAGGCTAAGGAGCAGGGAGTTACCAGACCCAGCATGAAGCTACAAGACAACCACCTCAGCTGCCTGCTGTTAGACAACAACTCCATGAACAACTGCTGGATTCTGCAGAGAGCACAGAGGAAGGGTAATGAACACAGGGATGATGAGAATTAGCTTCAATTCACTTTACCAGAAGAGATTACAGCTGCCTGAGAGCTGTTTATGTTAGTTCAAATGAGATCTAAAGCAAAAAGTCTTTTGAGCAAGCAAAGAAAATCAGAATAATATCAGGATACACATTTGTAGAAAGAGAAATATAAACAATGGGAAAACACTGCACTGAGAAAAGTACATTTTTAAAACCATATTTTTTCAGTTTATTAATCTCTGTTGTGGCCTTTAGATAATTCAATACAAGCATTTACTCAGCGCACAGGGTCTACCGAAAAATCTAGATTGCGTGAAATCCTCAGACCTGTCCTACAACGAAGGACATGAAGAAGAAGGTGTCCACTGACATCACATTCTCATGTAATGCCACCCACCTCACTACCACCGAGTTGCAAAGCAAACCCACACTGGTTGCTATGAAGGACTGTGATATCAAAAGGACAGGCCATCACAACTAGTAATAACCCATACACTGTTCTGGACAATAAATTGGCTGTGTGCGTTGAAATAAGTCCCATAATTGAATACCCTGACACACACAATGATATATACAGTATACACAGTGCAACATCTGTAAACTAACATTAGACTCAACAAAGTAACGTCCCCAAGCCCATGGTGAGATAACCCTGATATCAACAGCTTATACTTTGATCAGATTTGAAGCGCTGGCTTGAGGATAACTTCAGATTTGACCAAAGTTTCTAAAAGGTATACGATATATGATCATTTATAATTCTCAGTCTCTAAATAATCCTTCTCCAGAGACTGATCCACAGAGAGCCTACTGCTCCTAAGCACTCAGAGTTACATTACAGCAACAGTTTGCTGACAGAATGCTGCTCACACACAGCAAGTGTTTTATGCGGACAGGTTGTTATGATGCAGTGTGGTGATGCTGGAGCAGTGTTGTGCCAAACTGTCTTAAGAACATCTACCAATTTTGTTAATTATTATCATTCTGAAACACCAAAGACACAATCTTTTCAATTCCAAGTGAGGGTGCCAACAGTGCCATTTTGTATATAACACTTCCACGCAAACATTCACAGAATATCAAAATCACAACAAATACTATCTCGTCCATTCATGCTCTGCGATTACTCATTCCAATATAACGCCATGTTGCAGTCTTATATAAAAGCAAATTCTATTTGCAATCCAAGAACCACTCTCTGGACAGAAACAAATGCTGAATCTAACCATTTCTGACAGTGGACAGAAAATGACTGATGTTGCTGTGTTCGAGCTTACTCATTGATCTTTTTGTCTCCCTGGTGAATTTGATGTAGGTTGGAGCTGTCCAACAGTCCCTCCTGCTGGAGAATACAGGTGTCTCCATATAGACTCAGCTTCTGCAGATTTCTAGAGACAGAGAGAAAAAGTGTTAGAAGTACAGAGAAGAAACAAAGATATTCAATACAAGATTAATCTATGCTAACATGTCCTCTTAGCCATATTCAAGATGTTTTTGGAGCAAAATGCTCTGTTTTGAAATGACAGACAGGCAACTGGCATTACACAAAGATATGTGTGTTTTAGCCATTTAAGCAATATGTTCAATTTTACATTTAAAACAGATGGGTTGGTTTCCTCTTGTGGTCAAATATAATTCAAATCTGAATGAATATTACTGTGGAGAACAGCAAATAAACAGTAGTGAGTGTTGAGGTGAAAAGTGTGAGGTAACAGTAATTATTGAGACATCTGTGTCATAAGAAAAATATAAGATCCCACATTTTTGTGAGCATGCTGAACAGACTGACCTGAAAGAGAGCTAAGCCTGAATTGCAGTTTAGGAGTGGGAATCACAGAGTAACTCAGCATACAATGAAACATTTGAAGGGAAATGCAGAGTTCACAATGCACCAAGTTATAACAAGCTTTCTAAATCTGTTTGGATGATGATGTTGAAAATCAACACTGTACGTTGTGGGAAACGATTATAAACCACAAGTGCGACATGCAGCCACTCATGACGTGGTCCTACCTACTGGGTACAGTGCACATTAGGTTTCATGCAACCCACTTCCTGAGAATCAGCTGAAAGCAAAGCTTCGAAAAATGTGCAACTACCTAACCCACTAATTAGGGAACAATTACTTATCTATTCTCATTACTTTAAACATTTCCAATGTCAGTTGATTTGTGAAAGTTAGCTTCATGAAAAACGGACTTTCTGTCAACTGATAACATGGGAGCGTACATTAGATATGGCAGCTGGTGTTTGTTATCAGTGGTCAAAAGGTTAGAATTGCCAAAAAATAGTGAAAAGCTATAAAATATATCAGATAACATCATTAGTGGAGAATGGCATATTTTATATATATTTTTATCGCTGGTTTGCTTTTGGCAGTCTTGTAATAAGGAACTGAGCAGGGCCTGGAGACTGCACAGACTGGATTTAAATCTTGGTTTCATAATCTTACAACATGTCTACTCAGCGTGTACCAAACACCCATCTTCACGACAACCTTGGTACACGAAGAATTAATGTACCGTTTTGTACTGACAGAAAAAAGTCATGCTCCAACCACTGCAACCTTTGTTCATTTCCAGATTCTGAGTTGTCTCTAGCATCCAATATTCTCCACTGAAACAACATTAAAAAGCTGAGCAAATTCAATGTGTGTGCTGACACCTTGACGTAGATTTGTCGGTGTGTTTTTGAACAGAAAGTGTTGAAAGCTGCTCAATGAGAGGAAGCCACACAGCAGAAAAGGTTTGAGCCCCCTCAGCAAAACTAAGACATGAACTGCACGGCTTTGGATGGGGTGCTAGTTCAATGCTATAAATGACCGTGGAGAATAATAGAGAATGTGGGAGAAGGTATGACGGACAGGCGCTCTGCACTACATTCAGGGATCTTAACATTCAAAGTCTCACACATAGTGGTTACCTCCATAGCAGAAAAGAGCCAAGTGGCTGAATTTCATGTATGCAACACATACGTGAATATATCCTCCAGTGTGCAACGAAATACAAGAGCTAAATGTATATACACATACACTGCATATATGTGTGTCAGTGCTGATATCAGCAAGTCACAGCCAACAAAGCCTTCTCTAGCCACCACCAGTGCTGCATTGTATCTATTGGTATGAAGACCCCAATGTAACACAGAAAATAGAGCTGGCAACAAAAGAAACGCAGACGAGCGTTTGACTTGGCGTTAACACACCATAATTTGACGTATGAGTGCATGAAAAGAAGTAGTTAACTGCTGTTGTATTACCAGCATCTTGAGGGGTATGATGATAACGTTAGCTACTAACTCCACTGCAAAGACATGACCCGCTTACGTAACACCTAATGTCAGGGTTTGTTTATAGCTAACTAAGCTAGCTAGCTGCTAGCTTACTGCGACGCATCAGATACCATGACATTACGAACAACTAAGCGGCTGTCATGCGAATTCCTGTTTTAAATCGGATACAAACGAACGTTCACTAAGGGATTTTAGACATGTTGTATGTTAACCCTACCTGTTGTTACGGATGCTGGTGAACACACACAGCACCTGGTCCAAATAGGTGGCCATGGCGTCTCTCCATCGCTCGGAGACCTGCGGGTCATTATCGGGACCTGGAGGCTGGTCCATTCTGGTGGACGACGGGTCGCTGTTCAGAGGACTCAGGTAGTCTTCCACCGGTGCGAGTTCAAGCTGCAGCTCACGCACGAAGGAACCGAACTTCCGCATGAGGAACTCCAGCTTCGGGTTCTCCTCCGAGCTGGAGCCGCCACCGTTACACCCACCACCTATCCGCAGTTTGAGCTCGGTCCACAGCGCAGGGTAGAAGAGACACTCCCTCCATCGTGAACACACGGCCGAGGCCCGGAGCTTGTCTCGGTCGGACAGAAAGGAGAATATGTGAACGATAAGCTCGCTGGGCAAAGCCATGGCTCCGACACCCCCGCACAGAGCCATGGCGAGCTAAGAAAACTGCTGTCAGAAAGCCGACGAGATACAAATTAAATGTCACAACCGTTTTTAAAAGCCCAGCGCGGCGGCGGTGAGTATCAGCAACACTTCTTCCTCTCGGTGAAAACAAACGTTTTAAAGCTTTGCCTTCAATACTATTGGACCGCACCACTGCTTTTCAATGCACGGGGAACAAAACAATCCTCAGAAATATTCAAAAAATGCCTGTGACGGAAAATCTGTCCTTATTTGTATTTGGCAGAATTACATTTTTACTTATTTAAACACAGAAAGGTTTAGTGACATTTCCACTTGAGTCTTGGTAAGCTGTGATTGCATCGCCTCATGGTCAAGTGAATGGTTTGGTCCTGAGTGCCGTTATTTTTGCCATGCTGCCCTCCTCCACTAAGAGGCGCTGTTTCGCAGCAAGGAAAAAAAAACACTGAAGCCAACACGTGATCTTTATTTTGGACTCTGTTCCCACCCGCCCAGACACCCCCCCTCCCCCCGTTCACCCCACTCCAAAGACATTACAGGGCGAACAAAAACCACAGCATTAAACTGAAGTGGCAACAGTCTGACAGAACAGTATGAAAAAAAGTTATTCCACACAAGTTTAACTTCTGTAGCACAACAACCATGTGAAGCAATGAAATCCTTAGCTCCCCAAAGTGCTCTCACAGATATCTATGACAGATTTTAATCCAAAAGAAAAATCACCAAATTGTGTCTGCTACAATATAGGTATGTAATGTAATATAAAAGACATTCAAATGAATGCACCTTATATATTTTAATAAATAATTTGTGCTTTGATTTGTCTGAATTTCATTTGTAATTATATTTGCATCATAAAATTGGAATGAGTGCATGGAAATGTCCAGAGTAAATTATGGCACACCAGTGCAGTTTCCTTTTTTAAATCCCAAATCAAGTTGGAAATATGCGCACATGGATAATTGAAGATGAAGAACATGTGCTTGCTTTTGTTTTTGAGGTTAGAAAACATTTGTTATTAATTCTTCCATTCACGCTGTCCTTTAGCAGTGTGAGAACAGTGGAAGTCCTCGCATTCATCAGCATTATGCATGAGTGTCACCGCAGTATTTCTTTGATAACAGCAATCAGACTGACTGCTTCACGTGCCCAAATCATGCTTGACAATCAGTGGTATCCCTCAGCCTGGGATATCATTTGAAATGGATGTTTGGTACATGAAAACTATTTATTTATTGAAGTTTAGTTACAGTGGAGAAGGCACAGTGTATGTGTGGAGACAGCGCTTTCTCTAGTACATTCTGACACAGTCGTGTCACACAACTACATAAAAACTAAAATTGTACTTGGTGAAACATGCACAGTATTCATTCTTTAATGTTATTTGATTTACTCTTGGATTTCTATAATTGATTACAAAACAAACAGACCGGCCCCCACCGCTGAGCTCCCGGGAAGGGAATGTGATGGTGAAACAGCGCTTTACAACTGAAAGGTGTTTATGGAAAAATTGTTCTGCTTCTGGTAGAGTGGAGGCAAGAAACAATGGTGTATCTATGTGTGTGTTTTCACCGACTTCTTTCCTTTTTGAGGTGCCTTCAACCTAAAAAGATACCTGCTTGTTCCTCTATACATTTTTATGATACCTTCAACTGCGACTGATTCACTATTTAAAAAGCTTCAAATTATTCCAACATCGGTAGGGTTTAAAAATAATCTTGCATCAAAAAGCAACATTTTAGATGTATGAGTGCTTTATTGAATGCAACAACAAACCTGTTCAGTTGAGAAAGTAGGAGGACTAAGTAGAAGTAAGTGTTCTTTTTTCTTTTCAAGGAAACCTTGGATGTAAGACAAACTTGAATGATCCAATTAGTGATGACATACACAGAACAACCACAACATTAAAACCACTGACATGTGACGTTGATAACATTGATCATCTCATCACAATGCGATGTTCTGCTGGGAACCCTTGGGTGCTGGCATTCATGTGAATGCCACTTGACACGCACCACCCATCCAAACACTGCTATGGGCCAAGTACACCCCCTCATTACAACAACACTACCCGATGGCAGTGGTCCCCCAGCAGGACAATGTGCCCTGACACACCGCAAACACTGCTCAGGAACAGCTTGAGGAACACAATAAGGTCCAAGGTGTTGACTGGGCCTCCGAATTCCCCAGATCCCAATCTGATCGAGCATCTGTAAAATGTGCTGGAGCAGGTCTGATCCCAGACCCCCACCCCCCAACATACAGAACCCAGAGGATTCACCATAAACACCCTGGTGCCAGACTCCACAGGACACCCTCAGAGGTCTTAAATCCGCATCTTGACAGGTCAGAGCTGTTTTGGCTGCACAAGGGGAACCTTCACTATATTAGGCAGGTGGTTGTAATGTTGTGGCTGATCGGTGTAGTTTACCAGGAGTAGCTTATGTATTACATAATTTTTTTCTTCAGTTCAGAAGCTCATACGTACATTTTTCATCCACAGTAAACAGCACAGCTCAGGTTGTGGATAAAGATAAAAGTGTCACGGTCTTACTGTCTGTCTTCCCCCTCACTTTTTCCTCACCTGCTCCTGTCCAGACACACACCTGTCCAGACACACAGGTGTGTGTCTGGACCTGTGGGCGTGATAGCAGTGTCCACAGCAGCGGAGAGGCATACCTGCAGATCATTCCACTCATCATCCCCTGCTATATAACCCCGGTCTCATCTCCACTCTGGTGCCAGATTGTTCCGCCAGTTATGATGACTATATCAAGGGCCTCTAACCATTGTGTTAGCTTTGGGTTTTTCCAAGAATTAATATTCTACGTTCCACGGATCCCCTTGTGTTTTTTTCTCTGTGAGCTCCATCTCATATGATTGTGTGCTTGTTCTACCTCGGGGAAGAAAACTCCAACGCCTCCTTACTCCAGCTTCCAGAGTTCCACCTGAGCAGCGCCCAGACGACCTTGCCTGCCTGCCTGCCTGCCTGCCTGCCTGCCTGCCTGCCTGCTGACCAGCCAGGCTCACTCCACTACATTCCCTTCCACGAACCCTCTGAATCCTAATAAATTCTGTTGCCCCTCGACCACTGCCTCCGCTCTCTCTGCATTTGGGTCCAGACACAAAGACTCGACATAACAAAAAGTATGATAAATAATGGTTAGTAGGACAATCTTTGAATCAAAGCATACTCATATGGATTAATTTCAAGTCAAAAGCTCATACATACTTTTTTTTTGTCAAAAGGGAGACTAAAATAGCACAGAAAAGAATTTGGAGAACTTTGCTGCTGGTAAGAGATTGTAGTGTTTTGTTTTATTGTTCTTTTCAGCTTTTGCTGTCTTCTACTCTCTCTCCTCTTGAACAAGCTGACAGGTCTTGTCCTGCCACATGCAAGATGTGGAGATGTGCAGATGCAAGAGCTTCCTGGCGCATCACCGGTCCAGTCAGACCAAAGAAAGGTCCATCCAGCTACCGTGCCAAAATGTGGAGGTAGGAAGAAAAAGCCTAGCGCAAGTTGCTTCCTGGGCAGCCACCAGCCATGAAAGACTCAAAGGCTGGAATCACTGGTTCTGACAGATGCCAAGGTCAGTCATCGGTGGCAGAAAGAGTCACTGCTGGATGTTGCGATGTGGTGACATTTTTGACAACTGCGTTGTGGAAGTGATGAAAGGCAAATGTGACTTGATGATTGCTCAGATGTTTCCAGGAGGATTACCAGCCCATCCATTACAGAGCGATCTGAGCAGTTGTCATCGGACCACCTCAGCTTCTCGGCAACAGCCTCCTCTTAATCGTTGTCTTCCCTCTGTTTCCGTGTGAAGGAGGCCATGTGAGTCATGCTTTGAGGGTTTGAGGTGAAGTCAGAACAAATGAGTCTTGAGTCTTTAGCGGAAGATGGCGAGTGACTCTGAGGTCCTGACAATGGGAGTTCATTCCACCACTGAGGTGCCAGAACAGAGAAGAGTTGTGACATCGCTGATCAACCTTTTGATTGCTCTCAGCGATGGTGGTACCAGATGGCCAGTGGAGGTCACAGAGGAGGGGGGTCACATGTGAGAATTTGTGTAGATTGAAAACAAGGCGTGCTGCGCGGTTCTAGATATGCTGCAATGTTTTTTTGTCGCAGAGGCTAGGAGTCAAGCCCAGAGCGAGTTGCAGTAGTCGCAGTAGTAGTGGGAGATGACCAGCACTTGGAGTAGGAGTTGCGCTATATCCTTTGTGAGGAAAGACCTGCGGATGTTGTAGAAGGCAAATCTGCAGGATCTGGCAGCAGCATTGATGTTGGGGGTGCAAGATAGCCCATTGTTGAGGACTATGGTCAGGTTCCTCACAGTCGATGGAGGCAATTCTGTGATGTCCTCGACAGTGACTGAGCATGCGAGGGCAGTCTTTCTACGTGATGAAGAGGAGCACTGTTTTATGAAGGTTGAGCTTGAGGTGGTGCATAGTTGTCCAAGTGGAGATGTCTGGAGAAGGGAGGATGGAATCAGGTCAAGGGAACAGGTGGTGGCATGGTTACACGTAACTAGTGTATGAACATCCTCAGATGAGAGAGAGCTGAAGCAGGTAAGGCCATCAGAGGTGAAGGTTGGGGGAGGTGCTTTCTGGATGTGCATAGGAGTAAATGAGGAGCTGATGTCTTTTACTTTCTTGGTAAGTTGCAAAGTCGACAGTTTAGTTTCCTGGGGTTGGAGGCAGAGGAGTTGATCTTTGACAGATGGAAGGTAGATTTGGCTGCTGATACAGTTGAGGTGAAGTCAGAGAGGAGGAGGTGGAAGTGAGCAAGGTCATCAGCATGACATTAAGTTCAAGGGCTTCAATTCCATCTTCACCCGCCATCTCAAAGACACCAAAGTTCTCGTAGCCAGTCCTTGTCCCGTTCAGGTTGCTCATGCTGGTACATGGCAAGCAGCTGATCATTAGCACCCTCAAGAGAAGCTTGAGGGATTGGTTCAGCATGAGGGAAAACAGAAAAGCAGCATAACTGACAGCATAGGGGACGGGAAAGGAAGCAGGGTAGCCAAAGGGGAAAGGAGCAGCATGATCTTGGTGTGGCCACTCCATCCCATAGTGGGTGGTAGGAAGTGCTGGAATGGAGGATAGTAAGGTCAAAGATTTAAGTGTCCCTCTCTCATTGCCAGCATCATTGTTATTCAGCTGGCCAGACCTATTACTACTATATTCTATACTATACTATACTATTTTATCAACCTCAGAAAAAGACCACTTGATAACAATACATTGCAGTATACGCCTCCAACAAGAAACCGCCGTCAAAAAGCCACAAATAATGCTCAGAACAGCACCAAACTTCAGCAACTGTACAAATAGGGTCTCAGCAAATACTCCCCTAGCTAAGCTGGATTTTTATTGTGAAAGGAGCACAGCTCTCTGTTGTCCTGCAACAGCTTCCTGTTGACGGGAAGTCCCGACGCGATGATTACCAAATGCAGTAGAGTTCCGCAGCTCAAGGATGAAAATGTATGATTATGACTCCATGGAAAAGCAGTCAAAGTTCATATGTGTCTTACGTACCAGTATATAAGTTATTATCTATTTGAACTGTTTAAGTTTGGTGCTGTTCTGAGCATTATTTGTGGCTTTTTGATGGCGGTTTCTTGTTGGAGGCGTATACTGCAGTATATTGTTATCGTGCAGTTTTTTTCTGAGGTTGATAAAACTACGTAAGATAGCGGTCTGCTAACTTGATCTCTCGAGTGGGGGTCTTATATGGTTTCACGGTGTGTTAGACCATGGATTAAACTTACACTGGAATATCCCTTTAAACTTGGAGCTTAGATGTGTAATTAATCAGTTTTGGCCTTGAACATTTCTGGTCGCTCCCATATTTATTGTATTCAGAATATTTTATTCTATTCTAAAGCCTGACCAGGGACAAAGACTGCAAATTAGCTGAAGCTAGATGTCTTATATGCATCACATTTTCCCATTTTCTGTGGCAATGTTGTCTGTATCTTCCCTGTTAAATAAACATTATATATATATATATATATATATATATATATATATATATATATATATATATATATATATATATCTACATTAACTTTGCTGCACCAGATGCATTACACACGCTTTGTAGTAAAGCCACAAACAAGCACTGTGTCACTTCCACATTAAAAAGCAATGTCAAATATTGTGCAGTTCTGCTTAATTTATTTTTAAATATGATATTTAAAAGTTTTGCTTTGCACATCATTGTAGCACGTTTGATCACCAAATGTGGTTAAAGGTTTAGTGCTGGAGTGCTGTGGAGATGCTCTGACATTTTTGGCAGCTGATAACTTTTTGCAGCACATGTTAAATTGGGATGAATTGATCCCAATCACATTCAATCAATAATGTTCATTTGCATCTTCCCTGTTATGAGCACAGTACAGCAGTAATCAGGGCCAGAAGAACTAAAGTGATTAAGGTTGAGTTTCATTCAGTCAGATTATATTTGAGATTAGACTGACTTCTCACTGAGGGAAGAGTTGATAATTTTCTTTTAGCTCAGTTCTCCGACAGGAGGTTCAAGTTTTGCAGTTGCGATTTCAACTTTACAACAGACAGGTTTGCATCAGATCAACTCAAGTGCAAAGGCCTACAGCTTTTATGCCACCTCGGCCAAAAGTCTGCGTCTGTTTCCACACCTTTAACTGATGCGTGGGCTTGCAAGTGTAACATACATAAAAATTGTGGGACTTTTGTGGGTGCTTTTATGGATAATTGATGTATATGAGCCTTATTGGCTCAATAGCCAAACTCCTATAATGATCAACACATACAGCCAAGTCATTACACCATCTTGACACAAAGCACAACTCCAAGGTTCATTCACCCCAGAATGAACCGTGTCAACAGATTTACTGCATCAGCTTCACCTCCAAGACTTTCTTGGTATTTTTTTATAGACAGAATAATGAATAGAAATGTATGCAGACGATAAATGTCAATCAGTGCCATGTTTTTACCTGTAGTGTGTAAACCTAACTGAGACAACACGTCTGCTACACACCTAAGATGGCCATTTGTTTATTTATATTGAGTGAATGTGTTTCTTCTGTTTCCTGTTTACCCTTTGGGGCTTTAATTGCTGCTGAGATGATTTAGAGGAGCCCAGGGGCCCCCAAAAGCTCCAGGGTCACGTGTGGGGATTGCTGTGTGTCTGTAAATTTGTTTTGGAATATGTGAATATACTTTACTATAACACAATATCCATGGACACAAAACGGTGTCCAGTTGGGTGCTGCTTTAAGACCTGTTTTGATCTGGGGTATTTGTCTGAATTTAGTTTTAAGATCTTTTTTACTTGAGCTTATAATGTTCTTACATAATGCATCTTCCTGAATTAATATGTCTTTAACATAAGGGGCAGAAACTGTAAGGCCATCATAGGAACACTGTACACAGTGTTCAGAGTGTTGAGGGTTTTTTGCCATAGGGTGTCTGAGTAAGGTTAAATATGAATTTTAATCAGATTTCTGTCATTTTCACACAGTTACTGAATAGATAAAAACATCCACAATCAAATAAAACAGGACCTGAGATAAGAGCTTTGAACTGCCCTAATGGAGGCAAAGAGTCCAAGTTTAAGGCCTTTTGCAGATTATTCCATGTATAAGGTGCACTAGAATGAGAATGATCTAATTCAGCTCTGATTAATGAGTGAGCGAGTCCCACGGTTATGATTGCGAATTGAATAAAGAAATTCCAGCAGCAATGGCCAGTATCCAGACCTATTAGCTTCATCTGACAGCAAATTTACACATGATGATAATTTTTTCCTCACTATCAAAGTACACTACTAAGGACACCAAGTGAATTCATATCATCATTTATATAGCACTAAATACCAATTAAAAATGAGGTAATGAAGCTTTGGAATAGATCAGATGTGACAGATGAAATGTAAAATCCCCTTAAAATCAGAGAAATAGACAAGGGTTCACATCTCTGAGTAACTAATGCTGCAGTGCCTACATATAAGAAACTGAGCAGTCAGTGTGTGTGTGCAGCTGACCGTTTAAGGTTTGAACATAACAGTTCAGCATTAATATTCAATGTATTTTGTCAATGTTAATTTCTTTCTCAAATATTATTAATTCAAACACAGAATCAGAGCTTGTAGAATGTGGTGGCAATGAATGTAGGTTTTAGGAGCACGATAGTCATTCAGTACTGCTTATCACCACAAGATGGCAGTATAATTACTCAGCACGACACCACCAGTGAACTGAGTCCTCCTTAAAACTTTTAATCACTTCTGTGCCTCTATCTCATCCAGTCTTCTTTAGTCTCAATCGCTGATTTCTTGACAGGAAATTACTTAGGGGAGATCAGGCGTGGAGAGAAAAAGAGGAGAAGATTCTCTGTTCAGCTCTAAGTGAACACCACTTACATGGTGTTCTGTAAAAAATTAGAGCATTTTATGTCAAGTAATTGACAACTGTGATCTTGTAATAAAATCACCAGTATGTCTGGTGTAAAAGTCTATCTTATCTTTAATGCATTAGTTAAAGTTACCACTGATTAACTTATGTCACATCAGATTTATTCCTCTCAAAGTGATGATGAAACACCGTTGTGAAAGTCTTACTGTGTGGCCTCATTTTTTTTATACTCAGAGTTTAGCAATAAATAGGGAAATTACATAAGTTTACAATCAAAGCCTATTCTAAAAATACAGTAATTGATTAAAATTGGATTAATTGAGTACAATGAAAAGGTTGACATTGTTCAGTTGCATTCAAGATATTGAAACATAGCAAGGCTATATACAAGAATTACACATGCTACCTACCATCTAGAAAGACTGTTTGTACTTCTGATATTCACAGATATGTTTCTTTTGCCCCACACTGCTGACACACATGTGAACTGACCAGAAAGCTAATGCACCTTAACACATGGTGAAAATCAATAATGCTATATAGATGAAAGTGTGAGATTGGGCAGAACATGACATGACTTGTTGATCTATAGCGATGTTATTTGTCAAGCGTGCCTTGTTAAAGAAATAGGGTATTCCAGTATAAAATAACCTAATTTCAGTATCTTCTGTTCAGGTGTTAATTGTTCCGTCCATGTATTCAACCAGGCTGCAGAGTTTTCTAGTGGATCGTAAGGTCATCTTTTTAGTAGGAGTTTTTGCTTCCTACTGAGGTGTCCTTGAGCAAGGTACTTAATCCCACTTGCTGGCTTATGCTGCACCCAAACCAGAGGGCAAAACACACGTTTCCCTCTTCAGAAATTAAAGTACACCACATCAAATGAGGCTCAGTGTTGCTGAATACCAATGTGCAGGAGGGACGTGCCAAAACTATCAATCCCCACTACCCAATTGTGAGATAATCTGTTTTATTTCCACCTGCAGAGTCTGATGGCAGCTGCTACGGCTCTCACGTTGATACCTTAATGATGCTCCACACATTACTGTGGAAAGATGAGAGCTTCCCCCGATGATGAATTCCTGTCTGTAAAAACGAGAACAAAGGAGTGTTGATAGCAGCCAAGTGTGAGTGGTGAAAATTGAGTGACTGCAGAAACAACAAACAAAGGAAAAGTTCAGATTTCAGTTGCAGTTTCCATTAACAACAGCCTTTACCAGTCTGCTCCCTTTGTTACAGCCTGCTAATCAATGACATCCTTGCAAACTCTATCTCAGTGCTGTGATTGCTTGCGGACGCGCTGGTGTCTTCCTCTGAATACTCATCAGCTCCGGGCTTTCACAGCTCACATTTTTCTCTGTATGCATTCCCCTGCACTATGCTGTCACAGAGACTATGTTTTATGCTGTCATGCCACCAAGACAACAACATAAAAATACAACAGAATGAGTAAGAAACAGAAGCATGTTGGTTTTGTCGGCTCGCTCTTTGATTAAAACATCTATTACAATGTGTATACAGAGCTACTTCACATGTTCAAAGATTTTCAAATTGAACATAAAGAGGACCTCTTGATCTGTAATGTGGTACATGCACTGAGAACTGTACTATCTATCTCTATGAACACAACCATTTAGTAGTGGATCACTGGTGTCACAGTAGCTGCAGGTCCACTGCAAAGCACTGGGTAGTGGTAGAGCTCCACGAGTGGTTCCTGCATCCCTGTGCATGTGTATTGAGGTTACTGAGTGCTATTAAAACAGATAGTGAGGGCTTCATTAATAGGCAGACAGAATGTCAACTGGAAAAGCAGCTAACGGGATGGCTGGATAGATTGATGTATGTATGGATGAATAAACAGCCATGTATACTACAGAAATCAGATAAATAAATAGTAATTAACAGTAGC
Organism: Diplodus puntazzo; assembly: GCA_963678695.2. NCBI lineage: Eukaryota > Metazoa > Chordata > Actinopteri > Spariformes > Sparidae > Diplodus > Diplodus puntazzo. The sequence continues at coordinate 23,696,258 of OZ023175.1, read as the reverse complement.
ACATCTGGCACAGCTGGTTGAAGGGCATGAAGAGGTTCTTACCTTTAGACCACATACCAACCAGTTTTCAACTAGTTGAACAATATTCAATTGAAAGTACAAGTAATTCTTGAATAAATGACACAATAAAATATGTAGATTAGCTACTGACGTTCTTGTTCAGTCTGACTCTCTACACTACATCAAGAGCTTGGCGGTTCAAAGAAGTAGAATGACGCTCTTTCTGTATGAAATAGGTCACATACCAATTATGTACATTTATGATAAAAGTTACTATGAACTGGAAATGGGCTTGAGTGTTTGTGGACATGTTAGGGTGCTCCTGCCTGACCTTGCAGCGTAGGTTAATGTTAACAGAAACAATATTAGCCATTAGGACCATATTTACCCCAAAGTTTTGTAATTTCACTTGTACATTAACCTACAAGTCAACTTGATCAAATTAGTTAAAAATGTATATGTAACGTTAGCTTGATTACATTAACATTTCAACTAGGGCTGTCAAAGTTAACGCGTTGATAACTCGTTAACGCAACGTCCTCTTAACGCCGATAATTTTTTTAACGCGCGATTAACGCTCAGTATAAAAAAAAAAAAAAAACGCGCATTGTATGATTTACGGCCGATTTACCCGTAGTCTTGATACAGAGGGTGGCAGAAGAATAAGAAAGGGAATCAGAAGAATAAGAAAGGGAATCAGAAGAAGAAGAAGCAGGGCTGGCGGTTTGTTAAAAACACGGCAGACTGAAAAGCAGCACTCGCTGCAAACTCCTCATCTCTGCTGTCACTCACGGTGGCGTACATTTGTTTCGCCATCGCCCTGATCATTTTGCGGGACACTCTCTCATGGCGTGCCCGTTTGCTGATAACTCATCCCCGCATGTTTATCTCAGGCTCCTCGCTAGCCTTCTTCCTCCCTCCAGCAGGCAGCCTGGCCCTGCTGCTGTCCTCCTTGGACAGACGCTGAAGCTCCGTTTCTCTCACTCTCTTGGGGTCGACAGAGAAACTTCTAGCAGCTGCTTCTCCTGAGTTTTCCTCTGAATATATCACGACAGAAAGTTTGAATTTCAAGTCGTACTTTTTATTGTTTTGCTGCACCGGAGCAATGGCGATCATCAGTATGATACTGACTGACAGAAAGCAGCACACTGCGTGAAAAAGGCGAAGAAGAAGAACGTGCAGTGTCAGTGGACACCACTTGCAAGCCAAACAGATGGCAGATGCAGAGAGCCCGACGCCCCCCCTCGCCAAAAGCAGACAACCCTGGATTTATTTTCCTGTATGATTTGAAGTGTTGAATAAACATTTTCATAATGCAAGCATATTTGACCTTTCTTATGTTGTTAAAAGTATTAAGAACATGAAAAAAATACATTAAGGTACATTTAGAACAGAAAACAATGTGCCAAAAAACATTACGATTAATTTGCGATTAATCGCGAGTTAACTATGGACAAAATGCGATTGATCGCGATTAAAAAAATTAATTGTTTGACAGCCCTAATTTTAACATAATATGTCTCTAAAACCTCTAAGCTCATTCCAGAAAATCACAATTATTTCGTTGATTGTTATGCAAGCATGTGTGTTGAGTTATTTTTGGTTAATTCCCCTATCAGTCCACAATTGCTACATTTACTTAGGATGGCCATTTCAACTGCTGACTAGTGCCCAGAGTGAGCTGTAGGCTCCGAGAGTGTGGTGCTCTGAATAACCACATGGTACATTCATGGTACATACACATGGTACACCCTTAGAATTTACAAATGGTCCATCTGAGCCAAAGTGTGCTCTGGTGGTGGGAATGACTATGTTAAGTCCAAGCTGGAACTTTTGTAACCATTTTACAGGATTACAGTACTATGACATTGTTCAGTCTGTCTATTTTAGCTACACAAATGTCACATATGATAGTCACATAGCGCCTACTTTTAAATTAGATCAAGTCATAAATTCAGCAAGCTAACTCAATAATGTCATAGCAAAGTATGTAAGTATTAGCTCACATTAGCCACTCTAAGCCACTGGTCATACCAGACCAACTAATATGTGTATGAAATGCAATAAGGCTGTGTTTTATATTAGTTTTTCCGTCTAAGTTGAAGAACATGTTTCCTCTTCAAAAGTTACACAGTCTTGCATTAAAACCCTGTTTGAGAAAAAGTTGTCCTCCTCAGGGTTTCACTGTTTGTTAACAATCAGAAGATGACTGGCGTAAGAGAGTGAGGAGCTGCAGTTCAGCAAGTTTGAGAGGAAAAAGCAGGAGAGGCTGGAGTGGTGAAAGAAGACACTGAAGGACATCAGGGCTGTAGAGAGGAAGATGGCCATCCTCAAGAAGAGACTGATTCACAGGCAAGCTCCTTCACCAGGATGTCTGTCTGAGGACTGGGTGGAGAGGCTTGACAGGCAGCTGGCCATCAAGCTGAGTGTGTTATTGAAGCCATTCCACTGCCAAAAGCGAGGATAACATGCAGAATACAGCGCTGGTGGTGGTGAATAGACCATATACATTGTAAAGCCCCCCAAAGCTTCCTTATGGCATATGGAAACCCTACAATAAGCCCCAAATATCTGAGCAATATGGGTGATATCTGAAAAAAAATCCTATGTGTATGTTATATAGTACCAGCTCAATAGTATGCAGACCTTAATCCATATCAGTCAACCACTTGATTTGTGTACAGGGTCAGAAATGTTTCAGGCCTTAATACCAGAAGAAATATTGGAGGATATTTCTAACATATGAGGTCATTTGAGGCATGCATAGAAAGGACAACATATCTTATTTGTGGATAAAACTGCATATATGCGGAAGCAGGAACAAGGAGAGTCCTGACTTCCAAGAACGTTTCATCCAAAGATCATCCCACTGCAAAGTGTGGTTGCTCATATAAATGTAAATATACTGACAAAAGTCATCATCATCAATACTGGTTCAGCTCCACCAACATTATTTCGAAGATGTTCTGTATTAATGATTCAGATCTTTTCATCAAATGTGTAACCTTTAATTTGCAATATGAGATCATTTCCTGATATGTTTTATGATATCAAAATAAATGCCACACTATGCCTATGATCATTACATTGTGGCAGCCGTGTGGAAATCTGCAGTCTGTCATTTGGAAACCACAATTTGCTTTCTGCATCAAAACTGTGTTGACAAATTGCTTTTTTAGGCAGACCCTCAATGACATGGTGTGTAAGCTGGTAAACCAGTCATCATAATGAATGGGCCCTACATTACGCTAAAAATTTTGCAATAGTCTGATAGTCCCTGTAGTTTCAGCTGGTTTTCTACTAAGTCTAAAAAAAAATTCACAAAATGTCAAGAAAGGAAATATACACCTCTTTTCTCTACCAGAATTCTGATTCCTCTTGCTGTCTGCCGCTTAGTGTCTCTACTGTCTGTACCGGGTGGGTCTTCTCGCCCTTGGAGTCATAGTCCTGATCAGAGCCTCTGTAAATCACCTTTATGCTGTATTCCCTGTCTTTAAACTGACTTCCATCGATCTTGGGGGCTGTGTCCATTCCCAGTTTGGTGTTCATCCAAGTTCAGCCTTATGCTGCTAAACCTGGTTCTGATCTGAGGATCTGAGCCCTGCTGCCATTGGTGACACCACCTGTGATCAAAGGTCCCGGTCCAGGCAAATTCTCAGGCCACTGGCTCCGTGAGTAATGAGCTAATTAATTACCAGTAGCTTGCATGGATGCAGCAGTGAAAATCTGGCTACAGTTCCAGAGGCAGAGCCCTGTTCATTCCGATGAAAACGACTAAGTTTGGCATGAGGCAAAAAAGCTTGACTTGCAGGGTCGAGGTGAAGTCTGAACAAATGAGTCTTGAGTCTTTTGCGGAAGATGGAGAGTGACTCCGCTGTCCTGACATTGGTCGGGAGTTCGTTCCACCACTGAGGTGCCAAAACCGAGAGTCGTGACTTCGCTGAGCGGGCTTTGTTTGCTCTCAGTGATGGCGGTACCAGCCAGCCAGCTGATGTAGATGAGCGAAGTGCTCTCACTGGGGCGTGTGGTCTGACCAGTGTTTGGAGGTATACGGGTGCAGTTCCATTTATGGCCTTGATGGCCAGCACCATCATCTTGAATCGGATGCGGGCCGCAACAGGAAGCCAGTGGAGGTCACGGAGGAGGGGGTCACATGGGAGAATTTAGGAGGAATTTGGGAAGATTGTACGTCACAAATCTCCTCGCAACAACAGGATGTCTGGTGCTCTCATTTGGTTCAAGTGGAAAGGTGCTGTCTAACTGTAGCTTCACAATCCAGCGCCCTTTAAAATTGGATGCAAGTGAAATGATGTGAGTGCAGATGGAGCCCATCACTGTTCAGTGTATTATCCATGAGGAGTGATTTGCAAATTTGCTTTAACCACTTATGATGGCATGTTATCTCTGTAGTGATGCGATTTGCAATACATGTGGGGATTTACTTCCCAGCATCTTAGTGATGTGTTAAATGGGTGTATGTGTGTAGGTGGCATGAGATGTTGTTATTGAGACGCTGTGCTTAATGCAGTCGGCCAGGCATTCTTCCCATAACCACAACATCTTGTTTTTTTATTAGGCTGTCTGAATAGCCTTTTCTCAAAGAACAGTACTGTAGCTACTTGTTAAGTTGATATAACAGTCTGTAGTCAAATCTTGAGATATTTTTCAATTGCATGCTATCGTGAGCGTTGTCAAGAGTTTCAAAACACCACTAATAAAGAGGAAAATGGGAGTCAGTTGTTTGTGTCTAAGGTGTATTTGTTCTCTTGTCGTGCTCCCTTCATTGTCAAGCGTATTGTAATGAAAGAGGAGGAAAGAGAATTGAAGGATTTCCTGACGGATGAGCATCTCCTTTACAGATTCAGCTGTCAATCATGACGTTGTACCCCCTTTTAAAGAATGTGACCTATGGTGGAGCTAGAGAATCCCTCAAGGAAAATTGTAATCACACAGGGGATGTTAACTTTTTATCTAATCAACAAGTACAATTTTGAATTTGTCCAAATCTTTGTTTTATGACGAAATACCTACAAAACTAGTGGCATTCAGATCAGCAGCAGTTGCACTGGTGCTTCTTTCTGTTGTACTTGGAACTTGGACAAAAACGACCTCCGACATGGAAAAGTGCAAAGGAACGCTCATTCAAGTCGGAATTCCAAGTCAGGAAACAGATTTCACCGACATAGACACAGATGAAATCACAGTAATATGGCAGAGCATACAATGAACAAGGAACTTTTCCCTTTTCATCACTTTTTACTTAATGTACTATCTGTGCTGTGAAACGTGCTGTCACAACAGCATGGTAGTTGCCATTTTTTATTTTTAAGTTAGCTAATTTGTTCTTTGCGAGGATGCAGTACGAACCTATTCCTGAGATGAAATATATTCTACCTTGCTTGGCTGCCATTCCAAAGCGCCAGTATTTGTGTCATGGTCCTACCATTTTATTCATTGTATGTGTATTTTGTGTGTTTTCCGGGTTTTGTGGTGTCTTTTGCCTTTTTCCAGTGTTCTGTTTTCTTAGGCCACATTTACACATAGCTGGGTGTTTAGAGAAACAAATATCTCCCCCCCTCCGTTTTCAATAATAACATCGTACACACAACATCGTTTTCAAAAAAGTTGTCATTTACATCAACCCGCATAAATACACCGTCGAGTGCCATTATAACTATGCCAAACCTATGGACCGCAGTGTAGGGAGAAGGATAAAGCCATGCAAACCAATCAGAATCCTCAGAATCGACAACAACGAATAACGCGAGCGACTTCCCGTTCCTTTCCTGTTTCCTTTCACATGACGTTTAGCATTTTCTGGCGCATAATGTGACGTTTGAGAACCTAAAACCCCGTTTCTCCCAGTTGACACGGCAACACATAACCGGCGTTATCAGAAATCTCCACTTTGGCCAGAGATTTTAGAAATAATCGTTTTCTGTGATAAAAACGGGGTTTTCGTGTAAATGAGAGGCCAAACCGCAGGGAAATATCTGCGTTTCCATGATCCTGCTGTTGCTTTTTCCCTGATCCTGCTGTTGAGTTTCAGTGAACCTGATGTTGTGGTCTCCCTGATCCTGCCGTGTTTTCCTGTTCCAGCCGTCCCTAATAAATGTCATCCTGGGATATTTCTTCTGCTTGTTGTCTTTGTGCATTTGCGTCCACCGTCACTGCTCTCATCCTGACAATTTGATGAGTTCGGAATGAGACTTAAATGAACTCCTTACAAGGTGGAACTTCAAGGTTGCATGAAGGAACAGCTATCAGAAAATGAACATATGACACAAGTGGTAATGCACTGCTGTTTTGGGAAATGAAGCTGTGCCTCTGCTTAGTCTGCTACACCTGCAACAGCAGCTTGGCTAATTATAGAGACAATTTTGGGGTGACAACTTGTCTCACAAGTCAATAAGGCTCCTGATTATACTGAAATGTGCACACACCTGGCAGAAAGTCTGTATAAGAGCTCATTTTGTGAAACGCTCTGTGTTAAGTTGTTAACAAGCAGCTTTGTTGGATGCTCATTGATACACTTAAGTAAGAACAAAGGGCCATTTAAGCCTCACATGTTTCAGAGTTGCCAGTGAGTGTGTGTATTCTGTCAACAATACAATTATTACATGTTCTGTTCATGTTAACACAGTTTAGTAAAACATCAACTGAAGACCCAACTAACTGAGTGAAACTCGGATCATCCTCCAGCCTGTTAAACATTGAAAAATCCCTGTTCAGATGTTTGCATCTATAATAGCAACACCCAGCTTTATATTTAGCATGTGAATTAGTGATTATGTGATTTGAAGACTGTGCTACTTTTGTAGACGCATGAGTAATCAACTTGTGAATCAGGGATGTGTGTATGGTGCTTGGAAGATATGACTAGAAATGTCTTTGATCCTGAGCCCTGCACAAAGCTGCTGTGTTCACTGTAGCTGGTTGACACGTACAGCTGCATGAAGCAGAAGGAGTTCAGTGAACTGATCCAGTGTGTTTTGGAGTGTGGTTACCTCTGAACATTAAGGAGAATAACTAGCTTACTTCCAGCTTCTGGAGGATGTGATGAAAATGAAATTGCACATTTTTAAAAAGTACAGAAAAAATGTTAAGCATCAGGTGCAGAAAACTAAAAAAGAAACTAGACATTGTTGGTGGATCTGAAAGGAAAATATTGGCTTGGCCTTACTTCAGTCAGGATTTCTAAATACAAGTCTTGTGTTGTGTACACTGAGGCAGTAGCCAGGCTTTGAATTGGAAGGACAGATGGACACATTGGCCATCTCAGAAATGTTTGTGCTGCCATGCAACAAAGTACACTCGGGTGTAAAATCTCAAACTAATTTATTTCATGGGAACATACAGATTCCCCGCTTAGCATCAACAAAGCAACAGCAGACACCACCTCTGTTCTGCTTTTTCAGTCTGAAGGAAAGAATTTTAGGTTGCTCATGTATGGATTGAAATCATTGAAAGCATACTTGTGAATGATCAGAGACGAAAGAGAATGAAGACCCTTTAACACAATGTGAGTGGTAGTCTTTCTAATCCGACATTGCATATTGTGAAATGTTTTGACAGTTTCCCTGCGTCGCATCATTAGACAGGATTCAGTCTTTAAAGATCCTTTGCAATATAAAGAAATAACATTTCTGATCAGTTTATCTAATAAAGAGCTTGTGTAACTTTCAAGAAGAAATAACTTCATAGAAATATGATTTTTAGAAACCACACTGTTTGACCACCAAAGCATGTCATCACTACTTTATGAGACAATGTTGACACATTTTTCATAAAAATATGCATTAAAATAAGAAATTGGTAATAATTACATATACTAGTGATTAACCTACACATCACTTAGCAACAATAAATCAGATTTTTATTTTTGTTAACAATATATTCTTAGAAATCTACTGAAACTTATAATGAGCCGTAGAAAACAGACCAAATATACTTAAGTGTTTATTTTGAATTTCATTGTCAGAATAGGCTCATATTTTTTTAAAACAAAAAAATGATCAGATGTGAACAAATAATGAACACATTCATCCAAAACAGTGAACTGGATTTTTTTTTAATATGGAAAACATTACAAATGTGTATGATTCAGATGATGTTGTTTACTGTGGAGGAAGCTGTCTTGAATTTAATTCAGTTTCATTAATATGAATGCTGAACACTGAACTCTACTAATGCTTCATCATGTATTCATCCATAAAGCCTGGCCCACACTTCTTTTTGTATTTCATAATGTAGTATCACAGGCTTTGGGGGTGGGATCAGCTCCAGCACATCATCAAAAAATACCACAGTACATCACAAGCAGGCCAAAAGAAGCTGTTCGGTCCAACCCGGTCATACATTTTACTTGAATGTGGGTCTTATCTGTAGCAAGGTTAATTCCTGGATACAAATCTTCATCATATCTGATAATGCACCACTGCAGTAGCATCTCTGGATATCCCCACTGGATTTGTATCTCCTTCTGTGGCAGCATTTGGCAACTTTTTGTTAAAGCTGAAAGGCTGTGTGTTAATGCAGTCCTCTTCAAGGCTGCTCCAACACCGTCTGGTGCCCCCTTACCCTGCTAAAAAGGAAAAATACTGGGTGTGAGGCCCACCACTGACAACGTGTATCACAGAGACTTCTGGGTGTGTTGCTTGCAGGTTGTCCAGTACGGGGTTCAGGTGTTCCCATATTGACTATAGGACACTTTCTTTGTGCTGTCATATGCACTGGACAGTGGAACAGTTTTGTCCCTACACTCTTCACACTCTCCCCCCGTACATACAATCCTTACTAGTTGTATCACAGCACACCATTCCAGTAGGACTGTCAAGATCTGGGGTCTCAGTGAGCTTCAGCTGACAAAGCTTTTTTCTTCAACTTGCACATGCATGTCTCTCGATCAGACATGTAGGGGTGAACAACCTAAAAGGGGCACAGACGGCAAAATGAAGAATATGACATCCCTGTAGTGTTCTCCGAAGACATTTTCTGTGGAGGCTTCTCATTGTGTCCACGATAAATTTCTTCTGCTTTTTTTCTGTTTTTTTTATTGTGCTCCTTGTGATGGTTTGTTTTCTGCCTGTAGTTATTCTGCTGACATCATCCCTTGTAAAGAAGGTCTTCAGCTTGCTCTTGGCTGATGCATCTGTATACCTGTTAATATTCTTCCTGTTAAAGTTGCTTATGATTTTGCTCTCCAGAAGGTTCCGTGTTTTTTTTAAAAAGCCCAATGAATTGTCTAACCACCGTTGCAACCTGTACTTTCTCACAAACATTCCATTAGTAACTTCAGATATTGTTTGCCTATCTCTTTGATTTTTTGTATTTGTCTCTATATCAGCAATCGGTGCTTGATGGATCAATAAGTTCTTTTTGATTCTGCTGCTCACATGACAGTTCCTGACCAGCTCACTGACGTTGGTTCTTGGTGTTCTTCATTTTTGAAGTGCTGGAGCTGCATTTTGTACTTTTCTATAAGTCTTTTCTATTTTGAGTTGATTAATTTCTTTGTACAGCTCATCTCTTGCTCTCCGGGATTTTTTCTTACCCTCCATATGTTTGCTATAACAAAAACAAGTCATACAAAATTCACAGTCATCAATTTAAACACACACATCTCCATCTCTGGCGCTCACTCCTGGGCTGTCTTTCCTTCCTCTCTGGGTCAGCATTCCTTCATGCCCTCTATTCCCATTGCCTTTCTGCTGCTGATTCTGTCGTAGTTTTACTGAAAATGATTATCCAAAAATGTAATCAAGAATTAATTTATTAATTTAATATAATACACATGAATTATTAAGAAATCTCCACATGTCTAAATGTGACAGGGTTGAAGTTTTTAGCTAACAGTGACCATCACTCAACATTTAGCTAACATTGTGGCACCACATGGCATCCAGCAGATCAAAGTTCTCTTATATTTAGAAAAAAGTGTTATTTATTGTTCCCTAAATAATTTTTTGTTAAATAAAGCGTTGACTGACATAGTTTAGAAATATCTGGGGAGCTCTCACAGTTACCTGAGTTACCTGGACTCAAATGTGATGGCTGATACTCAAATGCTGTTTTATTATCCTCTGGGTTAAATTAAATTTTACATCCAAACTTCCTCTTAATTAAATTTCTTATGTATTAGTATGTATGTCTATATATATTTTTCTTTTCATTGTATGACTTTTGAGCAGTACTGTTTTTCTCTATTTGTCTTATTTTTGTTTATATTTGAATGAATGAATGAACTGGATTAAAAAGCACTTTGCTGGTTTATTTCAAATGAAATAAGTGAGCCTGGGGGACTTAAAGGGCGTCGACTTCAGAGAACTAACGACAAAACAACTATCACTTGAGTTTTAGATAATCTCTTGTCTTGACCTCAGTTTGTGAGACTTGATAATTATTATTTTATTCACTCTCTACACTGCTGACTGTAGATATAGTCGAGTGTCTTTTCAATTCCAAAAGTTTCCAAATGACACCACTCAGCCAAGGCAATGGACTGACCTACAATAGAGGCGGAATTATTTGTTAGCTGTTGTAATGCAGTTCTTTTCTTTTTTTAAATTGAACATTGAGGATGAGCGAAAAGTTAATCATTGATTTCAGAAGGAAGGAGTTCTTCCAAGGGGTAACAAGAATGGCACTAAGGTGAGCGCATACCTCCATACAAAGTTGTACTAACTCATAGATTAAAGCCATCATAATATGGATGATTTTTTTTCATCAAGATCCATACATTACTCCCTGAGAAACTAACAAAAATGTATAAAAACATCCAGTCTCGCAATGTTTAAGAAACTGAGAAAAAACTCCTGGATGGGAGGAAATTGGATGATATAAAAACCTGGCTCAGTGGTTGGCTTTACCACAGACTCCCTGAGGTCTCTGTAAAAAAGGAGAACAAACTGGAATGCTTTTTGTATTTTGAAGGCCATGGTCGTTTTACCGGAACTAGCGGCTCATTTGGTGAGCGACTAGTGATGCCTCGGTGTTCAATTAAATGACTCAGAAGGTCCTTTGTTCCAGCAGTCAGATTATTTAATGAACACTGTTAGATGTGGTCTGGATCCGTAGCACCTTTCAGCGGTTAATCATGTCTCCAATGGCTTCTTACTGTGTTATTAATTGATGCATTGTGTACCGTGGATGCAATGTCTATATTTGTTTGCCGTCTGTATTTGATTTGGTGGCAAATGAGTTTCCGCACTGAGGATTAATAAAGCTGTCTCATGCACACACCCAAATGCATGATCCCCTCATGGCTTACGCTAGACAGACATAATGAAGTGACAGAGTTGTTAAATGTAAGGTTGGTGCCTATTTAAAGAATGATTTACCTTGTTCTTCATTCCTGTGGAGGGCCATTGCTTTATTGCTGTTTATGTTGCTGGCACAGCACACCATATTAACATGGTCCTGAGTAAACATAATGTTGGAATGTCGGCTGTCACGGCTCCATCTACAAGCAGACTTAAAGAGAAATAAAACCCCGTCATCAAAAACAGCTCAAAATATGGACTGTCTCGAGCTTCTGCCAACAATGTGCACAGCAGCAAACGTGAAACAGGACTGAGAATATAAAAACACACACAAACACACAGCAAATACGTATACCTGGTATTTCAGTAGTAAGTAAGCTCCTTGAGAAGAGTCACTGTGGTCTTAAGCTGCCGACAGCACTGACTGGAAGCTCTGCTTGCACCCTAAAGCGATTTCTGAGCAGACAACTGATATTAAGAATGATTGATCTGGCAGCAGCAGCAGGAAACACACACACAAACACACCACAAACACGATTATTTTCTTCATAGAGTTTACCTAAAAAAAGAAGGGTCGTGGGCATCCTGTTGTTATTATCAACAGAGTAATAGTGAGTCAGGTTATAGCAGCAAGTTTTTGTAATCAAACAAGTACATCTGCTTTACCTTCCCCCTGTGTTTTACAACCGTCTCTCACCCCTCTACAGATGAAGAGCTTTCTATAGAACAGAGATCCTGTGGATACCACCTAGTTGGAAGAATGCTCCCAAGCTTAATGACTAGTACCTTGCTGCTGTGGCTTCTGAGGCAGCAGCTTCTTCCAGATTAAATTGCCCCAGTTTACTCTGGCAACTCCTTTTCCCAGTTCTTCATCAGCCAGTTCTTTGAGCCCAGGTGAGCCTCACTCTTGCTCCAGCGATTTTCTGGCAGGTAAAGCCCTCAAACAAGTGCTAATGCCTTCTCTGGAACACAGCGGAAGACAGACAGATGGGAGGATGATTATATATGAGCAATGTAGAGTAATATCACAGCATATCTCAGTGTGGCAGATAAGTAATCTAATTGAGAGAGCAAGTGGGAGAAGGAGGGAAAGAGATGAAAGATTGCGAGAGAAGCTGCAGATTTCAAGACCGTCAAAAAGTGAAAGAGGAAATTGTAATGTATTCAGAAGTACACGTATAAAATACCACACATTCACATGACATGTATGCTCAATAGCCTCTCATTGTCAAATATGGTATTGACCTTTTTGGATTACGTAAATGTACTGGGTCAATAAAACAGGAAAGAGAGAGAGAGAGAGAGAGAGAGAGAGAGAGAGAGAGAGAGAGAGAGAGAGAGAGGGAGAAAGAGAGAGGGAGAGACAGAGAAAGAGAGACAGAGAGAGAGAGAGAGAGAGAGAGAGAGAGATATTATTAAAGGATTAAAAAACATACATATTTGAAAACTAGCTTTAGCGATACTTACACCAAAATACCTATCACTGTATCTGTTAGCCGCCATTGCAGGCAGCTGCCATTTCAGGCAACATGAAAATGATATTTAGCAGGGATACATCATCTCATATCATGAATGTCTGTAGAAATTGTTGTCAAGGAAACCTTTGAGCAGCTGGTGTTGCTCGAAGAAAGGGATGACCAATCATCATCATCCTGTGGACACCATGCATATCTATTACTACTACTACTACATTTCATGCCAATACATGCAGTTTTTGCATTAAAAACAAAACAAAAAATGTCAACCTCAGCAGCAGGATTCATCCTCTGGGGAATGTCTGCACAAACTTCCGAGGCAATCCATTGTATAGTTGTTGAAGTATTTCAGTTCCAACCAAAGTGGCCATCTCTACACTCTTGCTGCTGTCGTGAAGACAAAATGGTTCTTCACAAATACCAGCTTCCTAAAATTGGCATCTGTGGTACCTCAGTGGATTTAAACAGAGACCTGTTTGTCAAAATGTTCCCCCAAAATTCTGGAGATTAATGTCCAGCGTTCTTTGCTTCCAAAGTGTTCCTAATACATATTTGTGACAAAACGCCTTTCCTTCTTAAGATTCTTTGAAGGACTATACAGTATATCATTGTTAAGTTGTTTCAGAGTAGTTATTAGCCATGGTGGAGGTGACTGCCACCCCTGGTCTCACATTTGGGTTTTTAGAGTATTGTTAGAGAAGAGGCCTTTCTAAATTTTGCCACATTAAGTGACTAACTTAGGCAAAGTTTTGCATTAACATTATGCAAAACTTAGAAAAGGCCTCTTCCCTAACAATACTCTAAAAACCCAAATGTGAGATATGCATGAAGCTCAGCTGTCATTCAGACATTTGTTCCCACAACTTTGCAAATCCATATTAGCCTGTAATAATACATTCCTGATGAAACCTGCACCCACTTACTTGCTGTGAAGGATGAAGTACCTGCACGGCTTTAATAAACAGTTCACAGGTGACAGACTTTTCAGCGCTGGTTCAGGTACTGGACATCTGACCCGTGTGACATACATTACATTACAAACTGTCGAACTAAACTATCAGTCGGATAGAAGTACTATCATCACTGGGGCATCAATGGTGACTGATGGACTGAACTCTGTTTGAAAGGTAAGCTGTTTAAACTAATAGGGCATATGTTTTTGAGACTAAATGTCTGTAGTTGGATTTTGGGAGTGGTCCGCTGAAAAAACGATAAAGTAGGTGGAGCCGTGACATCATTAATGTTTTATAGCTGCTGAGTGGGCAGGAACCATGTTTTTTTTTGAGTGTACTCAGGATGACTTTCCTGTGAAATATGACAGTGCTGAGGCGAGTCGGCTACACCTGCGATGTAGTCGCTCTCATGCGTGTCACACGTGCATAAGCCATGCGTGACAAGCTAGCCTACAAGCTAAACTGTGATGGGAAGATAATAAGCAGAGTTACTAGAGAGAAACTAGAGAGAACTACAGAGAAACTAAAAAAAAAAAATAAAAAATGATCGCTTAAGTAATACCTCTAACAATATGAATTAAACGTGTTAAGAAATCAACAGAAAGTACCATTTGATATGATTAAAGAGAGCAAAACATGTAATAGAGTCCAACATTTGAGGAAATTCTTGATTAATATCACTCAAATGTCTTGACATTAAAGCAGGCCACTAGCTTACTATAGATTAGAATAAAGGCTATCAGAAGGGGAAACATTGAGCTTGTCGCTGTCCAAACAGAGCCATACAAACACTCTTAAGGCAAATACATTTTCGTCATTTCTTTGCATACAAATGTAATTTAAAAATGCCTAAATTGACAAAATTGTGGTTTTGAAGTGGCTAAAATAACTGCAGCACATAATGGTTCCTCTCTGCTTCCAGTCTTTATGCTAAGCTAGGCTAATCACCTGCTAACTCTTTGTTTTTAAACTTCAAAACTCAAGAAAATAAATTCTGAGCTTTTTTCAGCATGCGTTTTGATAATTCTTTTACCATCTCCTTACATTCATACATGCAGCACTTATTTTTCCCATGTGAGCCATACACTGAGCTCGGGTAAGAAATAAATTAAAGGATGCAGACTTATTTATGTGCACACTTGTGTCTGTAAAGACTAAATCTAATTATGGAAAATCATTAAAGCCCACTCATTGCTTGCTATGAATTTCCCTCGTTGTGATTGTTTTTTGTTGTACATTAATGGTTGGGCTTGTCTCCCATGAGGGCTGTTTTCCTGATGACAACAGTTCCTCACCAATGAACATGAACAGACATCAACAGGGCTATAACAGCTCCCTTGACGTCTGTACAAGGAGTTATGTAGTATCAAAGATACCTACATGCTGATTGTCCTTATTAGGCATCCCTTGTGTAGTAAAGTGAGCTAGATTTGCAATCATTGTGTTACTGATCACATCTACACCATAAACATAAACTAAAGAAGTAAACTATATATATATATATATATAAGATATATTTTAATTGTTTTTTAAAAGCCCTTTGACTGTGTTTGGCAAGAGGAGTTTTATTACACAGGTCTCCCGAGCATTACATAGGCTGCGGTAAAATTTATGGCATAATAAAATCAATCTACATGAGAAATGGCAGTGAGGAAAAACTGGTACTAAAAAGAACAGATGTTTTCACTGAATGAGGATAAAACAGGGTGTGCATGGGGCTGTCGTTTTGTGAAGGCAGCTTTAGCCAGTTAACACACATTTACATTTATTAATTGGTTCCAGTGCTGCTGGATCAATTTGCCTCCGCCAGCCATGTAGTCCATGAGCCACGAGAAGGTCAGATAACGTGTTGCAGCCCCATGTAATCTCTGCCTGACACACTACACAATATTTCTTTTTTCTTGTATAGTATAGATTCATCCATTACATTTTTCTTTCCATTAATGAAAAACATCAGCCCATATTAGTCAGTGGTGGAAGAAGTGACCAGCTACAATGTGATATGTCATAGGGAAATTTACTTTAAGTATTGAAATTATAGCTGTGTAACAAAATGTGGCCTGTGAACGGACATATCCTGTAAAAACTGTATACATCATATAGTTGATGGCAGCCTGACACTTCTCCTGTAAGCGTATTCAGTGTGAGTAATTGTTTTTTTGCCTGTGTTCCACACTCTACTGACCATGTCACTATGCTGCACTTGTGACGCTTAATGCTACCACTGGGACATTCGGATACATAATGATGCTATAAATAGCTCAAAGTGGGCAGCAGTAAAACAAACAAATACAGTACACGTAAAGAACAACCTGACACAATGAGTAAAACATTTTTTTATTTCATGGGATGTACTTCCTTTCAGAATACAGATGGATATAAAACATGGATATAAAACATGGATGCAGCCCTTCAAACAAAAAGCAGGACGATAAATTGACACTTCAACTTACCAATGCTGGTGCTCAGATGAAGAGGAGAGAGGTACAGCAGATCTTCCTGTGGGGAAACCTTTCAGAAACCTCGCTTTTGGCAGACTTGCTGAATCAGCTGGTTTTCAGTCGAGAGCAGGTCGAGTGCATTCAGTCAGGGTGTTGAGGGTGCAAGTTTTTATCCTCTTTAAGGTGGAAAAGTTTCTCTTGGCCTCAGATTTAGGATTTGTGATGATTTTCAGCAAACTGTGTGAGAGTCAGCACAAGCCCTGTCTTAGAGGGTTCTTGTGGATGGATGATAACAGACACGAGCCGGCGTTTACACCCTGAGGCCCGGAGTGTAGGTGCACACCACCCAACTCACCCCTTAACTTTCTCCTGGCTCCTAA
This sequence comes from Diplodus puntazzo, assembly GCA_963678695.2. Taxonomy (NCBI): domain Eukaryota; kingdom Metazoa; phylum Chordata; class Actinopteri; order Spariformes; family Sparidae; genus Diplodus; species Diplodus puntazzo. Next base: position 23,679,748 of record OZ023175.1, on the reverse strand, counting down.
AATGGACATGGTTTGACATCAGAGTCTGGCTCAGTGGAAGGGAATCAGCCTGAGAAAAAGGGAAGGAAACGAGCCATCAGCCAGTTTGCTGTGTGAAGCTGCTGTCCTGCCTGAGAGATGATGCTGTCACGTCTCTCCTTCATCCCTGGTGTCAGTGACTCATCTGCTCTGTCACAAGCGGAGGTGTTCAATCGATCAAGTTGTTGTAATGCAGTATATTTTAAACATTCACCTTGAACTGGACAAGCAAGTAAATTTCTGTTTCCAGAAGGCAGAGTAGTTTTCTGTGACAGGACATTCACAGCCTCGTCGCCAGAATGGATGTTGATATTTTTGCAAATCATGGATACATTGAAACTTCACATTTCTTTATGTTGTGCCTTCAATTTTCTTTGAGTTCAGCTTTGTAAAATCTTTTGTTTTGTTTTGTTCTGTGAGAAGGTTGTACCTCTGGTTTGTTTTTGACGTCACACACACTCTGGAAAACTTTCCTGAGATTTCTTAGATCTCTCAGATCTCTCCTGTGGTGTCAGGCTAACAGATGTTAAAATGTCGTGGTCACTTGTTAAAGGTATCTAGCATTTTCACTGTTGATGCGCCCCTCTAATGCAATGGTATAAATAGTGAGATAAGTCCAAGTCAGGGGTCAAGTATTGGACTTTCATTCTGGAGTCCATGGTTGGTGACCAGTTTGTGACCAACTGAGTGATTTATGTGATTTATGCAATGTAAATAAGTTCACATATACAAATGAGGTAGCTTACGTCAATTACGACATCTGCAAGACATATGCGTGCAGTCTGGGTAGAGTGTCATAGTTAAAAGCTTAAGGGCACAGACCAAGCTGCTGTATCTGACAAGTTGGGAGTGGGAACGTGTTGGCAGTGTAGTAGATCAGTGCACTGGGATCCCCTTCAAACTGTACTGATACAGACGTTCTGCAACAACCTGGAAAGAAGGCGTCAAAAGTTGTTAAATCTGCAGCAAACAGCATTTTGCATCGCTCTTACAGGACAGAGTTGTTTCAAAGTTAGTTGTAGCTGGCAGACATGCCCATGACCAGCTCACCACATCTGAGTGGTTACAATAGCACATTTCCTGGAGTTCTGGAGACCAGTATTTTCATCCAGCACTAACACCATTTGCAATGTGCATTAGTGTGTCCTCCCACCTGCTTGCATGGCAACAAATAATTTCATGCTTACTGATCTTGCCCAATGAACATCCGACTCAAAGCCCAAAATCCCATTTTATACAATGCCAGAGGCACTTCTGAAAACTGCCTGTGCATTACTAGCGTGTGTGGAGACACTGCCACATGTGATTTTAAAAAGAGATGAGGACATTCTCAGGTTTGCAAACACAATGTAATGACCCACTATGGCATACTGTTTCACACTTTCCACAATGTCTGCTATAATCCACCTGACCAGTGAACCTTCGTCTGGGAATAAATGACACCCAGCCAGTGTAGTACAGAACAGACTTACTACTGTCTCCTATTCTGAGAGGATTGGAGGAGTCATTGTGTCCTCCAATCCTTACAAATGTTTTTGAAATTCAATCAGATTTGTGGACGTAGATTAATTCACATTCACATTCACAGTGTTACAGTTGGAGAGTTGAATGTCAAGAACAGCTGTGACTAAACAAGTAGTCTGAATGGTCAGAAACAGTTTGAAGACACCCTTTGTAAAAAAGGGACTTTTATTATAGGCTTGCCATATAACAATCGTGGAGGAGATCAAAATGAATTTAATATTTAATGAGAGAATCATGAAAGTTTTTATTTTATCTCCTGCCATCCTGCCATTTTTAAAACTTGGATTTAGATTTTAATGCAGCTCGACTGCTTTGTACTGCTCAGCCAAAATGCTTTCAGTTACACAAACTCATCTATTTTTCAGGGATCCGGAATCAAACTCCTCATTATGATGATGCTTGGGGTTCATTACAGTTTTAAATCAGCCACTGAACACTGACAAGAACAAGTAAATCATGGGAGTGGAGAGAAACGTGCTCTTACTGCAGTGAACTCCTGCAGTTTGAGAAGGATCAACAAATATATCGAGCTCTGCTCGTGTCATCCGTTAATATAAAGTTAGACACGCACACACACACACACTCTCTCACACTGTCGAGTGGCATCACAGCTTTGATTGGCCGGCTTTATGACTCTCTGCGAGACAGCTGTAGTGTTTGTGGTCCTGAGGTCAGTGTATTGTGTGTGTGTGTGTGTGTGTGTGTGTGTGTGTGTGTGTGTGTGTGTGTTACAGCACTAAAGCAGAACCAGACGGATGAAATGAAGCTCAGATTTTTAAGATAGACAGCCAGAGAAAGTTGGGGGACATGATGGGAAGATGCAGTTTACTGATGAGATTGAGAAATGTTGAGGGATGAGGGAAGGAATTCAGGAAGAAGGAGAAAAAAAACTGAGAAAAATGGAGAGGGAAGGAAAGAAGGATGGACAAAGCAGATGAATGAAGTGTAGAAGGAGGGGATAATTCATAAGACAAGAGACAGAAACAACTCAAACAACAAAATGACTGTCAGGCCTTCAAACTAAAATATCTGCAGTACAGAGAGAAGCCTCAGAGAGATGCCACTGCAGGAACTATCACTGTGGCACAAATCAATAATGCTTTAGTGTCAACTTTCAAGTGAATTTATGTTTGACGTGCATCAGGACAAGACATCTCAAGCTGCTTCATGGAACAGGAAGTTAAAGGAAAAATCCTTTGATTGGAGTATACTGTACATGTAGTGAAACTGCCAATTCATTTGTGAATAATGACTAATTGGCATCGCATTGAGGCATTTCCAGTGCAGCGATGATACAGTTCCAAGGGACACAATGTCTCTGCGATGTTAACATAAATGTTAACATCACATTTTGCTGTCAGCTCCTTCAAATCAAAGGCTCCTTTTGTTGTTGTTGTGCAGCGACATCAGATGGCGGACACACCGATGCAGGTTTCTTCACCAGGTGAGAAATAGAACGCAGAAACAAACAGCTTAATAATTGTGACTGTTCTGAATATTCCCCTTCATGTTCAATAAGCAAACAGTGCAGGGAAGGATTTCTCAGGCCTGTCAGCTTTATTGTGACAACTCATGAAACAAATCGCTCCCATGTCTCAGGCCAGAATGTGGGATTGTTTGATGTAGGCTGAGGATGAACTTTTAGGAAGGTCTTGATTGTGCAATGTCTCCCACAGAATATTTGAAGCAGAGAATATTTCATATATATACTGTGGTTGCTGATACATCCAGACCCCTTAGTACCAACAGTCTGTCATAATTTTGAAGCACCTGTTTGGTTGTAGCAGATCATGAGTTAAAAGTAGTTTTAAGTACTTTACTGTGTAAGATTAAATTGTCAGTACATGGTGCTTGTTCCTAAATGTATATTTTGGGAGGTGGGGTTAGGGGCACACAATTTGTGTTTGCCCTATGTGCATTATTCTGGCCCTGTATACAGTATTTCATTGTTAGGATCAGTCATGACGTGGTGTGGTGTTGATTGTCAGTCTCTGTCATCTTTGGCTTTTTCAAAAAAGTCCTTTCTAAAGTGATCGCTCTCCATCTACTCTGTTTGGTTTCTCTAATTTAGAGCTTGAAACAAAGGGCCGAATTCTCACTTTCAAGTTCATTTTTTAAACTTTAGGCTCTGATGGATTTGGGGCAGAGATGCCATCAGGCCACAGAGGTATATAAGTCGTCTTCTTTCTGCACAGTTTTTTTTCAAAGCACCTCAAAAAGTATGTAAATATACAAAATAAGATTATAATATATGACCCAAAAAATCAGTAAATGACTGAAATATAAGCTAGAGAACAGATCAGAATGTGTGGGTATCCTTAGGAGTTCACCTTATCAAATGATGACTGTTGGACTTATAGGTTTTTTAATATACCTGTTTGTATGTACTGTAGCATTTTGTTTATCAGCAGTATGTTTACAACTTATTTATAAAACATCATTTAGAAGCAAAGGTTTATTCTGGCCTTGTTGCTACGTGGTTGCGGCACATAGATGGAGACACATTTGCAAAAGGAATAAAAATCACTCAATATTGATTTTGTGGCAAATGATAAATTCTGCCTATCTATAGATTTAGCAAATCTGCTTTAAATTTACCATGACACAGTGAACCGCATCAGCGTTATTTCCCGTAAGCACATTGCAGTGAACCAGGAAATTGGCTTTTTCAGACTTGAGAAGAAAAACACCAACCTGATTAGTTTGTATTTATTTTCTAATGACCTAATTTTCCACACGTTTAATAAATGAATTAGATGATCAGCAAGCTTGGCTTTGTGTTATTGGTTCCGAATATTTCACCCTCCCCTCCCTGATGTTTAATCGTTTCGAAAGCTATTGGAATTTTTGCTAATTAAAAAGAATTCATTAATATATTGAAAGCCTGGTTATCCCCAAGCATATAGCTGAGAGATAACACGAGCACTCTTGTTCGCCGTAATGACTCACCTTTCAGCAATAAAACATTTCCATCTGCAGCTGGGTTTTATTTTACTGTGTGTATCATCACACTGATTCACATGCACTCAGACAGCAGCCCTGCTGACTCTGCCAAAACTGTCAGTGGAAATAATCAGACAAAGCGGAGAAAATCCACCGACTCTCCTTTTTCACACCATTTAGGTCAGAAACAGTCTCTGTATGTGAGTTCCCACATGTCAGTGTAGTTTTTGTGTATTTTATGCATATATGTATATGAGCTGAGTTTTTTTATTTGTATGTATAATTAACATTATTTTTATATAGGGTATAAATATATCAGGACTTTCTGTGCACATACAGAGTCCACCACTGCAGTGCAGTATTAGTACTCTTAAAGGATCTAAATAGTTCCTTTGCCACTGCTGTACATTTAACTACCTGTTCGCTTTAATCTGCCCTGTCTATCTGTCCATCGCAGCCATTCTTTTGAAAATTAGGTTTTCCCTTGAGCTATTAACCCCTGGTGGAGTGTTTCAGATGGGAGTCTGAAGAGACAAGCCTCCCTCTAAAGATATCTGTTTCTGTCTTTTTCTTGTTTCCCCTACCTCAACCCCCCCCCCCCCCCCCCCGTTTTGTCTGCCTCTTTTTCTTTCTTCTGGTTTGACTCTGCCATTTTCCTTGTTGTGAGGTGGAGCAAAGGTTACAAAATACCCAGAGAATGGTAGGAGAGCAATAATGACTCTGTGTGTGCCTGCGTGTGTGTCCATGCTCTCCAGAGACAAACTGTAGAAACCTATTAGAAATAGCTGCAACTGCCCTCTGTTCCCCTTCCCCCCAAGGAATACACAAACACACACACGCACGCACACACACACACGCACGCACGCACGCACGCACGCACGCACGCACGCACACACACACACACACACACTGATATTACTCTCCTCATAGTTTCCTGGACAGGGCTAACTGTTTATCAACCTCACTAAGTTTCTTAGTATTCAATCTTACATAATTATGATCATGATTGATTATGTGAAAGAGAAGGAAGTAAGAATTTCAAACAAAAGGAACACAAACAAAAGGACTTTCATCACTCGTTTGGTTAAGAAGAGGTGAAAAAGTGCGGCAGAAAGATCACTGTTGCCTGAAATTCTATCAAGTCCGCTCAAATGATAGAGCTGGGAGGCCTGACAATAAAGGACTTCCCTGAAATTTAGCAGAATACTGTCACAGAATATGTTGCATTTCATACTTGTTACACAATATATGCTGCCTATTCAAGCACCTCGAGTAAGTTACCTTTAAAGTAAAGGGACATACATACAAAACCGACAGAGTATCATTTTTACCCTCCTATGGAATATAGAAACAAACAAGTGTAGTGGGCCAAGAAGTGAGCCTTGTGGGTCACCACAGATAATAGTAATTACTACAGATGAGTTATTTATAAATACCAATCGTTGTTTGACAGGATTTTAAGAGTATATTCAGAAGCGCCATCTCAACCCTGACAGTGAAAAGTAATCAAATATTTTTCTCTGTTTATGGTGGTGTGGTTAATATTTTAAACAGCTTTACATTGAGAGTAAACGGTGAATTAACATTGTCAAGAGGGCATAAGGCAGTGGCCACTGCATCATGGGAATCCATTGGAAAACAAAACCCTGACCTAACGGGTTACTTTTAAGGCACCTTCCTTTATGTTTCCGATATTTTTTATTTCTTCCTCATTTCACTTGCATCATCTCTGACAACACCAAGGAATACAGAGGATGTGATTGGTTGCAGTTCTAATAATGTTGGAGCTGTAACTTAATGCAAAACTAAAGGATGCTGTTTCTTGACTGGTTCCTACAGGGCCTCTCTTCATTTACAAGAGTGACATAATCTGATTTTCGATGACAACCTTTTAGATTTTAGACAACCTGTGTATGCATTCAGTCCACATTACTTCTCATGGGATATAACAGAAAGTGGTTAATCAATGACAAAGTCTTATCATATAATCATTCAGTCTACAATCAGTCTGCAAGTGTGAGTTCTAAACTTTAATTAAAGGACAAAATATCAACAATGTAGAAATACCGTCATGGATTATTTCTTTGGTTACTCTAAGAGGCGGACTCAGGATGTTAATAATGAATAGGATTTGTATGGCGCTTTTCAAGTCACCCAAAGCGCCTGACAGGGTTCCAGGTTCCATTCATTCACACACAGTCATACTGGTGGTGGTAAACTACGATAGTAGCCACAGCTGCCCTGGGGCAGCCTGACGGTGGCTGCTATTCAGCGCCTACGGGCCCACCGACCATCACCTCAAACATACAGCAGTCATACACGGCAAGGTGGGTGAAGTGTCTTGCCCAAAGACACAACGACCATGACAAAGTTGGCCGGGCAGGGATTGAACCGCTTACCCTCCGAACATAGGCTGACCCGCTCAACCATCTGGGCCACGGTCGTCCCCGTTAAAGGGGAAGGAGCCATATAAACGGGGCACCAAGTGTATGTTTCTCCACAAGAGTGGAGAAACATCCTAGAAGAGGCTGGAGGCTAGAAGTGGCTGTGGCTCAGTGGGTAGAGCGGATCATCTAGTGATCGGAAGGTCACTGGTTCAAATCCTAGCTCCCTCTAGCTGAAGTGTCCTTGAGCAAGATACTGAACCCCAAATTGCTCCTGATGAGCAGTTGGTGCCTTGCATGGCCGCCTCTGCCATCAGTATATGAATGTGTGTGTATGCATGTATTGTAGAGTGATGTCAGTTGACTGGATAAGCAATAAAAAAATGCAAGACCATTTACCAATGTTGTAAAGTGTAGGTGCATCCAAGACAGCACTTTTGTTTGAGTTTTCTTTTTCCCCTTTTTTTACAAGGAGGTTAATTCAATGTTAAATCGTGTATCATGCAGCACTCAGACTTTCACTGAGTGGAATTAATGGCTCCATTTAGTTGCAGTGAGGATCTATAAGTCTGCTGCGTTTTGTAGCAGCATTTAGCTACTGAGAGCGGGAATGAAAATTTGTCAACATTGACAAATTTAAGTGCCTCCTGCAGTGGCACTGTAACTGACTAAATGAACTGAGTGAACAGCTCGACCAGTTCGAATCACGTTGATTCATTGAGGCAAAACAACTTTAAGGAGGGATTTGGACTTATGGGGGCAATTTGAAATGCATTTAAGAATTCATGGTCAATTGTTCCCCTAAAGTAAATTGCTGGAAGCACAGAAGGAACAATGCTTTGTTATTGGTGCAGACGTGTCCTTCACTGCTGAAAGCCACAGATTGTACCCAGCAGGAGGATGGCTGCTCTGTTTCAAATTTAATTAGTTTTCAATGAAAAGTCCAGAAAGTTTAGTTAACAAAAGAATTATTCATAAGAAGATGGTTTAAGATGATGTGTCTATGTGAGGAAAATGGTGATAAAAGGCCTAAGATTCCTTATGTGACTCGACTCTAGATTTCAAGGATGTACATAAGCAAATCGAAGTTAAATTTATACCTTGTTTTAGCAAAACAATATCACTATCTACATGAGGACTCAATATGGCTGCTGTGATTTGATAATAAGGGGCAAATAAGCTGTGTAAACAACTTATATATTGTATATATCATGTTACTGCTCAGTAATAAAATTCTCTATTGACCTGAATCGAGTATGGAAATAAATGGAACTGAAAGGTTGGAAGCCACTTCACTACAAGGGGGCGAAATTGATTAATTGCTCAGTGGCCGCAAATCAATAGGGTGCATATAAATGGAACATGGTGATACACTTGTGTACAACATGCGAGAAAACCAACCAATTTCAAGCCTATGATGCTGCCTCAGGAAATCCTTTAAATGTTAATTACCCTGAATTGGTCTAAAAACCTATCATTGTGTACTACTAATAATAGCTCTTTATGTGGGTTATTGATTTATCCCAATTAAGCACGGAATCCATTTTCACCACTTGCACTGAAGGGATTTCAATAATTTCCTTGGAAAAAAAAAAAATCGAATGCATGATGCATATTTTCAACCGTGTTCTGCTGCTAATAGCACACAGTAGTTCTTGGCCTCTATATCAAAGCAGTCATTTTGTCATTAATGCTGACCAAAAGTACTTTAATGTGAGACAAGTTATAAAAAAAGAAACTGCAAAAAGCATGAAAAAAAAGAAGACAATTAATTTTTCTGTCAGAAATTAGAGACAAGAAAAAACTCAGACTGAATGGAACAAAAGTTTTTCCTGCATAGACTCTCAACAACCACATATTTCAGGCTCCTTGTTTACTTTTGTCCCCATCCAGGAAGGCTGTTTTTTCCGGCAGCAATTAGGCTCATAAACTCAGACCCCACAAGCTGTTTGCAAGCATCAAAAAATGTAAGTCTTTGCAGGTTTTAAATGAAAGACTAAACTTTCTAATAACAATGTTCATTGAAGAAGTATATGTGTCTGTTGGCAGAAGGGTTGGCTATGTATGTCCGATCACCTGAAACCTGCAACTCCAAAACACAAGTAGCTAGTTTTACAGAAACTAAAACCAAAGTATGATAGATAGCAGGGATATAGTCATCACTAAATTGGCATCAATATATTAAATGAATTTGATAGCCTTTAATTGCAGTTAAAGCAACAACACAGAACTCCTCTCTCCCACAGGAAAGGCTCCCACAGCCTCTGAAACGCCTCGTCAGTAGTCAAGCTTTTAATTCTGTGACCTCTTCACATCTCAAGTCACAGAGTTGCAATTTAGCATAATTAATCCCTTAAGGCTAGCCTGGCAATTTAGTACAGCTCCTGTGTTAGTGGTGCTCCCCTTATTGTAAAATCAAAAATATAAACGTTTACTTTTTCAACACCATCTTTCTTTTACCTGACATACATATATCTGTTGTCATGTTTATGAAGGTGTGTTTTGTCTATTTGCATGTTTTCTCTTAATATTTTGAAATATTGATTTCTGAAATATTACCTTAATTTGTCTGTAAACATGGACACAGCAAAATTAAAGCTTAATTTCATTTCAGGAAGGTTTTGCACAAAAGAAAAAGGGCCTTAATGATTAAGTTTAACAAGCTATTTAATAGCAGTTTTTAACACCACTGCAGCAGGATCAGCAAAAACAAGATTTTCAGCTGCTGTTGAATTGTGTTTTATCTGTTGACATCTGAATTATGTATTTGATTAAATTAAATTAAAGAATGCATGTGCAGATTTCATTGGCAGGGAATATAAAAGAATCTCACTCAGACGCATCAGGGTCAGAATTTCTGAAACTTCTTTCAGCCCACAGAGTCTGCTTTACTGCACTGTAATCCCAAGGGATTTATTTCATTACATGAAAACTTGTGCATTAATCGGCCTCTCCTATCTGCTCCTCTGTTGACTGTTGAGCAGAGCCACAAATTGTTGTGACCTTTAACAAGTGAGAAACTCTCATTAAGAAATCACTGGGTCTGTTTGTAAGACAGGCTGCTTTAATTCTCTCTCTCTCTCTCTCTCTCTCTCTCTCCCTCTCTCTCTCTCTTTCTCTCTCTCACACACACACACACACACACACACACTGAAAGCCCTGAGTGAAGAGTGACTCAGAGGCAGTTATCCATAGAAATGGAACCATTAAATATTCACACGATTAGTCTCACTCCACTGATGGATTTAACTATAGAATGACCTCTACAGGGAACAAAGCCATAGGTTCGGGGATCAGGATAAATTTAGTGCGTGGATTAGGGCTTCGGTAATTAATTTAGTTCAAATGCAAGAAAGCCATGCATACAGTGTGAGTGTGTGTGTGTGTGTGTGTGTGTGTGTGTGAGTGAGAGAGATGAGTTACACATAATGAAGACAGTATATGCTATCAGTCGTGGATTAACTGCTAAAAAAGTCAACATGTCTCGCACATACAAGGAGGTCAACTTGCTATTAAATTTGAATTACTCAGACGAGTGCAGCCTATTGTGAATATTCAATGCTGCCACTTCTCTGGGAGACAGCACCTGAACCTCTTAGGGACTCAATTAACTATACCTTTGTGAGTGTGCGTGTGTCTATTTCTATGTTGTGTCTAAATGTGGGGCTGTTGGCATCTGATAATAAAATGTATCTGCAGTTAAAATCACCACTGTAACTCTTAGCTTGAAAGGTTACCATCAGAAGAAGAACAACACTGTGCTGGCTGTATTGTGTGTCCACTGAGTTGGCAATAAATAGCCCTCAATAAACCAACGTTTCAGTATTATACATTAGGAAACCTTGCACTTTATATCTATGTATAGTGGCTCACCTTCGTCACTATCGGCGCACACTGGGTTGACAGGCTTGTACACGTGCCATTGTACAGGTACAGAGGTAAGTAAATGGAAGTGCACGAACACAGCAAATGTCCAAAACCCTCTCTTCATTTTTGCCGTTTATTATTATACACAGTCTCGTGGTTAAAACAATACTCTGACCTGCCGGCACGGTCAAAAACCGTGTGGCTTTCTTGGCGTGCGCATCTGCGCTGATTAGCACACCTTACTAAATAGAAACCACCACAGACCTGACCAGACACTGCCACCTGTCTGCAAAAATGTGCAAAAACACCCAAAACAAACAACAAATGAACAATCTTGCTCTTACACACCAGCCCCTAATTGTTAATGGTGTGCAAACATAACAATTCAAACCAATAAACAAACAAAAAAGGAGCCAGACGTTCTTCTTGAGTGGTAGTTATACACATACCATACCTGCATTTTGTCTTGAGACGGACAGATCGCACATAACCATTCTTGCAATGGAAGATACTCTTACACCCATCGTTTCCAGAACAGATCTGAGAGATATTGGACCTGTCTCCACCGTCACTTGACATACAGATCTTGCTTCACAAAGAGTCCAGGTGGTACAGCAGGTTTGCCTTTCAGGAGGAGAATGTGATTGGGTGTAAGAGGTTCAAGGTCGTTTGGATCCTCAGATAGCTTAGTGATGGGCCGAACATTTAGTATGGCCTCAACTTCACAAAGAACCGTATGCAGTCCATCATCATCCAGTGTTTGTAGACGCGGAGCAGAATTGAGCACCTTTCGGATCATCCGAATAACACGCTCCTGAACACCACCATGATGGGATGCTGCTGGTGTATTGAAACTCTACTTGACTCCATGTTGAAGCAGTGCTCCCTGTATCTTGCCGTGATTTGACTTTGCAAGAACCTCACGCAATTCCCTCTCAGGTCCAACAAAATTAGTGCCATTGTCAGACAGCATATGAGCAACTTGGCCTCGTCTGTTCGCCATCTCCAGGTGAACTGCTCTGCTTGATAAACAGGTAAAAATCACTCCATAACGTTTACACATGCTTCTCCCTCTTTCCAAAGTAGTCGACTCCAACACTTGTAAATGGAGGGAGATCAGGTTGAGTCCTCTCTAGTGGCAGGTCTGCCATTTTTCGTTCACCTGGTCTAACAGTGAAGCGTCTGCAAGTGCAACAGTCAGATATCACTTTTCCAAGTTAAGACATTATCTAAAGTGAAAAACCAGCTCAGCTCCGCCACGCAGCGGACACGTATCTAGTGGGATCGCAGAGTCTGTTTCGCCATTGTTTGCTGAAAGTGAAACCTTCTCCTTCTGTGCTCGGAACAACTTTCGGACCCTCCCCCTTTACACATTAGCCACTTATAATGCCATTCCCTGCCCATCTCACACACTGGCCTGCCAGCTGTCATTCTAACTCCCAGATTCACTTGGTCACAGTCTGGAGCCCTGGATACACGATTTGTGGACTAAACGGATGGGCCAAGGCAAGTTTTGGATGGGCTTGAGCCGATGCTCTAATATAGTGGCTCACCGTCGTCACTATCGGCGCACACTGGGTTGACAGGCTTGTACGCGTGCGTGTATTTTTAAAAAATTTTTTAGGGACTATGGATGCAAATTAGCAGCTCTGCTACAATCTGGCATATTTACAGAGACATTTTCAGTGTTTATTAATGTGCACTGTCCCTGTCCAAAAATAAAAGTATTATTATTACACCAACCTCTTCCATTGTTGTTTTTTGAACAGTCACTTCCCAATCATCTTCTCCATGGTTGTCACCCCTAAACCCAGCACTGTCGCTCCCATCACACACATCAGAAAGTAGCGATGGTGCCCCCTCCCCCCAAACACACACACACTCAACTTCCCAAGCTCCCCGTGGGTGCCCCTCTCTATCTCAGTGGTCTGTTGGATTGCACCTGACGAAGTTTGTCAGCAGGCTGTCAACTTTTTTGGAAATGGCCCCGAAAAGACAGCAGCAGTCCGGAGCAGAGAAAAGAAAGAAGAAGAAGCTGTGAGATGATGCCTGTGCATCCCTCGGAGGTAAGTCCATGTTTAATCATTCTTAAATACGGGAAATGTGCTGCTAATGTGATGGTTAGCCCAGCATACACCTGGAACTAGCTGACGTGATTGCTAATGTTAGCCAACTCAAATATGTAGTAACTGACGCCAGTGAGCTGTTACTTTACTTTAGATATTGATCAGTAGTTTATGGTTTATTTTGACGTGATGGTGGTCAATACTTTCTCAGTAACAGTTAGCAGTCAGTGCACAAGGTAGGCTAACAATTCCTCTCGCTTCAGACCATTTATTACCGTGTAGCGTGCCTTTAGCCAGACATTTAGCAAAGTTTACCTAGCATAGTGTCATTTGAGAACACATATTTTGGCGTTTGCAATGCATAACAAACCCATCACCATCTTTAGGATTGTCATTCAGTAGAATTCAGCAGAATGTAGGCTACAGTCTCTTACACAAATTAGGTGAGGTGTCAGTAGGGTTGCCAACTCCCTGAAAAATAAATTAGGGACACCTAGTTGGCAGGGCCGCCGACCCGCTTTCGTTCACCCCTCCCGGCTTGGTGACATTTTTTTGTGTGTGAAATGATTTTTAAATTATTTGACTCGAATCTGAATTTAATTGGATGCATGTTTTTGAGTAATATGGATACATAGAAAGAAAAAATATCATTCAACAATTTAGTTTTTAGTGCAAAATGAAAAATATTTTGAACAGAAATCTGTCCTGCTTAACTTGATAGAATTAAATAAATATTTATTTACCAGAACTGTCCTGCTTAACTGAAAACAGTATAAAATAACAGAAAACAATACAAAGTTATTACATTCTCACTTCTTATGTACTACCTGTGCAGTATAAATTATGCACGTTACATCTATCTATCTATGGACTGTTTGAACTGACATGTGTAAGGTTGTATATTTAAGTAAGTAAGTAGTAAGTTGTATTTATATAGCACTTCTTTCAAGCAAAGTTTACAAAGTGCTGTACAGGGTACAGTACACACAAAACATAATTAAGAATATAATTAAAAACAAACTAAAAAGTAAACAAAATAAAATAGATACGATAAAATAAGATAAACATATATGTACAGGTATGTGCAAAGAATAATTACAGTTCAATTGTAGGGAATGCAAGACGATAGAGATGGGTTTTGAGAAGTTTTTTAAAGAAATTTAGTGATTTAGCTGATCTGACGGAAGAGGGTAGAGTGTTCCAGAGGGATGTGGCCCTGACGGCAAAAGCGCAGTCACCCTTAGATTTGAGGAGGGAGCAGGGTATTGATAGGAGGCCTAGGTCGGAAGATCTGAGTAGTCTCGAGGTGGAGTAAGGGTGTAAGAGTTCAGAAATGTAGGGATGGGCAAGACCATGAAGGGCCTTGTATGTGAGGAGTAGTGTTTTGAAGTCTATTCTGTATTTTACTGGGAGCCAATGAAGGGATGCAAGAATTGGTGTGATGTGGGATCTGCGGTTGGTTTTGGTTAGTAGTCTGGCTACAGCATTTTACGAGCTGCAGGCGAGACAGGGCTGAACAGTTGAGACAGGTGAAGAGAACATTACAGTAGTCAAGGCGAGAGAAAATCAGGGTGTGGATTAAAAGTTCAAGATGGCTGGTTGTTAGCATCGCTTTGATTTTTGAGATGTTCCGGAATTGGAAAAAGCATGATTGTACAAGTTTGCTAATGTGTGAGTCAAAGTGCAAATTGTGGTAAAAGGTTACACCCAGGTTTCTGGAGGAGGGTTTGAGATTGGCGGCTAGAGGGCCGATCAAGGGATTCAGTTCAGGGATGAGTTTATTAGGGCCAAAAAAGAGAACTTCCATTTTGTCCCGGTTTAATTAAAGGAAGTTGAGAGACATCCAATCCTTGATAGCAGTCAGGCAGTCATGGAGGATACTGATATTGGCCATGTCGTTGCGTTGAAAAGAGAAATACAGCTGCAGGTCATCAGTGTAACAGTGGTGGGATACAGAATTGTACCTGCTGATTGCCTAGGGGTAGCATATAAAGTGAGAAGAGGATGGGCCAAGGATTGAACCTTGCGGAACTCTACATAGTATAGGTGCAGTTGAGGACATGAAGTTGTCTATGACGACCTGACACTTCCTGTTAGATAGGTAGGAAGAGAACCAGGTAAAAGCGGATCCCGAGATACCAACCCGCTTATTAAGGCGTTCGACCATGATTGAGTGATCAATGGTGTTGAAAGCGGCAGTTAAGTCAAGCAGGACCGGAATTGAATGTTCGCCATTGTCAGCCCACATGAGGATATCATTTGTCACTCTAAGCAGTGCTGTTTCAGTGCTATGAAGATGGCAAAAGCCGGATTGGAATTCGTTGAAGATATTGTGTCCTTCAATGACCTCGAGTAGCTGCTGGGAAATGATTTTTTCAAGAATTTTGGAGAAGAATGGTAGTTTTGAGATGGTTCTGTAGTTATATATGTATGTATACAGTATAGTGTGTATTCTTTATCTATTATTAATCTATGTGTTACTTTTATGAATTATTTATCTATTTTATGTATTCATCTATCAATTGTATGTGTTTATTGCACTAAACATTTCTTTTGGCCATAAAATACTGACATTGATTGGACTTACCCTTATTAACATTAACCAGCGGGTTAAAAAAAATATTTTTTTACATACCGTATCTGCCTCTGGTGTTGCCTGGTGGACAGGCTGGTTTTGTTGTCCCTCATGTTTCTAAAGTGTCCACCACTCGAAGTATGCTGTTTCATGTCAAACAGTCCACCATGGGATACAGAAAAAGTGCACCGATTTTCCCATTCAAGTATTTTTGCAGCCGTTTCTTTTTTTTTCATGGAGCAGTAACGTTACTGCTCATGGTGGAAGGCATACTGTCTGCAGTGTCCTGTGAATCCGTGTCGTCCATGCTGGTTTGCTTTCCCAGTTGCCCCAGTCTCTTGTCTTCCAGTATCTTCTTGCAAGCAACAGTACATCGACCAATGAGAAGAGCCGGATTCTGCATTGTTATTCTCGCGTGTGTGTGTGTGCTGTCAGCTCATTGGTCACAGAGCAGGAGAGGGCTGGCAATAAGATTACCGTAAATTTTCATATAAAACGCCCTATCATTCATTGATTCCACTGACATTTTAAAGACCATTTTGATTCTCACGGAAATACGGGACAAAGTGCGTCCCTTTTCTGCTCAATACAGGACACGTAACTTTGTTTCTAAATACAGGACGATTCCGTTTTTCAAGGGACAATTGACAACCCTAGGTGTTGGATGTGCAGAGGGATAGAAAATGGCTCTTGATGATTTGAAGTCTGACGAACTCAGACTTTTAGTGTCACTGCTACAGCTAGCTTAGTTACAGCCGAATGTGACAGAAGCTACATGACAAAATGAACTGTTTATTTTGATTGCATTTATGTCAGGATGCAAAGGCATGGACGACATCTGCCAGTGAAATAGAAAAACGTTTTGTAGCAGACAAAATGCTCTCACAACCACACTTAAGTTGTATTCAATTAAATGGTAAAATAATGTTGAAGATTCAGAAATGTAGTCTTGTGTAAGGCGTATCATTTTGCTTTTATTCCTGTAGGTAAGATATAAATATGAAATGTCATTATGAATGATATAAAGCAAACATTATTGTTGAATTGTGTGCAATATTGCAACTCATTCTATTATGCTTTTATAATTAGATTAGATTGATCAAATAGTTGATAAATAAGTAATACAGGGGAGAGCTCCTTGGCTGCATGCTTTCACTTTTAAATGTTTATCATTTTTTTTGGTATAAGATTCTTTGTTTGAATATTTTGTCTCTTTCTATACTGACTCTTTTTCTTTGTATTTCTAAAGTAATGCAGGGTCAATGCTGAGATACGTACCAGGAGGAGCACGTGGCCAAGAGGAAGATACAGACGACGAGCAACCATCTACAAGCAGTTCAGGCACACATCAACCCCAGCCGGCCAGCAGGTCTGTAGACTCCACAACAGTACCAAGCCCTGATCAACCACCCTCAACCAGCAGTTTAGGGACAGATACACAGCAGAGAACCACCACCTCTGAAAGCACAAGTCCTGTCATTGAGAGTCCATCAGCAGGTGGCAATGTAGAGACCTGTGTTACCTGTTCTGTGTACTGTGTTTACAAAGTTGATTTTCTATTTTTGTTTTACTGTTCTTAGGTGTTACATTGTGATGCTGCTATTGTGTTATTGGTATTGAGTTATATGTTTGGTAATATAAAGTTAAACTGGCAAAAAGAAATGTGTTTTTCCTGTTCCTCACAGGACAGACAGCTTCTTGCGTACTCTTGTGACCTCTCCTGGTCTCTCTAACCAAGCGATCACTGACCTGATTGTGAAATAATGATCATGTTCTTTCTTGGTAGGCATGAGTGTTGATGTGTGTTGATAAATGTTGAAAACAACCCTAGCACTGCCCACAGGCTTTTCTAGCGATACCTACCAAAAGCAGCTCAAACTCAGTTGGAGCACATAGAGAGATGTGCTGTAACTGTATAGACAGTTCCTATTGTAGACTGTTTATTCCCCTCAACTCTGCCTGTCTATTTTGCTAGGTACTGTTGGGGTGCCTATGTACTGCCAATGTCCCTCAGAGGACAGACTGACATCTTCATCAGTGTGGTGATGAAACGGGTCTCCCTGTGCGTCTTTACTTTTATTCTTTCTTTCTTTCACTCCCTGAGCTCTTTAGGGGTTGCTGAGTTCTATTAAAAACAGACAGTGACAGATTCATTAGCAAGCAGACAGTAACCAACTAGAAAAGCAACTAGACAGACAGAGAGACAGAGAGACAGATAGATAGATAGATTGATAGATAGATAGATAGATAGATGGATAGATGGATAGATGGATAGATCTAAATCTGAAAATATTCGTTCATTGATGAAACAGTTCTATTAGTTCGACACAGAGGGCACTGTTGATCTGCACAAGAGTTTGTGTGTGTGTGTGTTCGTGTCACTCTCTCTGCTCACACTTCCCTTCCTCAATGCTACAAATTAATAATTTCACCCCTTCTCCCATTCTCCCTCTGATACACTCTCTTTTCTTTCTCTCTCTCACACACACACACACACACACACACACACACACACACACACACACACACACACACACACACACACACACACACACACACACACACACACAGACTCACTGTCTGTCTGTCTGTCTGTCTGTCTGTCTGTCTGTCACCCTCCACACTCTGAAATGTCACAGTGTGAAGTGTGAATTCTTCAATGATGATAATATATTTCACCCTGTGAGTTGATAACACTGTCTGGCGACTAATGAAATGAAATGTATGTAAAGTCACCATCAGATTTGGTTCTTACCATGGTGAATATCCTATAAGTATACCCCAAACACATCCCTGAATTGAGCATCATACTGGTGATGTTTGATACAGATAATCACTGACTGGTGCAATATTGTTTACCGGATCAATCACAAAAGATGGAGCTGTCATGGTTACTTTAAAGGGGAGAAAATAGCAGTTTTTTTTTCTTCTGAACCCTTGTCTACCAGGTTGTGCTTCTTCTCAGAGTAAGCATTGCTTAAAAAAAGGTTCAGTGGACCAGTTGTGGTTCCTGTCTTGCCACTCACTGTCTTTGCTCCTGGATCTCCGACACCTGCTGCTTCACACCTGTCTGCAATCAGCTCATCATCTCTCCAAGTCTGCTCACCTGCCTTTCATCACATCATCAGCTTGCACTATATCGGGCGAAGCTTGTTGCACTTCCAACTTGATATCCCTGTTTCTTGGTGTGGCAGAGGCAATTCAGATTGAATTTTATAGGTAAAATAGTCTAAGCTTCAAATAGTTACACAATTGGAAACAACCAATCATGCAACACAAAAAAATTACACCATTGTGCCGCTGGCAAAATCCACATACCTAATCCACCAAATAGGTAGACAGTTACTCCCAAAACTATATATATATATATATATATATATATATATATATCACTGTTCCCAAAATAACATGACTGTTGCAGAATCCCTGCGACAGACGTACCGGGACCTTTTTAGTATGCTTGCAGTTGTTAGGTTTAGGCAAGAAAACTACTAGGTTAGCTTTAGGCAATGAACCTGCTTTTTTAGGTCCTGCAGGCAAGGCATCCAATCTGTGGATCTAAAGCGTTATGTTGTACGTTACTGATGTCACGTTTCACATCATAAATGCCCTGGAAACAGTTACAACAGAAGAGAGAACAACAATAGACCCAGAGAGCAGCAGCAAAGACCCTGATAGGGTACAGAACAGAGGAGGCGTCATTTACATTGATTAGTCAGACACAACATGAAAGGAGGAGCTAGAGTGGAGGCAGGCTAAATCAGTATAAATGAGGCATAAGGCAGGGAGAGAACACCTCCTTGCCCTTGACCGTACCAGGCAGATGTCCCTGGCATTCCATGTGCATCCATAAAAGTGCCAGCAGGAGGAGCTAGCTGAGTAGGAAAGCCAATTAGACTAAAATGACATGTAGTTAGGGCAATTGAAAATACACAAATTGCTTTTTGAAGTAACATAGCTAGTAGGTTACTACCAAGAACCTAGCGGATATCCCATAAAAATGTATTGAATAAGACAGTGAATCACAGGGCATTGATAGCGTATTGAGCATGAAGGAAATCTTGAACCTCTGGCCTGAGGTAATGCTCATAGGCAGATGATGACCATAAGCCAGTGGTCGGCAACCCGCGGCTCTAGAGCCGCATGCGGCTCTTTAGCGCCCCCCTAGTGGCTCCCTGGAGCCTCTTCAAAAATGTATGAAAATGGATGGGGGGATATATTTTTTGTTTTAATATGGTTTCTGTAGGAGGACAAACATTCTTAACGTTTTCCAGTGCTGTAAAAATGTGCATAATAAATATTAAATTTCAACATTTCTGTCAACGAAGATATGCGTCATAGCCTGCGATACACGTTTCAGTGCGGCGCCGTGCCAGGCAGGTGGCTGTTGTAAACAAACCGGCGGGTGTGTCAAGGGCCATGGATCCCAAAGGGAAAAAGAGAAAGATAGCTGATGAGAACAGAGGATTCAAGGAAGAATGGACCGAATCATTTGCTTCCATTGCCAATGCGGAAGGATTGCCTTCATGTTTGCTTTGTAATGAGAAGTTGTCGAACAACAAAATGTAATTTGGAAAGACATTTCCAGGGAAGGCATGCTAAATTTGCAGCCGACTACCCAGTTGGGAGTGAGAGAAAAAGTGCGATTGCAGTACTACTGGAGAAATTAGAGGAGCGCAAAGGTAGATTTAAGAAGTGGATTGCATCTCCAAACTCCACTACTGCTGCAAGTTTTGTTGCAACCCGAGAGATAATAAAGCGTGGAAAACCGTTCACGGATGGTGATTACATGAAGGATTCATTCATCAAAATATCAGAGCACCTATTTTCAGACTTCAAAAACAAAACCGAGATAATCCAGAAAATTAAAGACATGCCTCTCTCCGCAAAGACGGTGAAAGAAAGGGCCTTAAAAATGGCAGGCGACATCACCAATCAGCAAATCAAGGACATTAATTCAGCTCCAGCGTACTCAATTGAGTCGTGTGATGTGATTGATATCGAACAGACAGCGCTGTTATGCAGGTATGTGAACTCTGATGGGCCGCAAGAAGAAATGATCAAATAATCTGATTTCTTTACTGTATTTCTATAATTTCATCAATGCAACAAAACATAATACATTAATATTGTAATGGAAGTTAAACTTAAAGCACCAAATATCGTACAGCAGAGTAGTCACGTGGTGTGTCATTCAGGATGCGCTGCAGGGAAAATAAACATTTAATCATGAATGCTCATTATGTATTTGTAGCCTACTTAGTCATTTTGATAGTAGGCTAACATAGCTAATATACACGTACAGCCTGTGTTGCCTTCATATAAGGCTTATATAAGGCTTTTAATTTTTTGCGGCTCCAGACAGATTTGTTTTTTGTTTTTTTTGGTCCAATATGGCTCTTTGAACATTTTGGGTTGCCGACCACTGCCATAAGCCAATAGCCTTGAGCTTTGACATGGGAGCTACAGATGCTGCGGTTGTTGCTGATCCTATGCGGAGAGTATGAGTAGTGTAGCAGTCTGGCGGAAGCCCATAGGACTGGCAGAGGAGGTGGAGGCGAGAGGCAAATCAAGCAGGGGACATGGTATTTCCCTCCTCCGTGGCAAAGAGAGACTCTTGTTGGCTGGCCTGAGTTTGGCTTCTCAGAAAGCGAGTCTGGACAAAAAGGACAAAAAGCAGAATTAGACTGATTAGAATTAAAAATGACATCCCTTTCCTATTCCTATCTGTGTTGTGAGGGTTAATTGACTTATGGTATACATAAAATAATGTTCCTCCATAGGTCATGGCCAGGTTGGAAATGATGGCTACAGAAGTGTCCAGCTCAGCTCTACAGGATGGATACACTTAGCTCTGAGCACAGCAAGACTTTAACTAGATTGACGTTGTTAACTGCTAGAATTTGGCTTCTTCGATTGGGAGAGATTGCAGCATTAGGAGGAAAGAATGGACCCCCATTGAAGATGCGTTTCCCAGATTCGTCCGTAGGACTGTGATTCCATTAGAGGTAGCTGGATTGATGACATCATTCAACGTAGCAGGTGCCGTCGCTCCAGCAGAGGAGGAAAACGCTGCTGGGAATCCCAGAAAAATTAACTTGTTGAGGGTTACGGTTAGGGTTAGGGTTAGGGTTAGTGTCCATTGTTGGAGTTCATTGTGGTACTGATGACTGGATGCTGACAGGATGGGGCTATCCTCCTGGTCTGTTTAGCTGGCTGCCAGGGCTGTGACCCATGCTCTTTTGGATGGCTGCTGAAGCTGGGACTACAGCGGAGCTGCATGAGCAATTTTTCCTTTTTCTCAGCTTTCCTGAGGGCATAGGAGTTGAAAAGATGTGCAGGTAGGGGGTCAATACGGTTGCTTTCCACGTACAATGCAAACAGCTCTTCCTGAGAAGCTACAACTGGAGCTGTAATATTGTTTTTCAACAATGCCTCCAGGAGCCTGGGCACTGGCCATTCAGTAATGATATGAAGCTTTACTTGCCTGACAAGAGCTCCAGTGGATGAAAACGGCGCACTCCTCTAGAGCTGCACGATATATGGTTTGAGCATCGTCATCGCGATGTACGTGTGCGCGATAATCACATCGCAGAGCCTAGGAGGAGGCAAATGAACTCATCTAATTTCAAGGGTACCTGACACACACTGTGCATGCAGACTGTGCATGCACAATGATCCACCAATCACATTAGTTCTTAATCAGTGTGCCAAGCAGACCACTCCCCTGCACATGGAGTGAGTTGCTGGTAACAACACTGAAAAACGAGCAACAACAAGAGAAAATCGCTGAAAACGAAGACTTGGTGCCAAAAAGAAAAGCAACGTCAGTTATCTGGAATTATTTCGGCTACAAGGATGATGTTGACCAAACACGTGTTCTGTGTCGACAGTGCCTTGCATCTGTTGCCACAACGAGAGGTAACACAACTAATTTGTTTTACCATTTGCTTCGCTAGCACACAGCTCAGTACGACAAAAAGAGGTAAGATCAGTGCAGGTTAATTGTCCACAAGATAGCAGCAGTGCAGCATAACATAAAGTGCTATTCAGGTCATCTGATAGAAATTCCTGTGTTTTTTCATATCGCAATATATATCGCAGGGTGAAAAAAAATCGTAATTTCAGTTTTTTGCCAATATTGTGCAGCCGTACTCTCTTCACAGATGGCTTCCTCTGCTTCAGATTGCTGATGCAAGGAGTCGATAACTCAGTCGATCTGCCATGGATCCTCACCATGGGAGATGATTGACATGACAAGCAGCAGGGTAAGCTGAAGCATGTAAGGCAACAGCCTGGTCGTTCTCATGTTCGGGAGCTTGCAAAACGCTTGCAGAGGAAGAAGTAAGGGTAGGTGGGCTAAAGTAGTAAGCATTATCATGATAACACACATAGTTGGGGTGGGGTCTGTCAAACCTGGCAAAGAAATCAGGTTATATGCTAGCTGTAGCTAGTCCCTTTTGTGGTAAAATGGACAATGTTCTCTCACTGTGTAATGTAATGTCACTGTGAGATTAATCACTAATGCAATGAGCCACTTTTGGTCCAAAACTGAGAAATAATCAAAGTAGCTGATAAAACTTTAACAAAAGCACTTTAAGAAAACACTTGAGCTTTAAAGGGCTGTGGGTTGAGCCTGGGTGAGAGAGTGGTTGAATTACACAAGGTCACCAAAATGTACCAAAACATAATAAGCCATATAATCTTCAACTTTAAGTTTTCATTTTGTTTGTTCTTTCCTTCTTGTTTTTTCCCCCCAGACTGACACTGACCCTTATAGATTGGTAATTACAGTGTTCAGTGCTTACACTCAATATTTTAGAATTTGACGAACACTTGAGCTTTAAGAACACAAAAGATTAACATTAAAATGACCTTTTACGTTCCCATTTCCCTTCAAATGTAGTCCTATACAGCCTTTTAAAAATACAGTGCATTTCCTCTCTCCTCTCAGCAATAAACCACATGACCAGACCAGAGTTATACCCTGAAATGGAACTTGTTAATATTCGACTGCTGTGTAATAATTCATCAACATTTCTGTGTAGATGAATATGTCTGTATACCGCAGGTAGACTGATTGCAGGTAGAGCACATTCCAAATAATTTCCTATGCACGATCTCCAGAGATGCATCAGTTTCTGTATGGAAGGAAAGATGAGAGATTGGGAGCTTCTGCCAATGTCAGTTTGTTGTTTTGCTCTATTTTGTAAAACATAGCTATACCTGCGTTAGATACTGTGAGGCGGAGGGAGCACTTAGTCGAAGCATTTTAGCTCCATAGTCCAAGTCCATTCCAGCCCAATGAGGCTGTGTTTCTGAGCACCGGCTCTGAAATAGCAGATCTTTTGTTTAAATTATAGAACAAGCCTTTACTGCACCAAGATGAAGACCCCGTGGCTGTCTGGTGTTCTATAGGTGTGGTCAGTATACGTAGGACAAGACTCTAGCAGTAACACAAAGACAATAATAGCAGTTATGTATTTTTAAGCAAAATGAGTAGCCTATCAGTAGACATTAGTAGCAAGCTTGCCATATACCCTTTTTTTCTCACGGGATGGAGTGTTGGGAAATGTCATGGAATGTAGTGCGGGAACGTGTCATAAAATGTAAAAAGTAAGTGTTGTGGGATGCAACAATTCGGATGTGTGAGAGAATGAAATGTTGGAGCACGTCATAGAATGGATTGGTGGGTTGTGACATGAAATGGAAAGTTGGGATGTATCATAGAATCGGATGTTGAGACATGTCATGGAATTGAATGTTTACCAGTCTCATGAAATTGCATTGGAATGGAATATTGGAACGTGTAATGGAATAAAATGTATCTTTCACATATGCACACAACAGAATCACACTGGCTACCGTAAAATTAAAGTTTGTTAGAAGTGAATTATCAGTTTCTGCAGGGTGTATGATAATGTAAGGCTTTAACTTTCCATACACCCTTTTAAGCCATTTAGTAGTCGATTAACAGGGGCCAACACCCTTCTTGGCGAATGCTTTATGATTCTGGTATAATGAAACAAATGCTTTAGCTTGTTTGTATTTCTTTAAATCGTGCTGTAAAGCCCAGGAAGAAGGTGATGGTGCCCCTGCAAAATAGCCTAGTAAGGGGATGTTTAGGCGACATTGCATGTGGGGAGGAAAGTGATGGTATTATAATGACTGAATTCCCAGAAGAGAAAATGTTATTACCAGTATGTAAAATGTGCTCTCAATTGAGAAAAATTAACCTTAGTTTGTGTTGCAAGGCAAACCTTTCATTCAAAGAGGTAATATGATTGACAATAATGACAGCCATCAGCGTTCAACAAAATGTTTTTTTCAGTCATGAGCAAGACGGATGCCCCACAGAGTTTATTCCTCCTTAATTATTTTGTGGGTCTAGCACTGGGTGTGCATGCAGAGCTGCTGAGCTATCCAACTCTGCTAACAGCTTCTATTTTCACTCTACCCATTCCTAATGAAAGCTACAAGGACGAGGAACAGTGGATTAATGACATTAATAGGAGGAGTTATCTAGACAATACTGTCTCCCTTTAATGTAAAGAGCCAAAATATAATATAACACAGCATCTCTACTTGCTGTTGCCGATGTTGTGATTCATTTCCAGTTGAGAACATCTAAATATCAGAGTATAGAACTTGTTTCCTGTTAAAAAAAGTACAAAGGCAGCAAGAAAGGAGATCTTAGCAAACTCACCCATCTTTTACTTGACTGTTATTTTCTCAATTCTGATCTCAAGTGCACAGCTAATAGGTAAGTGGTGTGTTTACTTGATGTAACAGAATGCATGTTTTTTTTTTTGGCCTTTTATGGCTTTATTGACAGGTAAGCTGAAGATATGACAGGAAAGAGGGGGAGAGAGAGGGGTAGTGACACACAGCAAAGGGACCCGGGCCGGGAGTCGAACCCAGGTCCACTGCAGAGCCTCAGCACATGGGGCGCGCGCTCTACCAACCGAGCCACACGGCGAGAATGCGTGTTTTGTAGGATCTCTCTGAGCCAAATCAAAGCAGCAGCGAAATCTGTTTGTGACTTTGCATGCAGTTTAAAGCCTGCATTCAGTTTATAGTGGCTATTGCTCCATATAAGAACACTTTCTTGGGCAGTTATGTCTCCTAAAATGAATGTGATAAGAGTCATAAACCAATGTCTGAGTAATGGAAGCTGGTGGAGGATCCCCACAGCAGGAGAAGCAGACAAGATGGAGCAACTGGTGCAGCGAGTGTTCGTACCAGAGGACATAAGAGATGATGCTGGCTGAAGTCTGCATCTTTGGAGGCAAATAAATTGTGATGTCCTAACTCTGGCAAATGGACCTAATGAGTCACACATATAAAATACATTATATATACATTATTGATGCTTGAATTTATGAGTAAAAAAGAGAACAGCGTGCTTCACTGATGACATGCAAGGCACACACAGATGACAGGTAAAGAGCCGATCCAGGCCTGTTTGATAAATAACACGAATGCCTTCGGGCGCAGAATGTGTCTTGACACAACGTGTGAAAGTCTCAGTAAATGTTACCCCTGGTGTCTGCACGGAGGCCATGTGTCATACCCTATTCCTCGCTACATGTTGATGGACAGACAGGAAGTGGGCAGAGGGAGACAGGAAACAGACCCGAGAGACACAGACCCAAACCTGGCCTTAGGCTTTTTCACATTCCGTGTGTCTGCTCCACCTTGTGCGACTCTGCTGGTTCTCCATCCTCCAAGTGACAGCAATAAACACTGGGACCAAGTATACTTTATTGATTTTCACCGCAGGACCCAGGCATCTGACAGCATTATTTGCCACCAAAGGAAAGTTAAAAAAATAATCTAGTTTGATTTTTCTTTCCCATCATAGAAACAAAATCTACACATTGTGTATATATACAGTAAGTACATTCAAAGATGCAATTCGAAGTTGCTTACATAAAGAAATGCATAGAACAACATTTTTAAAAAAAGGAGGCGATGGAAAAAAAATACATTTAAATAGAAAAATATGTTAACTAACAATAAAACAAAATAATAGTACTAGTAGTAGAATTCAAGATCCCCTTGGCACAGTTTCAAGATTAGAGCCACACCTCTGATGTGCAGTCTAGTGCAGCAGTAAGACCCTTTTCCAGTCCAATGAAGCTGAATTTATCCACTACACTGTTCTATATTTCTTCAACATGATTAATTCATGAATTAAATCTTAATTTTCACATAATTTACCGAAACAATTCCCACATTTTTCAGAAATGCCCACACATGTTGGAACTTTCTACACACATCAGTGTTTTGTTGAATAACCTCCATCACTTAGTGGAAATCTTGAACTAATTAAGAGTCTGTTCGTGACTGTGACTGCTCAGGGATTCAGCAAAGTTTTGAGCATCAACACAGTTTTCAATATGCAACACAAACTGACTGAAGAGCAATATGCCATCTTATCAGACCTGTCATGTTCCTGTAAGTCTCCAGGAGTTTGTTAAAGATTTTTGCATGACTAATGTACAAGAAGGCTCATGGCTGCGTACTGTAGTCGCCATTGAGCCGGAGCCATTTTACAAGAAGGGAATGAGCAGACTATACTTCCTGAGGAAGATGAGATCCTTCAATGTGTGCAGTGTGTGTGTTCTATTTATGTTATGTACAGAGTGTTTTTCTTTTTTTTTTGTGGACCCACTGCTGCTGTAACAAAATAATTTCCCAGCCTGGAATCAATAAAGAAATTTTATTCAATTCTATTCTAAAAAGTGTGCCCTGCATACATACATGTACAGATTCACTATAAGTACATGTGCAAAAAAATACACAGTGTGTTCAAAAGAACAGAAACGAGTATTAACATTAAGAGATATAAACATGTAATACAACCCAATATAAGCGTATGTGTAAACTGAAATACTTTACCTAATTAAAAAACTTCTCTTATCTCACTGCATGCAAGTGTATAACCTTTGAAATCCAGCAGCTTTGATGATTTATCACTTGGATTGCTATGACAGTAATCACACTAGAGGGCATACATATGTCATCTTTAATTTAACCATTGAAAGGGGTACAATACCATATGTTTTGCACTGAATATGAAGCCCACCAGATGATGTGCATATTGAAGATCATTCTTTGAAGTTCTTTGGACTCAAAAACATGTACTGCAAGATGTATGCATACACTGAATAGAACTTTTATAAAATATGTGTTTACTGACTACTGCAATGGAAACAGGTTTCACCCTAATCTTCTGTTTCAATATTGTGGTCACAGCTTTTTGCTTCTGACCATACAGGAACAAATACAGGGCAAGCATTGCAAAATATGAATGTTATAGTCCCTAAAGTTTCAAATCTAGAGTATAATTCTATAACATGTAAGCTGCACAGTATGCCACAGTTAGTGGTAAGTAAAAAATAAAAATGTTTTAAGTTAACACTCCAATCGCATTTTATCTGCTCCGTCAGGACTGTGTCGGTTTGGTTTGATCAGATATTGTTGAAACAAAACCAACGACCCACTAAGTGTCATCAGATTCTGATTCAAATGTTGCATCACTTTTTTTTGTTGAATGAGCCCACTTCAAGCCAGAGAGCGCAGTACAAAGACAGAACAAAACACAGCACTCTCTCACATGAAATCTCCTCAATATGTTAAAACCACTGTGTTGGTGCAGTGGAGCTGTCCCTGCAGAGGGCTCTGGTAAAATAAACGCAATGGCGTCCTTCATGTTGATCTTGGCTAAAGTTGCTGCATTCTACTCCATTATTCTGGCAATGAAATATGTGAAAGAACGCACACCAGGAAAAATTTGATAGTGGAGAATATTATTGAAAATTATGTCCTCTGATTTATCTGGTGCACCCAACTATAGCCTTGTTCAGGCTACCAGCTGAAATCAAGTTTTTGGCTTATCTAGATTATATCCAGATTGATTTTAAAGGATGGACAAAAAAAAAAAAAACAGCAAAAAAACAAAACAAACAAAAACAAAGCATGACATGTGATTTTTGGATCATCTTCATTCAGGGGGCTTCATAATCTGATTCCAAAGGCATACATACAGATGCATCTCAATTCAGATGCTCTGGCCACTCAAAAGAGGGATTTAATCAATAGACAAAGTCCAATCAGAGTGGCAGAAATGCATCAGAGTGGCTGAGCAGAATCCGTGCGACAACCACCAGATTTTCAAGGCTTATCAGTTAAGCCTAGAAAATCGTTGCGGTTCCCTTCATTGATGTTGTCAGGATACACAAAAATAAATGATAAAAAAACGTCTCAAAATACCAATACTCAAGACTCAATACAAAAGGAGCCAAACACAAGACACACAGAGGCTGACAGGTAAAAGAACAGAAAGTGAGCTTTGAAGCTCATGTCCAAAATACAAAAAAACAAAAGTGCAAAAAACAATGCAGACGACAAAACTTGCAACAAAATGGAAAGTATTGACGTAATACAAAAGCGGAGGACAAACCAGAAATTTACGCATTGAGAAGGGAAACAGAGCACTAGGAACACAGGGGAACAGGAAGTGGAAAGTGACAAGATACAAGAGAATATAACTTGAATATATAATTTAACTTTGAGATCATGGTCTGAATTTCATGTGTCCGGTGCACAAAAGCTAAAGCAGAATAGACACCGCAGGACAGTTGGTAGACCGAGTTTGATAATGTCTGATGGTCCAGTCCAGCACAGATGTTATAAAGGGTGGTGAATGCCCAATAAGGGATTTATGGATAAAAAGATACAGCTATTATGTTACTTTCCTTTGCTATGAGCACAACTGTTCAGGTAAATGTTCAGTTATGGATACAAGGTGTTTGACCTGTTTGGAATGTGAGCATTTGGGAAACACCTATACAGCCCTTTGCATTGTTTGCTGCATTGGCATTGCTGGTGTGGATGCAGCCTGACTGTAGTTCTGCTTTTCATCATGTCAACATAAAAAAAGGCCTCAGTCACTCATTATAATGAAAGGACAGGTTTTCTACACAATGCTCACAAATATATATACACATTCATATCAAAACAATATGAATCACAATAAGTTTTCATCAGGCACGCAAACCTAATTAGACCATAACTGACCTTTAGCAGGCTTGACAAGGATTTGATGTGTGCATATACAGGTACATGGTTGTAGTGCGTCTGTGTGTTTTATGTGTATGTATGTGTGATTTTTTTCCCCTCCTCCTATCAAATGAAGCCATTATGTCCACTGACTTTATTCTCTATTGAAAACCTAACAGGCAGCAAATACAATTAACCTGCATTATGGCAGGCAATACACGTGTGCTCTAATGCATTAATACATACAGATACCGTATGCATAAGGTTTATACTAGGGCTGTCAAAGTTAACGCGTTAATAACGCGTTAACGCAACGTCCTCTTAACGCCGTTAATTTTTTTAACGCGCGATTAACGCTCAGTATTAAAAAAAAAAAAAAAAAAAGCGCATTGTATGATTTACGGCCGTCGGCGGCACCCGTAGTCTTGATACAGAGGGTGGCAGAAGAAGAAGAAAGGGAATCAGAAGAAGAAGAAGAAGCAGGGTTGGCGGTTAAAAACACGGCAGACTGAAAAGCAGCACTCGCTGCAAACTCCTCACCTCTGCTGTCACTCATGGTGGCGGACATTTGTTTCTCCATCACCGTGAAACGTCTAGCGGCTGCTTCTCCCGAGTTTTCCTCTGAATATATCATGACAGAAGGTTTGAATTTCAAGTCGTACTTTTTATTGTTTTGCTGCACCAGAGCCATGGCGATCATCAGTGTGATACTGACTGACAGAAAGCAGCACACTGCGTGAAAAAGGCGAAGAAGAAAAACGTGCAGTCTCAGTGGACGCCACTTGCAAGCCAAACAGACGGCAGATGCAGAGAGCCCGTCGCCCCCCCTCGCCAAAAGCAGACAACCCTGGATTTATTTTCCTGCATGATTTGAAGTGTTGAATAAACATTTTCATAAAGCAAGCATATTTGACCTTTCTTATGTTGTTAAAAGTATTAAGAACATGAAAAAATACATTAAGGTACATTTAGAACAGAAAAAAAGTGCCAAAAAAATTGCGATTAATTTGCGATTAATCGCGAGTTAACTATGGACAAAATGCGATTAATCGGGATTAAAAAAATTGATCGTTTGACAGCCCTAGTTTATACACATGAACACACACACACACGTAGCGTTGAGGTTTGATTGGAACAGCATGACATTATATATATATATATGTACCGGTATATATGTACCCACAGCAAATTGAAATGAAGTTGTACAATATTGTACATTTAACTGATCAAGTGTGGTCTCTTGACTGGCAACACAGATCAGAACACATTTTTCATGTTCGCAATCTCTTACCTAGTACAGTCGCTGTGCCATCTGAGGTGCTTAGAGATTCAACGGAGAGATTTGTCTTCTTGAGACAAGTGTTGATATTGCCTCTAATATTGTCCTCAGCATCAGCGACATCAATATCAACAGTGGGACAGTGGAGAGATGAACAGAGACACGGAGAGAGATGATAACAAACCTGACACACTATTGAGGCACTCGGCAAAGAATGCTATTTTATTTTTATTGCTGTGGAAGATAACACCAAAGCAAGAGTCGTACAAGCACACATGCACGCATGCATGCGCGCACACACTCATAGTATACTGGTGGAGACTGGGTACACAGCTCTGTATTACGTGAGAAGGACTGAGCTATAGCTGTTATTGCTAGAAGGGACTGCAAGGAGAGAAAACAGACGGTAACTCTTTGAAGTCGAAATAACATCACATTTCTCTTTGTGTCTTTTGTCACTCAGTAATGACTCTAAAAACTCTCCTCTAACACCAGCTGACACCAGATCTGCTGTCTTCAGGTCATCTGCGTCCACAGACTTTGACATATGGCCTTATCTCACATGCAGGCTGCCTTAGGTCATAATAGATTTAATCTGTCGAGCATGCATCAGTTATCGTGCCAGTCCCGTGGCAGTCACCAGGAGTTGTCTTACTCAGAGGTAAAGCAGCAGCAGATCAGCTCAGATAGCCCCGGGAATTAGCACAGAGCACTTTGAAGTTGGTCTGAAATACAGATCAACCAATGAACAATACACACTCACCTGTGTGTGTTATCAGGCTCCCCTGGTGTCCTGAGATAAAGAATGGAGCACTGGTTCCATCACAGGAGGCTTTTACAAAAGAAATGCAGAAAAGATTTTCAACTGAGACACTGAGAAAGAGAAACACACTAAAACCCAACGTGTCTATGTTGTATAATTTTGATGAAGAAATGCCTCCAGAAAATTAAAGAACACACACACACACACACACACACACACACACACACACACACACACACACACGCACACACACAGGTTGGCACCTGATTTTCATGTGCAGGGCAAATGTAACGCTCAAGTAAGTGTCAATCATTTTTAACAACTGGTGTGCAGGCGCTCTGGTAGTTACATGTTTGCAGGAAAGCAAATCCTTGAATCAATGAATCTGACGTATGCTATTAATAAACACTCTTTGTTACTGTCAGTCGCTTCATCCATCTGCGGAGCAAAACAGTTGTGTCGTATCTTCTCATCAAGCTGCTCCTTTGTGTCTTTTGACATGTCAAAAATGCGCCATGTGATATTATTGTCTGCCAGTGGAATAACCTTGTTTGCTGGCTGTTGCATCATCAATCCTAGTTGAAACCACATCAATAGCCAAAGGTAGTATTAATTCCTCCGCTACTGCGTGTGGCTTTTTACACTGAGCAGCAACGTTACTTTGTTGAAGGCGAGTTGAGCATTTAAGGCACAGATGCTGCTTTAGTAAAGCAACTCTGCTGTGCATGACAGTTAGGTAGGTTTTTTTTCTGAAGATATCAATGGGCTTCTCTTTGTGTTCAGGATATCAAGTCTCCAAGTGGCTTCTTAACTTGTTCGGCTTCACACTGTCAGAAGCTAATATTTTGAAACACAAAACACACTGTGGTCTGTCTTCATTACCCACCATTGTACTGGTGAAGCCGAGGGTGAAATATGCCTGGTCATATTTTCTTGTCTTTGTTTTGGTAGTTGTGACATTTGGTGCAGATTAATGTGCTGCTTTACGTTAACCTGGCAGTCCTTTCACAAACTTGTCCATGATTTTCTAGCTAGCAGTGCAGATGCATCATTTACATTGAGCCTCGCCGCACCCCCTTGTCATAACTCCGGGCCCCCCAGTTTGAAAACCACTGCTAGAAAAGATTACAGAAAAATAGCACAGTGGCTAGTCGGCTTGCTTGCCAAGTGCACTATTCCACACTATATGACCAATTTGGTTGTATAGAATTAGTGACATTCAATCAGTCACAGCAGCAGCCTATGGTCATATAGTTCTCATGAACTGACAATGTTTCAAAGCTACCAGCAGCACTATATCCATGGAGAGCAGCCCTGAGCCATTACACATACACTGCCAGATTCATTGTGGTTGACTATAAGCATGATACTGCACTCAGTCAAAACTCCTTAACTGTATTTAAAGGTCCCACATTGTAGACAGTGAGATTGAAATGTCTTTATAAGTATAAAGCAGGTCCAGGTGCCACATGAATACTGTCAAATTGTCAAAATGCTCAATCCATGAGGAAATGCACACAGACCATGTTCAGGACTTCCGTAAGGTTGTGATGTCACAACTACACTTACACCGCCCTCAGCATTGCTGTGGTATCAAAAAACACCTGTAGTGCTGACGTGAAAACATGGTGCTTGCTCAGGCCTGTGAGTGCTGGTCAATCAGAGCAGACCGGGCTTTTTTGGGAGGGAAGCTGCAAAGAGACAGGAGCTAAAACGAAACGTTCAGACAGAGGGTGAGTAGAAAATGAGGCAGCAAGGGACAGTATGAGAAAAATAATGTAATGTTTGTGTTTTTTAACAGTAAAGGATGTAAATACACTCATTTCTAACAGACACCCACAAAGTAAAAGTATAAAATGGAAAATGAGAATTAAATGGGAGTTGCTCATGTCGGAGCTGCCATTAGGTGTGGAATCAGAGGCAACCGAATCACAAAAAACAACTCTTCCTTTGGGGACAATGCAAGTATTGAATGGATCAAAGTGAATTTAGTTAATTTACATTTTGTTCCCATTTACAGACACATTTTTGTTATATGACAGTCATTGCATTACCATCCATATCATTAGAGGCTATGGGGACCTCGGAGATGATTGGCCTTGTTTTTATTTCCGTTTCTGGCATTTTCTTGTTATTGCACGAGGGAAAGTTTCATCAGATCCTGTATATTCTGTGCTTGGATAGGCCTTGGGAGAGAAAAGGGATTGGCCCCGTCCTCGGATGAACCATCTAAGAAGTTCCCTGTTATCAGTCACGCTTCTGTTAACTTCAAGCTGCGGGGAAAAAAAAAGTAGATTCACAAGCGAGCCCAGAGCGGCGTGGCACAGCTTTGCGTGTCCCTGTCTTTGTGTGCAGCCCTGTGTTTTCTCCTCCGTCGTCCCCCCTTCTCCTCTCGCCTTTTCCCCCTTCCTCTCCTCCCTTTTTTCAATCTCACCTTCTCTCACCCTCCCTCCTCTTCTCTGTCTGGATCACTCAATCCCTCTCTTTCAACTCCCCCCTCCATCTCTCTCTCCAGTGAATGCCTCTATAATTCCTATTCTTATCTACTCGTCGGTGCGAGGATAAGAGCTTCTTTACTTATGTGCTCCTGCTCTCGACGGGGAAGAGGAGACAGAGAAAACATTTTAAAAAGCTAAAATTACATGCAGGGAAGCAGGACAGAAAGGAGGAGGAGGAGGGAAGGGAGGGAGGAAACATTTTCAACGAGGGTTGCATGCAAAACGGAGGAGAAGGGGGGCAATGGGGTTGATAGAGGGGAGAAGATTAAAATTAAAAATATATATTTTAATTATTCTGAGGTTGTTCACTTCAAGCTGAGCTAATCCTTTTTTGGGTGTGTTGTGCTCTCCTGACACTTCCAGACTCCCCTCAAGGCCTCAGTGACAGAAAACAGGCGTTTTAAAGAGACTGGACGCCCGTATAATGAGACACACACTCATCCTAAGCACACATGCACTCACAACCACGCTCTGTGATCTGAGATGCACAAATAACTTCAATTCTTGCAGCACGCTCAAACAAGCACATTGACAGCTACACACACACGCAGAAGGGTGTGTAAGTTCAGGCTCGCCCTCCAGAGGCTGTCACACAGAGACTGCTCATTAAAAAATTTCATTAGGTTTCAATCAGGCCATAAGTAGGGCAGCTGCACCATTACGGAGCGAACATGTGACTGAAACATGACTGCAGGAGTCATGATATAATCAATGAATCAGTAAGTGTGTGTGTGTGTGTGTGTGTGTGTGTGTGTGTGTGTGTGTGTGACGTTATTACAGAGTGATTTCAATGAAATATGACTAGGGGAGAAAGCGAATAGAACAACAGTAAATTGAATCACTGTTGAAGTATTTTCTCTCCTCTGTTGAAAGTTTAATGTCGGGTATGTCCTCAGTGACTTCTCCCAGCAGCTTCACAGATAACATTCGGGACACAGGCACAGACTGGGAGGACGTGGCTGCACGCCGGAAACACTGGAGAAGCAATCATGGGATCCCCAAGTCGACCTCCTCAGGTAGAAGAAGACTGCAGGAATATGCTGAACAGAACTGCAGGCAGATGAATCATCCACAATGGGAATTGGGCTGCTCTCAGTTGTGAAATAGGGAGACGGCGGTAAATGATTGATTTTGATCAAATTTGGTGGGAGGGGAAAACATGGATGTTTATCTAGGGAAAGACAGAGTCACAGTGGCTTTTTCTTCCTTTTCTTTTTCATCCTCTCTACATGATTCTTCCATCTTCTCTCCTGTCTTTGGATCCCCTACACTCATTTTGCGCATGATTGTATGTTACATTATACTTACAAAATATAATACAGGGCCGTACTTTTCATACCATGCCATAAAATACCAAACATATTCGAACAAGACCAAAACAAAACAGAGACAGGAACAATAGTTGGAGCTGCACAAAGAAACTTTGATCTGAAACTTTATTAATTCATAAATTGATACAAGAGGAAACCATCCTATCAACAACAGTCACTGCTTCTGAATTATTGATTCCTCCACTGAGCAAAATCACAAAGCTCAGTATTAAAGCAAAGCTTTACAGCCAAACCTCATTTGCAAAACATCATCATTTTGAGGAGTGATAAGAAAAGAACCATGCACACAAATATCGCATACACATACAAAAGATGAAATAAATAAATGTAAAACAATAAAAAAGAAAAAATGGATAAAAGGTGAAAGGAAAGTACAGGGTCAGGTTTTTATTACAAACTGGCATCAACAGTTAAATTCAGGAATCTCATTTCTCATTTTCATTGCTTTTAGTCAACATCATTGGAGTGTTTTTGTCCTCTTTATGCGCGAGTAGTATTTGAAAAGAAAAGTGATCATTTCACTAACCCCTAAACAGATCTGCTCTGGTGTTTTAAGATCATACTGTAGGCATAAGTCAGCCTGAAAAACTTACCAAGCGCAGCTGAAGCCTGATAACGACCCATTCATTTGAATCTGGAGTGTTGGAGCAGGGAAACATCTCAAACACGCAGAGACCTCCAGCAGCCTACGCACAACAACGCTCAAATCCAGCTGCTGTTTCCAGATTACAGAACAGCTGTCTCTGTGCGTTTTCTTTTTAAATGTCTAACTCGATGACAAAGCTTTTTCTTCTTGTTCCTACAGATGAATGTTTGAGATTCATTGTGTAGAATGATTTTTGTGGAAAGTGTGACACTTGAAAGCTTACAGTGTACTTTTTGTTTGTGCTCACTGCAAATCTGAATTTAAAAGGCGGGCGTATGAGCATGATTTGTGACATCACAAATAGTTTGGAAGCCAGTCATGGTTGAATATTGAGTGCACACTGTATGATGGGACAAAAATGACAAAAGATCATGGAGGTCTAAAAACACACCCCATCATCGAAGGGCATAGGTTTGGTTTTGATATTGGTGGGGACAGAGGACATCATCGATATTGGAATGCGAAATGTTTGCAAAGTGTGTCCTGTCGGGAGGTTTCTAGGTGTCTGCTGGCACCAGAAGGGCAGAAACAGAGCAAGGAGAGCACAAGTTACGTTACTACTGTCATGAGCCTAAAAACCCAGCTCACAACAAATGAGTCTACAAGCAAAAAGCTGAGCTCACCAGTCAACAACAGTGAAACTTTATTTTTTTATTTAATTTTTTTTAAAGGGCAATGACCATGAAGTTCATAGTGCAATCGTCAGCAGTAAAAAGAACTGTAATCACAAAACAATTAATTCTTCACTCAACTTTGTCAGCTGAATGGACGTATGGAACCTTGAAGGACACATTTTTACGCAGGTACTGTTACCGTTTCAAACCAATCTATCTAGGCATGAACATACAAAAATACTATCCACACCCTAAACAAACGGC
The DNA here is from genome assembly GCA_963678695.2 of Diplodus puntazzo. Lineage (NCBI taxonomy): Eukaryota > Metazoa > Chordata > Actinopteri > Spariformes > Sparidae > Diplodus > Diplodus puntazzo. The sequence continues at coordinate 23,642,909 of OZ023175.1, read as the reverse complement.
TCAATGTCTGCTGCGTTATTCCTATTTTAGGGAGCCAAATGTTTTATTTATCAACCTAATATGGCAAGATCTAAACATAATTAAAGTCAAGACTTTCTTTATTTAAATTAAGATGAAACCCATCCTTGTCTTATAAATATAACACTAAACCTTTCGTTCATAATCTCAGGAAGACCAAGTGTGAGGGAGGGAGAGTTCTGAGTAGGACCAGAATGCAGTTGATAATCTTTCGCTGTTAGCTTTTGTCATCATGCCTTTACAAGCTTCAGATATGTATTTATCATCTGAATGTGGTGATAAGAGTTTCATATTCTGAAAGCCAAGACTTACTTCAAACAAACAAAACCCCCAAATGACCAAAAACTAAGATGTTGACATAGGTTACTGTGGATGACTGAATCAATATGAGATGTTCTCCTGATGTTGTTTATCTCGGGGTGCACAGAACAGCTTTGGCGCAAATACATTCAACCAGGATGTAGCTAGCTACTACTACAGGTCTTCTCAGACATCTGATTTCATAAAGAACATTTATCAGACGTGGGGGACACTGAGTAGATAATTTCTGTGTCTGAGGAAAGTCCAGTATTGACCTGATATGTCTTTCTAAACCTACAGGACCACATACACCTGTATGGAACAAAGTGAAAGAAACAATACAAACATGATGTGACTATAACATAAGGTGTACGTATGAGCACATGGCCGGAAAGGCCATTTGGAAGCAGCCGCGACCGCCTACAAGACAGGCTATATTTACTATCACTACTGTTATTTGATTATACAAGGACCAGAGGGCAGGATGCCAGATGAGCACTATCCCAAACAAAGAAAAAAGACCACAATATTCCACCAATATCTGAAAACATCTCTTAAAATGCCTTGGGGCGTGAATATATCTATTGAATGAAATTCTGTTCAATCCCATCACCTAAAGAATGAATAAATACAGATAGAAAATACATTTAAAAAACAATATTCTACCAAACATCTCCAGCACCAAATGCCTGGAGGGCCTGAATATTAATGCCCGAACCCTTTGCTGCTATTTGAGCATGTGGTGGAGGGAGGCACATATAGAGACGAGTGCACATAAATAATCCACAGGGACGCCCAGTAGAAGGTCTGAGGTAATGCAAGGTGACAGTATTTGGAATGGGAAAACACGACTAAACTGGGTTATTGCTGATATACTGAGAGGAGGAGAAGAGGAGCAGAGGGGAAAAATAATAGGATAAGGAGTGGAGAGAGGAGGATGAAAATCATGGGGGGAGAAAGAAAATTGGAATAGAGGAAAATAAAGGAGGAAAGGAAACAGGAGGAGAAGAGAATGTAAATGAGAATGGGGGAGAGAAAAGGGGGAAGGAAAATACGAGAAAATTAGGATGAGTAGAAGAAAAAGTAATGTGAAGAGCAGAAGTAGAAGAAGATGGGAGAAGAAAGAGTGAAAAAGCAGGGAGGAAAACAAGGAGGACAGAAGCGAGGAGACTGACAAAAGGAGAGGAAAGGAGCATTGAAGAGAATAACACCAAGGAGGAAAAGGGGAGGTGAATAAGAGAGATGGCCAAAAAAAGAAGAGGTGTGGCAGGTGAGGAGGAAGAAAAGGAGAAAGAATAAAGGGAGGAAGTTATGACCAGAAGTAGAAATGAGATGATAAAAGGAACTGAGGAGATTAAAGTAGATAATAGAGAGATGAAAGGGAATAAAAACGAATGAGAAAGGGGAAGATAACCTTCACGAATTATCACAGCTGTTGCCATAGCAACCAGCAGACACCTATCATCTGTGTGTCAACCTGATGCAGATGATCATGTGTGCACATGTGACTGTGGAAAGACAGTTGTTTGTGTGGTAAGACTTTAATCAGGTGTTTTTATCAGTGGAATCAATCATGAGAACCTGTGTGTGTGTGTGTGTGTGTGTGTGTATGTGTGTGTTTGTGTGCGCGTGTGTGTTTGTGTGATGTGGATTAGCATTGCTATCAGAGGGACTTTATCGATAGATCAGTTGAAGAACAAATCAACAGACAGATTAGCACCAGACTATCCACAACTGTCTTCATGCAAGCCTGTAAACATTCTCTCACACACACACACACACACACATACACATATAAAGACACACACTTATAAAAATAAACACATTAAACATCCCATGTTTGGTGGCATTTCACTGGCATTTATGGCCAGTGTAAATGGTGTGAGGCTCTGGACCCGCGGTGACAGCTGCATTTTGATGAGGCACCTTTGAACCGCTCTGTGTCAAATCTGACATGAAACATCGAGTCAGACGTCAAACACCCCGCTAACACTTGTCAGTCTAATGTCATCTGAGCATTCACAGATCTCTGATGTGATGGGAAAGCACACCGCAGGGCCCAGTGGTCCTTGATGTAAAGGATTATTCACAGTCGCTCCCCATGATCGGCAGATCAGAGGCGATGTGGGTTCAGCTGTGGCATCTGTAGGCTGCTTTAAAGGTTCAACATGTAGGATTTTAAACTTAAAATGAAGGTACTGTTGTATAAATATTATGTTTTTCACTGTTTTAGCACCAGACTGGTTATAGTAAGATCTGTGAGGGTGCTTTACAGGTTTTTTTTCTTGGCTCTGTTTATCTTGTTCAGTAATGGAAACAAGAAAATGTATCTCGGCGATATTAAGGAAGGGGAGAAGGTAAGAGTAACAAAGATGAAAAGCACTGCTGCACTGACCTTTGTGGGTTGAAAAGATCAAGTCTGTTGTATCTGTGATCAAACCCAGCTGTGATCTAACAGTACACTGGTTATTTCTGCACCGTAGTGTGGACAGAAGAAGTAGCTACCACTAGACATCAGTACAAGCTGCTGCCTTGCAGTTATTACCCTTTAAACGTACTACAAGTAACTTTGAACTGCTCATGAAACAACTGAACATGTTTCAGTTTCTTGAAGACGATTCACCTCTCATCCAAGAGGCTTCTTCAGTTCTAACTAACTGGAGGCGAGTTGCAGACTTTTAAACTCTGTGTGGAAGTGTCCGTACAGAGTGCTTAAGGACACGTGTGAGCTCTGAGTTTCAGAGTCGTTAGGCCCACTTGTGGGTCGTTGACTTAGGCCCCGTCCACATGGGCGAAAACGATCTTTTTTTTCTCCGTCTTCCTCGTCATCGTTTTAAGAATATTTGCGTCCACACGGCTCCACTGACAACGACCGAAAACGCTGTAGTTCATATTCCAGGCCTATAGGTGGCGCTTGACAATTACCAAAAACAGAGAAGAAGACACGGAGCATGCGCATTAAGCTTGCGCGCTGTAAACAAACAGACAGTAGATGGAGAAACCGAACACAACAAGAAGAAGATGAAAATGGCTAGTGCAAGGAAACCAGAATCATTTGTGTGGACCGGTAATGAGGTCGAACTGCTGCTGCGACTCACACTCAACTACAAGGCGGGTAAGTTGCAAGAAAGGCTCAATATCTTCTGCGGCACAAACACGAGCAAGTAGTCCGCCATTGTTGTCGTTGTTGTTATGAGACATCGCGGGGTGGGGCAATGGCATCATCGTTTTGGAAAATATGCGGATTTGCCATCCACATGAAAACGGGAGGGCTGCATTTTCGGATTTCTCCACCCTGAGACCCGTTTTCAAAAAAGTGCGTTTTCAGGCGCTGCGTTTTCAGGAGCCGTATGGACAGTCGGCCAAAACGATGCAATACGTGTGCGTTTTCGCAAAACGGCATTGTCGTCTGGACGGGGCCTTAACCAGCCTTTATGTGAGTTGCTAGGGCTAGGTGACCCCAGGTGTGAAAGGTTGTTAAGCTGCCTGGGGATGAAACTCAGTACAGCACTGTGGGTGGGTGATAAGTAATGTCTTGTAGATGCTTTAAGAAGATGTAGTGTGATAATAATGCTCACACCCAATATTTACGAAAGCACGTCATGTGTCTTGAGTGAATCGTATTGCTACTGGCTGTTGAAAAACACAAGTTTGAAAGGATTCAGGAGTGTAACTATGTGAGCACTCTGATGAAATAGCCTCTTAAGGGTCCATCTGTACCCTGCAAATTTAAAAGTTGACTTTACTTGATAAAAGTCAGGAAACTGATTATGTCTTGTAAATTTACTATACATTACAATAACGGGGCTCAGGTTATACTAAATGTAGCATTGCTCTATCCCATAAACTAGGAAGAAAGAACCTTGTTGATGTACTGTAGCATTTATCAAATCATTGAATAATTCAAATGTTGAATGATCTTTTTAGGTGTGAGCGCACCTAAGGGTCAGAGCCAAAAAGCACAATTACGATGAAAGAGGCACTTTTAAGAGTTACTGTAGTTTCGTTTTCGGGCAAGCTAATTTTCAATGGAGTGCATGGGCACACAGGCTAGCATCAAAATCGCTATTTTTAAAACACTAAGAAGGCTTGACACAACATGAAACTTTGCTCGTAGTATCACCAGTAGTCTCTACACATGAACGACTCACGTTAGCTGCTGCATCTCCGGCGTGCCGCTGTCACGGCAGACAAAAAGTGTTGATCCCTGAGCATGACAGGTAGGAGGTCCACCATTACTCTTCTTCCTGTTAGGTCACACTCGGGGATTGACACTTTTTGTCTGCCTTGACGGTGGCGCGCCGGAGATGCAGCTGCTAACGTGAGTCATTCAAAAACCATCTATTTAGCAAACATACAAACAATGTTCTCAATGCTCGTGTTCATGTGTAGAGACCCTGGTGATACTACTTCTATAATCACATGATCACTCGCGACTGCAGTTATAGGTCTGTGTTATAAAAACAACAACACGAAGTGTTCCCGACCGGAGGATTAGCAGAAGAACTTGTGTTTGTCTCTTTTTAGAGATTTGTGTGCTGGTGTCAACACGGAGTGTTTTATTTTGAAAAATAACCGGATGTTATATTGTTATTTCGGTGTTTGACTTCCTGTCTGCTCTGTGCTAAATTCAGCTGAATTGCTGCGTCGTGTTCTGGCATTCGCCAGATACAGAAGTCCTACGTATCTGTTCTGGAGGGCTCCGGAGCTGGGATGGAGCAGATACACAGCACACCGGACCTGGTGGGGATTAACACATAGACTAAAGTGAAACCTATCAGCTCCGCTGGCGTGGCGGAGACGCAACGCAGCGGAGACGTATCTAGTGGAAGTTAGGGGTAAGGCATAACATATGCTGCGACCTGTACTCCAATGAAAATGCAACTCCACTGTCAGTTGCATTTAGAAGGCATGAGGCTGTTAATCAGTGCCCCTAAATTTTGTGGTTGTGCTCCTGAAATTTTCAGTTAGGCGTGAAACTGAACTCAACATATAATAATTTATTTACTGTTATATTGTGTGTGTATATATATATATATATATGTATATATATATATATAAATACACACACATGTATATATATACACACACATATTTATATATATATGTATATATATAAATGTAATTGATTTACAGTGTGCACCCCTAAATTTTGTGATTGTGTTCAGTTAGGGGCCACTGTGCTCCTAGTAAAAAAAGTAAGTTTGGAGCCCTGACCCACTGACCCACATCACTTGTGAGATACATAGATAGCACTGTAGTTTACAACTTTTAGCAACTTCATACAGGAAGCCAGCGATGATGTGAGATCAATGCTGGCTTCAAGGGAGGTCTTGAGTAATGTAAGGTTAAGAAGCAGGTTTACACTGACACAGAAAAATAATGGTATTGTATTGTCACCAACACTGGACCATGGTCAGTGGTCTAAACAAGATACATTTGTTGTTCCCCAAGTCAACTATGGGTCTGCTTACCCTTCATTGTGTCATAATTAGGGCTGTCAAAGTTAACGCGTTAATAACGCGTTAACGCAACGCCCTGTTAACGCCGTTAATTTTTTTAACGCGCGATTAACGCTCAGTATATAAAAAAAAAAGAAAAAACGCGCATTGTATGATTTACGGCCCCCGTAGTCTTGATACAGAGGGTGGCAGAAGAAGAAGAAAGGGAATCAGAAGAAGAAGAAGCAGGGTTGGCGGTTCGTTAAAAACATGGCTGACTGAAAAGCAGCACTCGCTGCAAACTCCTCATCTCTGCTGTCACTCACGGTGGCGCACATTTGTTTCTCCATCGTCCTGATCATTTTGCGGGACACTCTCTCGTGGCATGCCCATTTGCCGATAACTCATCCCCGCATGTTTATCTCAGGCTCCTCGCTAGCCTTCTTCTTCCCTCCAGCAGGCAGCCTGGCCCTGCTGCTGTCCTCCTCGGACAGACGCTGAAGCTCCGTTTCTCTCACTCTCTTGGGGTCGACAGAGAAACGTCTAGCGGCTGCTTCTCCCGAGTTTTCCGCTGAATATATCACGACAGAAAGTTTGAATTTCAAGTCGTACTTTTTATTGTTTTGCTGCACCGGAGCCATGCCGATCATCAGTGGGATACTGACTGACAGAAAGCAGCACACTGCGTGAAAAAGGTGAAGAAGAAAAACGTGCAGTGTCAGTGGACACCACTTGCAAGCCAAAGCAGATGCAGAGAGCCCGTCCCCCCTCCTCGCCAAAAGCAGACAACCCTGGATTTATTTTCCTGCATGATTTGAAGTGTTGAATAAACATTTTCATAATGCAAGCATATTTGCCCGTTCTTATGTTGTTAAAAGTATTAAGAACATGAAAAAATACATTAAGGTACATTTAGAACAGAAAAGAATGTGCCAAAAAAATTGCGATTAATTTGCGATTAATCGCGAGTTAACTATGGACAAAATGCGATTAATCGCGATTAAAAAAATTGATTGTTTGACAGCCCTAGTCATAATGCAATTGAATAAAGCTTCAATAAACCCAGTTCAGATAAACTGGTATCTATTCTTGTTTCCACTGTTTATCAGAGTTTCACCAGTGTTATATTTGAGCACATGCAAATTCACTACAAGTGATGGACTTCTAACTCCCTATGGTCTTGGTCTCTCCCATGACGTTTGTTGTAAGCTGTTTTACACTAGGCGGGACCTCAAACAACTTCAAGTTTAACAAAAGTCATATAAACCTGTAGAGACTTTTAGGAAAACTAAAACAGTTAATGTCACAGGATTGATTGTAAATGCCAAAGAGGATATACAATGAACTATACAACTCTACAGAATGTCAGAGTTATGGGTTCATCAAATTAGTCAAGAGCAGCTTTTTCCTGAGAGGAACAATTGACATTTTGCATTTCACTCACTGCTAGATTCACCAGGCATTTGTCATTTTGTGAGGAAAAAAAGTACACTGGCTGGTTTGGATTGGTTAGCATTCCTCATTCAATCAATGAGTGCTGATAGCCACATGCTATATGATTAATGAGTCAAAGAAATCATCATCAGAGATCATACATTTATATTCCCCGAAAGGGATACCTTGACATTCTGTGGTATTTTTCTACATTGCACATTTATGAAATTGCCGTACTTATCCTCCACTCCCCAACATTTGCAAAAATCAATACCACTTCCATGTCTGTGTGCTAAATGTGTTGCTATAGGGCTAGCAGGCATTTTGCCTACCATAGCAAGAGGACTAGCAGGGGAAACAGCTAGCCTTGCCTTTTCAAAAGCTAGAATATCTGCCCACCAATGCCTCTAAAGCTGACTAAATAACACGTATCTAGTTTGTTTACTTATTTTAAAGATCCAGGAAGTCACTATGCCAGGCCAGTGTAATGTATATTTGCAGAAAGTAGGCGTATCTTAAAACCACAGCTTTTTTTCACACTTATTGATTAAAAGGAAACATTATGTGTTCATTTGCAGTTTAGAAATGCTGGTTGGTTTTAAGTTGAACTTTGGCAAGAGACAAGCTAGCTCATGCCCCCCTGGCAAGTTTTGCTAATTATTTTCAATAGAACGTAGCCTCAGTTGAAAAGTCGCTAGATGTCCTGAGAATGGGTATGAGTGATCAGTTGTTCCTATCTGACTGCTGACTGGTCAACTAAATGTGTTACTGCGCTCCTCTACTCACTGAAAGCAGTCATTCCAGAGAGCAACATTGTGCACTATATGTGGATAGAGAGGGAGGAATATATTCCATATTGTTGTAATGGTTCATGGTTATTAGCATCTGTAATGGACTATGTGGAACATTTTAATTTGCAAGTAAACATGAATGTATCAATCTATAAGAGAAGACAGGCTATATTTTAAAAAAAATTTGATTTGTAAGTAAACTAACTAAAATGACTAAAATGAAGGTCACATCGTGGCCAGAATATTTACCAGCCTCTGCAGCTACATTTCGGCTTTCTCGTACTATACTACATTTGTTACGTCATGAGGACCACAGTGGAGCTGTTTGTGTAATCTCATTACACTCATTAATTTTTTAGGAGGTAATTTCTCTAATACGTTAGAGCAAGACAGAGGGCTACAAATGGGCCTGTAATCACGGAAAATATAATTAAGAGCACCTGCTGTTAACATAATGTTCAGCACGCACGAGGATATTTGGGTTTACAGCTTAGCTGTGTACACACAGGGAAACACACACACTGAATACACGTGTATAAACAGAGACACTGCTTTGCTGGAGTGAGGTTGGTGGGTTTATCTCAGTTGTGGTGGTCAAGGAGGAATTACTGTACAGCGTCTATGCTTACTATACCCTTAGTAGTTGCTCCGTGCTTCACTTGAAACAGATTTACACCTGGAAATGTTAAAGTTTGACCAAGAGAAATAGATCATAGATATTCCCCCTGGCCTCACAGATTAGAGCCCTTTCTTAACACTTATTCAAAAATCTGATTTGATCAACAAACATATAAATATACTGAAGACTTTTTTAAACACCCTCCCATGCAAACAGCCTTAAATAATTCTAAAAGCATGTTCAAATGCTCATTCACACTGTACATTCCCCAAATCAACAATCACACACTGAACCACCACACCACACTGTGCATATTAAGTAAAAATGAATGCTTACATCCTATAGGTTTTCAGGGGTTTCACACATTTGGGTGCATTTGGTTTTGGCTGTTTGTTGTGCAGTTTAGTCTAAAGTTGCAATCCACCCTCTGAGGGATTTAGAAAGGGCAGACGACACCTGAGCTGGTGTGGAGCGTTGGCAGTCCCAGAAAACAGCGTGACTGAGGAAATGCAAGCGGTTTAGTAGGAAGCCTAGGGGGTTTCAAAACCACTTCCAATACCTGAAATTGTTCCCTATCACCTAAAATGTCAGCATCTTTGCTTTTGGAAAGTTTAAATTTTTGTCCTTAAAAACATCTGTAACGAGTCTGGACCACCTCAATCAAATCTATATTGCAGCCAGCAGATCAGGTGTGCTGAATGCTGAATATGACCATATTTACAGCTCACTGGACAGCTTAAAGCCAGCTGTTTGTGTGGTTTTTAATCAGTCTCACAACCCTTGCATGTAAAAACAAGTTTCACACATGTGATATATGCACAAAGAACAGTATCTGTGAGTGTGCATTTCTCTTCCAGAGGACACAAATGCAGATCTGAAAGCACAGGGCTGAGACACATTTGAGCTCACCACTTGCTCATCAAGTAGATTTTTCAGACTAGACAGCACCATGATCTTTTTTTGTTTGGCTGCTTGTTTGAGAGAACAACTGTTGTCTTGGGGCCAGCTGGCAGGAACAAGGCCAAATATTCTGTCATAGCCAACTAAATAACCACTTTAATGTCAGAAAAGCTGTTATCACCTCCCACAAGTTTGGCTGGGTATTCAAAGTGAAGGAGCGGCGACATCAGCCACTGTCTATTCAATCCCCACCTGCAAAGTCTCTAATCTAAATTTGATGATCAAGCGAGTGGTGAGCACTTGCAAGCTAGTAAGGAGGGTTGCGATTGTTGGTTACAGCCATGTGCTCACCTGATGTATGTGGTGCAGAAAGGCCCTCGTGTAAGGAAGTTTTTCTGCAGATACTGAACATATGTCTTTGTGAGTTCGTTTTGAGACTATATAAATGCAATAGGTTGGCCCCTGTTTCCAGTTTTTGTGCTAAGATAAGATAATTGGCTCCTGACATTAGCTTCAAACAGACATGAGAGGGAGATTAATCCTTTCATCTAACTCACCCCCAAAAAAGTGAATGAATATATTTCCTCCAATATCAAGCAATTTCTTTATAAGATATCTTTGTAATCAAAGTCTGTACAGATAATGAAAGGGAACAAATCCATTATTCTTCGACCAAACTGTTGCAGCTGGCCACATTAGCATTCATGCACCCAGCAGAAGCATTTTAAATCTACTCAACATGAATCAAATCAAGACTTAACAAAGATTCCACTCTTTATTTAACAGCTAGCAATGACTTTTCCATATCCTGGATATCAAGGACACTGGAGGAGATACAGCAAACACCTGAGGCTGGATCAACAGGGGAATAAGGGAGGGTCTTTATGTAAACAGAGAATCTGAGAATGTTTTGTGTTAATGAGTTAAAAGTTGAAAGAAATGCTCACTCGTCATTTTTCATGTCCCTTCCTGTCTTTGGCACTGACTGATCAGAGTATCACGCCCTCTCACCCTCCCTTCCTCTTTTTATCTCCCCCACTCCATCCTTCCTCCCATCATCCATTCGTCTGCTCCCCTATTTGTAACCACTTCCTCTGTGGATATTTTGACCTTTCAAACAGCTGCTCTACCTTTTCTAAACACACACACACACACACACACACACACACACACACACACACACACACACACACACACTCAGAGCCTGTGGCTTGGCATCATACCGCTGGCATTAGAGAAACAGCTTTCAGTGTCTGTGCCCTCATGCCATGCTGTTGACATTTTGAGCTCCCTCTGTTTCTCCCTCTCTTTCACAGACGACACACACGCACACACACACACACACACGCATACACACACACACATACACACACACACACACACACACACACACGTACACATTCATGCACAGATGCCACACGCTGCTCATATGAGCACTGTGCAGGTGGTGTGCTGATATTTGTCTCTCTTGTTCATTCTTACTCATCCATCAATACTCCTTCACCTTTTTTCACAGGAGTCTCTGCTTCAGTTTAAACATTAGACTTTCTTTGGATCCCTCCATCTTTCCATTACTTACACAATGAGTTGAGCAGAACATCCTAAACTATCACATTGCCTACATGATGTTACCCGCAACTGGAAACAGGTGTTTTTCATACATGCTGCAGATATGCTGAACGCTTGTTGCAATAGTCAGTTTGCAGGTTGTGTATCTGTGTGATTAATACAGCACCGGTTTTCACTGTAATTAACTAGCTGCACCACTAACTGAACTCAATTAACACACAATTCTCAAGGTGCAGATCCTAATAAGCTGAATTACTTGTGCACCACACAGAAGCTCAGGATGAATCACGAGAGCCACGGTTGAATTCTTCATGTGGAACAGGAGATCAACATGAGGCAGAGAGAGCTGAAATAAGTATGTCTCAGAGGAAGAGCAAGTTAGCGGGAAAGATTTTGCTTGGTGGCAGGCTGACTAGCATAGTGAAAAAGAGGACTATGGGGAACCAATGTGTACGTGGTTGGTGTCATTTTTACATTTTTTTTTACAGCCAATATACTGTGCAATCGGTAAAGCAAAAACGTTGTCTATTGCCAGTTTAGAAGCTTGTTGCCTGAGAGTGATATGCAGGCTCTGCTTACACATACTATAAACAGCAAAGTAAAATGAATGCTTCATTTATATTAATAAAATGTGGATGGTAATAGTTTAATTTTATTTGTGTGTTTAATAAAATCATCAAATTGATGTGACATGTAGGCAGTTGACCTACATGTGGGGTTAACTCCACCTGATGAGGAGGTGAGGGGTGACTCAGAGACTCATATGAAGAATGAAAATAGACCGTTGTGTGTGTGTGTGTGTGTGTGTGTGTTATCTGGAGACCATTGGGGAAACAATGCGCATTTATCATCTAGAGTGAGCAGTACAAACAGTGTGTGAGACAGTAAGTGTGTGTGTGGTTTGCTGTCATCTAGCACTGCCTGTCACTAGCCTGGAGTTTCACTGAATGATGTGTTTTGTGTGTGTGTAATCTGTGTGTGTGCATGTGTGAGTGTTGAGCTTGAGGAGGGATGAGGGCACACTGTCTGTTAAAATTACTGTTGTTGGGCCTAGTCTGACTTTGTAATATTACACACACACACACACACACACACACACACACACACACACACACATAAAGTGACCAATGAGCCTGCAGCGTTGGGGCGAGTCAGGCCAATTGGATGACAAAGACGGAGAGGGAGAGTTGTTCAGAAAGAACTATTAGAGCAAACTCATGGGGATAAAAGCCAATCAGAATTGATAAAACTGTCTAACTAGCCAATAGGTTGACTGTTAATTATGAAACTCTGGCTGCCACAAAGACAGATAGACATGGTGATGATTTAACAGCCAGTCCATTGTCCTTAAAGGCCATTTTTATGCGCACTGCTTAGGCTGGATTCAGTTGTCAAGAAATTTTGATGCCTATTGTAATAATTAATCAGATGTGGACCCAACTTTTTACTGCAGTAATCCTGTTTGTTGTTAAACGGACCAAGGGATTGGCCCCAGACTTCTTTTTAAATATGTCGTTGACATGAATAATTTGTGCCGACGCGTCGTCCCCAGTGTTGGGAAAGTTCACTTTCTACATGAACTAGTTCAAAGTTCAGTTCACAAATTTTAAAATGAACTACTTCAGTTCATAGTTGAGCTATTATTTTTCTAAATGATTGCCACAGCCCATATAGAACCACAGACAGCTATCATTATATCAGTTTTAACACTGAAGCTGCAGCTCTCCCACAATATACTGCAACACCAGGCTGTCCAGCTGCGGCTGGGAGATGAAGACAGCGGAGCCGCTACTGTACACTGTTAATGTGATCTGGGTGGTAGAGGATCTGTTTTGGCTCGCTGTTTGATTTTTTATTCACTTGCACAGACCTTGAAAGGCTCGCCGGGTGCTTTAGTTCAATGTGCCGTTTCAGGTTTGTGGTACAGGATAGAGTACAAATAAAAAATAAAAAATAAAAAAATACATAAATAAGTAAATAAATAATAAATAATTAAAAAAAAGAAGAAGAAGAAAGGGAAAAATAAAATAATAAATGAATAGATAGTTCATACAGTGGCTTCAGGGAAAAACGTTTCATAATGACTCAGTAAGGTATTACTTTTTTTTGTTATTTAACAAAATCAGAGATTTAAGCAAAGAGCTCAGTTCCAGGAGAAAAGAAGCACATTTAGGTAGTGATTTTTGCAAATTTTTGTTTGAGAATAGAACATTTTGCATAGGATAACAAAGTTCATCATGTGTTCAACAGCATTATCTTCTAGGTTAATATAGTAGCAAATAACATGTTTCAGGGTAAGAGAATGGACAGAGTTAGCAGCATCAAAAAATGAGATTCAACAACACTCCAAAACTTTTTAGATATATCACAATAAAAAAACAGATGTGAAGCCTTCATTTGTTTTTGTCTCCATGCTGAGCACATTGATGACGCATGCGGCGGTGCGACTCTGTGGTGGCTGCTGGCTGGTGTTGCCAGTTACCCTGTAGATAGAAAAGGCGGCACATTTGCTCCAAGGTAAGGGCGGCAATGTGCCGGCCTGTCTTTCTAAAACCGAGGCATTATAATTCATTACTTGTGTTGTTGTTGTGAATGTACGGCAGGCTTTAGCCAACACTATATAGTATAATTCATTACTTATGGGAAACGTTTCAAGAGCGACAGGCTTGCCTCCAAGCAGCACAGCACAGGGGAATGCGGAAGACGTAGCTGGCGCTGGAGCCAGGTCAAACCGACCAATAGAAACTCTTTTCTCATCCACCAGCGTAGGCCCCGCCCATCAAGTGCAGTTGAATTCGCAAGCAAAACTTTAGAATTTGCAAGCAAAGAGGACTGATTTGCAAGCAAAGGTTTTTAACTTGAAAGCAAAGAGGACTGATTTGTAAGCAAAATGGTCGTATGTTTTTACTTACAAACATTAGTTTTGATTGAAATTGAAGAAATATGTTCTCTCAAATTTTTTTATTTAATTGCAACCTCTCCTGTTGCGATCTCAAAAATAAAAATTTTGATTGCCACTTAGTCTTTATTGCTCTCAAATCTCTTTTTTGGTTTCAAATCTATTCTATTTGATTGAATAATAAAGGAGCAAAATTCTCTCCATAGAGGAGACGCTGCATCTCCTGGATCTCAGCGGCTGTCCAGTTGTTCATCTTAATGTTCGCGGATGAAGTGATGGACTGACTGCTGTGATCAGCTGTTTCCTGGTTTTAAAACTGTTATGTCTGTTCAGGACGAATTAATCTGTGTTCGTTTGGTAATGCCTCACTGCGTGTCTGGTATGCAGCTGTTTCCGTCTGTCCTTTAAGGCTCGATGGGAATCTGGCGCTGTCTTGAACGAAGTTAAACTGAGTGAACGCGCCGTTCACAAACGCCAGAATGAACGTGTTCACAATAACGTTCATCAGGCAGAATACAGTACGTTCAGTTCACGTTCGCCCAAAATATGAACGAGTTCATGAACGATCGTTCATTGAACGCTGTTCAGGCACAACACTGGTCGTCCCAAACAACAAAGGAGATAGGCGCATATCCGGAAGCTAGCCCCATTGAACGTCCATTAATTTGGGATTTTTTTGAAATCCCATAATTTAACATAACATGTATCCTGTGCCAGCATGTAGCTTGTCAACACTTATTTTCCTCCAAAAGTAAAAAACAAGAAATAATAACTTTGTTTGCGTAATTACATAATCTACGTCAGTAAACAGGATGCTGCTGTTTTTTGGGAAAAAGTTCACTTAGGTTTCTGTTGGGAGGGCCGACCATCGCACTGATTTCTTTTTCCAGGGACTTTTTTACTGACACATTTTTACAGACACTTCTTCACATATAACTGTGGTATTTTTTTCCTCATATAAGTTGCCAAAGACACTACCAGCTACTACATTACTGTTATTTAGTCATGACATTTTGCTTTGTGGGACATTTCTCTTCTGTTTCTGGATCTGTTTAGCTGTCAGACTGTGAACACCATCAGACTGACACGCACTTGCTCCGCACCGTCATCGCGCAGCATCTGAGACTTTCACACATAGGAGGATGTGTAGAGTTGGCCTTACTGACCTCAGTAGAAACTATGGATCCATAATGAATATTCATTGATACAACGTTGACAGGAAGTAATAAGTCTTAACAAGACATTTACTTTCCCTGACACTACATGAATGAATGAAGATATTTCATATTCATTATGTATTCAAGCCCAAATCCCCCAAACTGACATTCATTCAGATGACGGGAATTCCTTTTAAAAAGGAATTCCCTTCATAAGGCCAAAAAAGTTTTTTGGTCTTGTCTGGTGATAATTCTCATAAAGTTTATTCAAAACATTATGCTAATATGGAGCATCACCAGGGCAATTACTTGCCTTGAAGTCAATAGTCATCAACTAATGCTATAGAGGTCAAGTAGTCAATTAAACGCGGAGGTGTTTTTTTCCCCACCCAATTACATGATAATCAAGTCTAATTAAAAAAGTTCTCAAATACAACCAGTAAAGGTTATGTCTCTCTGAGAGGCTTTTTCCATATGAGCTGCGATCTGATTGGACTAAACCCCTAACAAGCTTGTCTGGACTGTTTGACTGCAGTTACAAAGTGACAGCTTTCTTGCATGGATAGCAGGAGTGTTGGCAAAATCATTGATTTTTGAGTGTCATTCCCAAATCATCAAATACTTTCAAATGGCGGCCGACCGGAAACCCAAAGCAGCAGTGTTACTATCTTAGAAACTATCTTAAAAAATTACTGTTCAAACAAATATAAATGCTCAGAGGGTTTTGATCACTTTCTGATCTTCACCTACTGATGCATTATGATGTCACTAATAGATGCAATTTGCTAAAATCTGAGAAGAGTAGTGGCATAGCTGTTTTGACAGTAGATTATTCTGTGGCACCCCTAGGAGCTGCAGTTGGCTGGAAGGAGCCAACAATATGATCTGTTTGTTCAGTTTTAAACAACTGTAGATTTGTCAAGACTTGACAAGACAAGCTACATCCTGTAAGATCTTACTCAGTAAATATTAAAAACTAATTTACTACAATAAATCTGACCATCAAAGTACTCAAACTGCAGGACAGCGGACAAAATTTTCTGGCTTGACAGAAATCTAACCAATTGTATGAGGGCCAGACTATTAATTGTGATAAATCAGGCATTGTATCCTTCCTCACAGCAGTGGTGTGCACAGACTTTTTGAAGGGCAGGGCCGAAAAAAAAGGGCACATACAGTGCGTTCTCGCCACTGAAGAGGGCACTAAGTTCCGCGTGTTTCCCGTGCACACCACTGCCTCACAGTGCACATTAAACCAAAACCGATCTGAAAAATTTGGCCTGATACTAAAATAAGTAGGGGGGACCAGCTTGGGGAAAATTGGGACATAATCTGTGCAGTGTGCTCACTTTAACCAATGAAAACAGAGAGATATTGAGAGAATTTCAAACTTGTTTCCAACATCCACACACCTGATCAATCACTTTCAAGTTATGTGTCTGTCATTGCAAAAGTGTGTAATTAGGACGTCTCCAGAGATCTTTTACCATCCAGCAAGAACCGGCGGCGTATACTGACATCTTTTTGAGATCGAATCTTAATTTCTTACATTAAAAATTTGACATCAGGATCTGTGACATAATGATACATTGCAAATAACTATTTGAGTCAATTTTTCTTGAATGAATGAACTGTACAGCAAATTCAGATGATGGAATATCAGACAAAACTGTTTTATTGCTGAAATCTTCAACATAAGTAAGATGTCATATCCGACCTAGTGAATAACTGAGGATGAATACTCTCAGGGGAATGGTTTAGATACGGGAGACATTCATTTCGCTGACCTCGGTGACTTCCATTCTATAGACAGACGTCAGATACTAGGTCCGTCCTCAGGAGGAGATAACAGTCTAATTGAAAACCAGATGGATCTTTTGACCTTTCTAGTTAATTATACATCGACGCTGTAGATTATTCTCTCGCAGACTGGGCCAGGACCTAAAATTGGGTGGTGAGAAAATGAAAGTTGGCTGCATAAGTATTCTGGAGATGGCTTTGACAGGGAAAGTTTCATTTTGTATCACATTTCTTATGCTGCCAAATCCTCCTGAAGTCCCTGCAGTGTTAAGATACTATAGCCTGTTAGTGTGTGCTCACAGCCCAAAAAGTTGTCTCAGACTTTCTGCAGTAAATGCTCTGAATTCATTTAAAAAGCATATATGTCTTTGCTAAGATATGCAAAAAAGTTTCACTTAGCTGTTTGTGTTAAACCAGTAGAACTACACCTGTGTTAATCATTTCAAGTGTCAGACAAAATACAGTGCATCATGCTGCCTGATATCGATCAATTCATTAAACTAGGATATAAACAATACATTTATGAGTAGTATGTCACTTCAGGGATATGATGCTGTTTCCATAAAAATAAAACTGCTAGTGGATTGCTTTTTGTTTTGCTAGTGGATTGCTTATAGTTAAGTAATTCCTGTAAAAATAGGCAGCTCGGGGAACTTGTTGAAGATATTGATTGGCATTTATAGCAGCCAATAGAGCTAAATGTGTGTTACAGGTTGTGGAGCTGGCCGTCCGCCTACTCTGCTCAGAATAGAAGCTCTCAGTGAACAAGGCTGGATAGGAATGGAACAACACCACCTCCAACAAGACGGAGGCCATCAAGCTAATGGCAGCTTCATTTAGCTGCAGTTAGTGCTTCCTTCAGTAGTAAACCCAGTGGTATAATTCCTTCAGAAAAAGTCCATAAATCACGTAGTCTAACTGGCTCCTATATATGATTTTATATTTAATATATATATTTATATCCTATAAAGCACTGCTAGTAGCCAGGTGATGAAGCAGTGTTTTTTTTTCATTTGACGAATTGATTGATAGTGTGAAGTTGTGAATGAATTTGTGAGTATCCATGCTTTTCCATCTCCATGGGAGCCTGAGTGCAGCACTACAGCATTTGTGGACACAGGAAATAAATGACATTCACAATTTTTTATCTAATGCTGTAAATGACAAATTTGAGTAAGGCCATCAGTGCATTCACTTTATAATGCAAGGGTTTGCACCCCCTTCACTCTCACTAGCCATCGATTAAGGCTTGAGAGGCAAAATACAGTCTTCAAATCCATCAGTGATGCAACCATGGAAGAAAAAGAACACCTTTTTCCCTGATATCATCATTTTCATCAGGGCCATCTCTCTCCTTTGCAGACCAGTTGCCAATTATTGTGTGAGCAGTGTGGCCTTTTCTAAAACTGTCCTGGCATGTCTAAATAAGGCCATGACAAGTGTTCACGCAACACACACCTGTGTCTGAATGGAGAACAACTATTAAAAGATAGATGAAACGAGTATATTTGTACATTAATACTGAAGCAACTGTGTTAAAAATTAAAGCACGTTGTTATAAACATAGACCCACAAGCCACCTGTGTGTCTTGTTTCAACCCTTAGCCGACTGAGACCACCAAGCAGTCTTTCCCCAGAGGCTTGCATCCAGCGGTCGCATGGCGAGGGAAGGTTAAATACATTTACATCTCATACAAGACTGACTCCCGTGGGAAGTCGCAGTTTAATTTCCTCATCATAGACCACACTAATAGCAGCTGCTTATAGAGCAAAAGCATTACAAATTTTCTTTCATGAACACAGATTTCCTCTGGAGAATCCAACTTCATTACTAACTTTCACTGTTCCACTGATGTTCCATAAGCAGGGTATAAACTTCTCATAACTTCCTTAGAATTGATCACCTTCGCTTCACTTATTGACCTCTGCAGTTTAACTCTGCATGCCAGTGACCCACTGTATATATAACTTGCAGTAATGTGCTGAATATTAATGTTTAATCGGTGCATTGACAGTATAGAAATCTCCATAGCTCACTACACTTGTGTCTCATCTTCATATTGTACTGAAGTACTGACTTTGAAATTAATTTTGCTTGTTTGTTTTGACTTTAAGGACATTGGACCATTTATTGCACAGATACATTAGTGAATGTGGTGGAAGGAAAAGGTGCTTGACCCAGTATGCAAGACCAAAGATTCATCATTCCTCAAAAAAAAATTTAATTGGAGAGGAGGGATTCTGCAGCATGATGATGAGCGATGTATGCACAGTGTGAGCTGTCTGATTATGAAGGGCGCTTCATTGAGTGGTTTGACGATGATTGATGATCATAAAGATCACCTGATTGATCAGCTGATGAGCTGTCAGATGGTAGCCTGATGTTGCATAGGACTTCAGCACTCCGCCTGGTGCTTTATAATCTACTGACTGGAAGGTGTCAGTATTTTGTGCAGAGCTCATGTATACAATAGCAAACCATTTCTTTTACTGAGTGCTGAAAAAGACAAATCTGAAAATAGCAACAGGAAACATATCATGCCGTACAAATGGAGCATGGCCAATGGAATGTTTGTCAGTGTCATGGAATGGAATGTTGGGATGTGTCAAAGAACGGAATGTTTGGAGGTCTCACAGAATGGAATGGTGGGCTATGTCAAAATGACATGTTGGCATGCTGAACATCAGCAAGACCAGAGAGATGGTGATAGATTTCAGGAAGAAGAGGAAGACGGCTTTCCAACCTCTGTGCATTCTGGGAAGGGATGTGGAGGCGGTGGAGGATTATAAGTACCTTGGTGTTACCATCAACCACAGACTGGACTGGAGATCTAACACTGAAGCTGTGTACAAGAAGGGGATGAGCAGACTTTACTTCCTGAGGAAGCTGAGATCCTTCAACGTGTGCAGCAAGATGTTGGAGATCTTTTATCAGTCTGTGGTGGCCAGTGTACTTTTCTTTGCTGTGGTTTGTTGGGGAAGCAGCATCGGAGCCAGCGACACCAACAGACTCAACAAACTGATCAGGAGGGCTGGCTCTGTGATTGGCTGCAAACAGGACACTCTGGAGGCTGTGGTGGAGAGGAGGACACTGAAAAAACTGTTATCCATCATGGATAATCCTCTCCACCCTCTCCAACTCACACTGGTCAGACAGCGGAGCACCTTCTCTGGAAGGCTGCTTCAGCTTCGCTGTCGTAGCAACAGATACAGGAAATCTTTCCTGCCACAAGCCATCACTTTATACAACAACTCTCTCACCTCTGCCTGACAGAGAACTCTGGTCTCTCTACTGTTTTGCTGTATATATTATTATTGTTTATTGTTTATAGCACACTGTGCACTGTATATATACACTATGTATATATTGGATTCTATTTATGTTATGTACGAAGTGTTTTATTTGCGGACCCACTACTGCTGTAACAAAATAATTTCCCAGTCTGGGATCATTAAAGTAATTCTATCTATCTATCTATCTATCTATCTATCTATCTATCTATCTATCTATCTATCTATCTATCTATCTATCTATCTATCTAAAGAATGGAATTTTCAGAAGTCTCATGGAATGGAATTTTTTGAGAATGTCATATAATGGAATGTTGAGATGTGTCATGGAATGGAACTTTGGGAAGTGCAAGGGAATGGAATGTTGGGAAGTGTCATGGAAAGCAGTGTTTCAAGGTGTGATAGATGTTGGTAGATGTCAAAGAATGGATTGTTGGGCCATGTATTTGACTGGAACGCTTCGAAGGGTCATGGAATGGAATGTTGGGACATGTCATTGAATACAGTCCGGGGACGTGTCATAGAATGAAATGTAGGTAAGTGTCATGGGATGCAATGTGTGATAGAATGGAATGTCTGATGATGTCATTAAATGGAATGTTGGAACATGTTATAGACTGGTGTTCTGGGACGTGTCGTAGAATGGATTGGTGGGTAGTGTCGTGGAATGGAATGTTGGGATGAATCATAGAATGGAATGTTGGGATGTGTCAAAGAATGAAATGATCAGAAATCTGTCTGGAAGGCTTGCTACGGGGAGACAAAGACAAACTGAAACTAAAGACAGGGAGCATGCAGACTATACACAAAGCAAGGAGGGCAATCCTAAAGACGGGAAAACACAAAGGGGCAGGAACGGATCTGAAATGGGAGGAGAGTGAGACACCAAAACAAAACAGGAAACAGAATTAAAACACAAAAATTATTAAGAAAAACAAAAGCATGACCTAAAGACTGCGGAATGGCTGAACTGAATTAATTCTTTAGCAGCTACAATTTCTCATTGTCCCTCTAATGCCGCCATTTTCCTCCTCCCCTCATCTCTCCTCCTACCCTTCATCTGTTTAAAAAACTTAAACAGCAGCAAGGTATTCATCTAGCACATTTAATAAAATGATGGACGGGGAATGTTAAACACTGCCCTCATCTTCTTTTTCATCTTGTGGAGAATGACACTGGAAGCTCTCTCTCGTGAGACTTCAGCATATTGTCTTTTTCTCCTCATCCTCCTCCTAATACCAGTCTCCTTCATTTCTGGTGTTTTGCACAGAAAGCTTCCCGATGTTCTCCCTCTTTTCTTTACATCCTTACTCCTCCTTCTTATTTCTGGTGATTGACACTTGAAAAGCTTTTGCTGTTTAAAGAGTTTCTCTCTCCCCGCACACTTAAGGGCTCTCTGAGTAATGAACATCATTGTAATGTGTGTATGTGTGTGAGACAGAGACGTCTGTCTGTAAGAGGAATTGAGAGAAAGAAGATGTAAATTATTCAAGAGCGAGAATAACTCTGAATGACTCCCATTGAAGTCTGCTGGAGTGGTTTTGTTCTCATAATAAGGAGGCTGTTGTGAATCACAGGTACATGATGAGGTTTTGGTCATGTGAATTAAAGAGAAACTGGTACCAAATGATTTCATTTGAAACACAGCAGGGCATTTAAATAGGAGAGGAGAAAGAATGCAGCAGATCACACAAATAAATGCTAAATAGTCTGTCTTGTCTTCTCTCACGTATAATAGGATAAGCAAGTGTCTCATCATCTCTCGACATTTTCTCTTTCAGTAATACATTCTTCAAATACATAAACAGCTCTTTTATTTTCTACCCGTCTCTCTATCCGTGTTTCTACAGTATAATCTTTATCCATCCCTGCCCCTGCCAGTTCCTATTTTTAGTCCTACTGTAGAACAAAGAGACATGACAAGAGGTAGTTTCATTCAAGGGAGAATCAACAAGTGTCAGAGCAGCTTCCTGAAAATCCCCATTTCAAGTTTTCTAGCTTGCTGAATTTGGATGATGAGAATACTGTGATGCCAGGTGAAGTTTTTATCAGGCTCGGGGAGTGCTTGTTAACGTTTTCGTTAAGTCACTGTCACATCAATGTGCCACGTACATGTACATCCTGATATGTGAGTCAACAGCCCAGTATCTCTAGGAATTGTGTCCACATTGGATTACTCAGCACCTCACAATTTTATATTCAGTGCCAGCACTTTTTAAGTACATAGTGGTATAAATGGTGAGATTTTAGTCATCAAAGCCACCACCTCAATGCCATATGAATCTTATTAAAGCGCAAATAGACAACTTTTCAACTTTTCCCCTTATAGTGTTTCCCTGTGATATTACTGTTGCTGCAAAGACAGTGTGAGCAACATGACTACCTCTAGAAGCCTGTCTATTGTCCAAAGCAAAAAACAACCATAAGAATCACAATTTGACATAGAAATCCTGATCTCAGTGCCATAAAAAGGAGAGTGCAACACCCGGTTGTTTTAATAAGGCAGGCTTTGTTGCTTACTGATTTAGCTGTAAGCATGCCAGTTTTGAACCGTCTCAAATCTCTGTGATAGAACAAAATACATACATACACAACACCGGTGCGTCTTCCACTGAGTCAATTCTTATCCATTCACTCTTGTTTTACCAAGGTTTCCATCACTGTCCCTCTTTGGCCTTCTTTGCCTCTTTCATCAGTGAGTTCTTTTGCGGTGTTGTTTCCACAGTCACTCCAGTTCTTCCACTGTTACCTGGGGATAGTGACCTGAGAAAACAATGCCTCTTCCTGTTTTGGCAGACTGGTTTCTAGTATCACTACTAGTATCTAATTTTACCAGAATGCTTTGCAGCCACAAAACAGGTTGTAATTAGAGCTACATTTCTACACCCAAACTGTGTAATTATATACTTGGAGATTAAATTGCTAATTGAAGTTGATCATCATTAGATCCCAAAATATCATCTGAATGCATTGCACTCTAGCTGGAGCTTGAACAGGCTAATTATAAGCAATAGTTACACTGCTGTGGAGGACATCACTGAACACTGAAGTGTCAAATCAGACAGCCTGTTAATCTCTAGTCAGGATACCTACATAACATGCGTAAGAAATGATCGCCCTCTCATACAGCCTGCTGTCATACAGTTGTTAATTAATGGAGTAGAAGTCTTATGTTTAAATTAATCAGGGCAGACATTGAAGATGTCCTCCTTTAAAGGCTTGTTGATATAAATAATAAAGGACTGACACAGTGAGGTGACCAGAACAACATGATTACGGTTAAGTCTAACTACGGGAGATGTACATCTTATTGTCGAATGAGATGTACATTTTATTCATGTTGATGAATAAGATGTACATTTTATTCATGTTGACAAATGGCTTTTCAGATCCAGGTGTTCTAGTACAGGAGGCAGCTCTAACTGCAGCATGCTTGGTTCTCTCAATCTCCCTTTGACTGTTGATGCCTCATTTCAGGCATCTTAGATTGGCATCTTTGTCCACTAGGATAAAGAGCCATAGCCTCGCCTTTTATCTCATCTCACTGTGTGTGAATGCTGGCCCTGCGCTAATGGTGCCCTTATATCTTCTCCCTATGTGAAGAGTGCCCGTTTCTCTACCTATGTGTGAACAATGTCCTCATCCCTACACCCTCAGCGTGAAGGATACCCGCATCTGTTCTCCCACTGTGTCAACAGTGCCTCTGTCTGTACCTATGTGTGAATGGTGTCTTCTCCTCTTCTCTGTCTGTGTGAATGCTCTCCCTGTCTCCAGCTCTGTTAATGATGTTCTCATCTCTACTCCCTCAGTGTGAACGGTGCCCCCTCTCGCTTTACCTTTATGTGAATGGTGTCCTTATCCATCCCTTCTCCGTCTATGTAAATTGCGTCCCTGCTCTATCTCTGTGTGAATGTTGACTTCATCTCTTCTCCTGTGTGAATGATGTCCGTTTTTCTCCTTCCTGTGTGCATGCCACCCCTGTGCCTTTCACTGTCCTCATCTCTTCTCCCTCAGTGTGAATGATGTCCTTTTGTCTTCTCCTTTGGCTTGAGCAGTGGCCCCTCTCTCCTCACCTATGTGTGTGTTATCCCTTCTCTGTATGTGTGAATTGTGCCCTCATCTCTTCTCACTCAATGTGATTGATGCCCTTTTTTCTTCTCCCTCTGTGTTAACAGTGTCCCCATCCCTTGTACCTACCTCTCTGTGAACGGTGTCATTATCCCTTCAGTAATTGAGGGTAGACCCTACTGAACCTGCAGATAATTTCCTGAACTCATGTACTGATATTGCACCTTCACCTTCAACTTTACACTCATTAAAACATATTTATTGACAAGCACTGTCTTCTTTCAAGTGAATAAATGCAAAATCACAAACAATACACATTGTTTAATGCCAGGAAAAGTGTCAATCTCTTAACAAATGAATGAATTAACAAACAAACAAACAAATAGCAGTCTCCTGTGTAAACGTTTGATCACCTTACCACACTGTAAAGAAAATGTGTAAAAAAACAAGAAAAGAATCCTGCGAAGCAATGACATTGCTCATTATCCTAGTAATCCAGCTATAACAGTTTATACACATCAGTAACACAGTAATAATGAAAGTTATAGCCACTGAAGATTTCTTCAACCTTAATTTGACCTAATGAGTCATCCTAATGTTGGGTTTCCATAAAAAAGACTGAATCATTTGGACTCATTTATGGGATCAAATTTGCTGTAATCACATCTCAGCCTCAGTGGCTCCAGGCAAAAGCAATGGAGCAGCAACTAAATCAAGGTCAATAGAAAATACTGTGTTAAATTAAGGTCGAAGAGAGGGCAGTTTTATATTCAATCTACCCTATGATATTCACAGTTAGGAAACACTACGCTCATTTCCATATAGTAAAAGCGCTGGGGTTGCGTTCTGAGGTGCTCCGGTAACAATAGGGGTAATTTTTCATTTCCATACCATCTCCATATAATTATCATATCCTACATATGCCATGTCAGAGTCATTGAGTAGGAGGTCAATAAAATGTGGAACCTACATCTGTGCAGAATTAGAATAAGTCTAAAAAAAAACTCTATTCTAAGTTAGGTCATGACAACAGATATCTCATTCTTAAAATGTTAATGAAGTACTTCAAATATTCGTATAAACTGTGAGTAACAGTTTGAATTAGCATGATGGCACCGCCTCAGAAATGCCATGTTACACAATGGAGATCATCACTCACCTCCATCATCTTCTGGACTAAAGTGGCACTGAAGCAAGTGAAATATGGGTGGTGCAGTGATCCAGAAATTGAGGTAATTCAACAAATGGCCTATTATTCTGTTGAAGAAACAATGGGACTGCAGCCTCACTCAGAGCTGATTTAAAGCAGGTGAAGCTGTTATTTCCTTCCAGACTAGCTTCAGACAACATGTGGGACCAATTTAAACCAAACAGCTCCAACATTATTTCTATTTTTAAAGAAACTACATAAAATGCCAACACACACCGGTAATAGATTGTGTTAGTTGCAAACCACACTGAGGCGTGCTGCTAGAAAAACGTCACCAGCAAAACCAATGTTTTCATGTAGTAATGGAATAGCGAGCGTGCACTACCTTCCCAACGTTGCACCACATTTTGCCCATTACATTTGTTCATCTAGTTGAGCACAAAACCCTGTTCCACAGGCGAACCATACTGTTTGACCACATTCTTTTCCAAGGCACACCCATAGAGACAAGTCTTGGTGTGATCAGGGCCTTCCTTTGTTAACCAGATTAGGGGTCTCATTTATAAAACAATGTGTAGGATCATACTAAAAGTGTACGTCCGCCCAAAAGCCAAAAATGGCATGCGGCAAAGAAAAATACAATTTATAAAACCATTCCCACGCACACCTGCAGTCAATGTTACCTTTATAAATCACAGTCCACCTTGAAATGTGTGCACATGGATCTGCCTCATATTCTGCCCTCTGCACACCCACAGTCAACCATAAATGGTCAATGCAAAGCACCTCATGACTGTTGATGCATATAAATGAGCCTGCTTATCAGTGGTTTCTAATAGTTAACATGGTGACAACTGAGAAAAAGACAAAAAAGAGGAACTTTTCTGACATGGAAGTTGAATTGCTTGTTGGTGAAGTGGAGGTGAGAAGAGACATATTGTTTGGTGGCCACAGCAGTGGGGTGACAAATAAAAGAAAATGCAGTGAGTGGCAACACATTGCTGCTGCTGTGAACCAAGTCAGCATAGAGGACCGTGTCTGAATTTATGAAGAATTGGTCAGAACCTTAAGGAGGAGGCCAAGGGAAGATTGCTTTGCACCGCCGAAGTGTGTCAGCCACAGGTGGGGTCAAGGGCACACCTGAGCTCACACTGCTAGACACCACAATTGCAACAAAACTCGACAAGCAAGTGTTAGTGGCATCATGTTGGAAAGGGAGGGAGACATAGACTTGGCTGACACAGATGAACCAGGTAGGTATATTCTATTTACATTTCATGGCCATGCAAAACAATTTAGAAATCATGGATTTCTACAACTGATGATGTGCGGCCATTTCTGCTGTCCTCCGGGAGGTGGAAATGTGGGAATGGTGAGACAGCGCTGAGGAAACAGGATTTCAGATTTGAGTTGGCAGATACCGTTTACATTCAAAAGGTCTTCATGGGATAGGTTTAGTTCAATACATGCACAAGTACAAGTGACACCGCTGATTTGAATGTTAACATGATAACATGTATCTATAACTAATTCAAATCAATTGTGTGATGTATTGTTATGCACAGAATAATGCCTGTGTTTGATTGATTGACTGTTTGATTTCTACAATCTACTTCAATTCAGCACCTCACCGTTTGTGTCACCAATTCCCCTTGCCTTCAAAATGGTCATACGCACGGGTCAGGGTTTGTGCACAGGTGCGCACATTCACAGTTAGTTTTTATAGATCTTTTGCATGGCAAGTGGTGTACACCTCTTTCTGGCCCAATTTTATGCATATGCAATGTTTATAAATGAGACACCAGAATTTGCACTCTGTTTCTTTTACGGAAAACATAGCGAGAATAAGTTTACAAACAGCTGCTCTCAACACAACAGCCAATGCCCATTGCGTAATGTAGCATTCCTGGGTTTTCCCTGGAATTTCTTTAGCATTCATGGCATGTGTGGTGTGACTGGATCAAATGACATGGAAACTGTTGCAAAAGCTGCAATAATTTTCTATTCAAATATCAAACATTTTTTGACAGAGTTGTTAATTTTATGCCCCCGGCCAACATGTTGCTCTACTATGTTGGTGGTGGTTTTATCTTGTTTGTTTTTATTTCTCTTTCTTGTTCATTTCCACAGACCCTCTGCAAGACACAACAGAATGCAGAATTGATCAGTAATCACTTAATATGAGAAAAATAGTTGTGGGCCTGCAGTGGTGGCAAATTCTGTCAATATGGCCTTTAACCAGGTATTGAACCACTGACTTGAATTGCGGTAAAAGCAAAAGGGAAAAACACTCACTGAGTCAAGGTCATTTTAAAGTTTTATCTGTGT
The DNA here is from genome assembly GCA_963678695.2 of Diplodus puntazzo. Taxonomy (NCBI): domain Eukaryota; kingdom Metazoa; phylum Chordata; class Actinopteri; order Spariformes; family Sparidae; genus Diplodus; species Diplodus puntazzo. The sequence goes on along the minus strand of OZ023175.1, from coordinate 23,615,144 downwards.
ATGTTCTCCTAATGGAATTTAGACATTTCTATCAAGCATAGGGTGTGCAATGAAGCCTGATCAATTTCTTTTCTTTTCCCAACAGCAATACATTCACATCTGCTGGATAAAACACACGTGAACACCTCAACTGCTAATGGACATTATATCAAAGCTCCATTTATTCTGCCCACAGCGATATGATCCAACTGTTGCTTTGTCGGTGCTAATAGAGTTTTTCATCAAGGCCTGATGGATGATGTCGAGGTGTCGAGGTCACATGATGTGGCATGCTTTTTTCCCAGAAGCAGCTGAGAAACCACAAGCTTAAGTTTTTCTTTAAAGTTGTGTAAGTTCAAGGTTGTTCAATAATCTTCGTACTTCAGCTCAGTCTGCTTGCTCATCACATACCTTTAAATGAATACCAACAGTTTCTGTCTGCAGTGTTCAGTTTGTAGTCTGCCATCACTACTCATGTCTACGTGGGCTTTTATATAAACAGGAAGTTTTAAGGTCTGCTTCAGATAGACCTTGGAGCCTGCCCTTCCCCCTTTCCCTGCAGTAGTCCACAGTAGCCTCATACTCAAACTGAATCACCATTTTGTTTTACAAAATATACTCAGCCTGTCTTTGTTTTCATGTTGGTCAATTTCTTGTTGGAAGGGATTGGTGTTTTGATTGCATCTTAACTATTCAGTAGACAGAGACTTTTCAACGGTGGTTATACTGTATGAGCATATAACGTAAAATAAATTTGAGCCTTTAAGAGAAATTGTTTCTGTAAATCCACTTTTAACAACTGTCCCAGCTGCATCAGTCTCATTCATGCTTGTTTTTGTGGCCCTTCCTCTGTTTGTTTGTTTTTTTATGGATGCAGCTCAGTAGCTAGCTAGCTATGAACAAAGATAATTTTATTATTCATAATTATGATCACTAATCTCTAAACATTAGAAACACCAACAATACAGTTTAATCAACACCTCTAAAACAGTTTGAATAAATAAAATTAAAACCTTTATGAAGTCAAGATTATTATATAACTGTTGTACATCTGCACTATTCTATTTAATAAATTAACAACTAGGTGTATACCTATGGCTTTTATTGCCCTTGATTGTGCATCTGCTCCAGTATCCAGCCATCTTGTTAGCTTTTTTGTTGCCAGTTATGACTATTTGCTTTGGCTTTTTCTCTGTCTGCCTTCCCCTTTTTACTTTGTTTACCTCCCTGAAGTGATTAGCTAACAGGAAGCCTGGCTTTGAATTGACACATTGGACTTTGACGATAAGGACCAGTGTAAATGTGTATATAGATCCTGTACATTCATTGAGAATGCCAAATGTTTAAAAAGTCTTGCTTTCTACAAAATATCTGCCGACAATTCTAATATGGTCAGGGTTCAGCAGAAAGGTTGTGTTTATGGCAAATTAAGTAATGTTTAGAGGGACAGTTCACCCTAACCCTAACCCAAATCAAAAATACATATTTTTTTCTTACCTGTAGTGTGGACCTTGCTGTTAGCAGTTTCATGTACTAATCATGGAACAAACTCTTGCTAACAAAGATTGCTAACGAGAAACACCATGAGTTAACGATGCCGCAATAGGCTCTCTGGATTATCTAGAGCAACGTGGTCAAGATTTCTAGAATAAATATATTTTTTGAGCTTTGAGCACCAAGAGTATATGTATTTTTGATTTTGGTGTGAACTGTCCATATAAGGTATTAAGGTAAGTAAAGGGTTAATCAACTGATAAAACTGGATTAAGTCAGGCTATGGTTAGGATTAAGCAAATTAAAAACCTTTGGAATAGATTAGGGATAGCTCATGGTTAGAGATAATGAAAACAGGGATTGCCTTCTGTAATAAAGATGCTATGCTACACAACACACGACCTATCCCGCCTCCACCAACAGATTCTATTGTTGTCTGTTGCGTCCTGATTATGGTTGCTGGACCTGATCTCTGCCATTTTAGACAATGCTATTTTTAGGGTTAGTGTGTCCCAGAAGCATCCCAGAAGCACTGCCTACAGTAATGACAAACTCTCTGTACGCCTGGAGGTTTGATTGACAGTTTGTGTCTCTCAAAAAAATATCCACCATAAAGCTTTATTAATGTTATAAAACACCTTTCCTATACAGTGAAATACAAACATTTGTCACTGTTCAGGGACATCACGTACTTTCTGAAACTTGCAAATGTCCCTGTGAGCAAAGTGTGATATCTAATAATGTTCTGCTGCTGTTATATGTCTGACAAGAAGGTGTGAATAGTAGTTCTAACATAGTAGGTCTGAGAAATAGTTGTATTTGCATAGAAGTTTTCTATTTGCCTCCTACTGTGCTTATAGCCTTTCATATTTCAGCCTCTTATTTCTCCTGATTCCCTTTCAACATCATATCTCTTCACCCCAGTATCAAAACCAACAATGGCAGTTAATTTGTTTCAGTGGTAGAAAAGTTGTGCTCACCATTGGTCTCTGCTCTCCCTAGAGCAGATATGAGGCAGCAGAATGAGAGACTATATGATGAAATCAGCATAAAAGTGGACCTGCCAAATTCTCAGGCTTATTGTATTGTATTGTTACAGGACGAATGAGACGGATGGAGATGTAGGAGCAGATGGTCATGGTCAGAGCAATGGTGATTGGGAGGGCTGGCCACTGGGAGTAATTAAACTTCCATTGTTGGCTTTAATACAGAGGGAAGATTATTTAGGAAGACTTGAGTTTGCAACTTTAGTAACACTACAGGGTGAGGTCACTCATTTTAAGAAGTCCTCCACCGTCAGTCCATCCAGTTTTATTAGTGCCATGGTAGCCATTGCATATCATCGCTTTTTCTTCTAGCATCTGGAAAGACGGTAACCATCTTATCAGTCTGCAGCCTTATTCGGATTTGGTTTGTTTTACAGGGTATTGTAATTATTTGGCCAGTATCTCTTTGATTTTGTCCAACTCGGCCACAATAATATCAGGCATACCGTAGTTCTGCACACATTAACAGCACTGAGCTTGCTGGGAAATCATACCAGTGTTTATCATTAATCTCCCTGCTTTGACATTAAGCCATACAAAAATATGCCAGGAAATTAAACAATCCCAAGAAGACACTTGCAGGAATTTACCAATGAGGTGATGTCTCTGTCAGCTTTACAGTGTGGTACATTTTGCTTTTCTGTGCACTTAAGAATATGCCTTTTTCTGATATAATGCTTGGCAGGATAACAATAATTTTGTCGGTGCCTCAAAAGACTCTTACTTATAAGTTTTTAAATCAGTAGAAAAATCTGTTTTATGATGATAATGATAGTGTTAAGGTTTGGTTAGGTTTAACTAAAGATTGTGGTTTTGGTGAAAATGACAGTTTGTGGATTGTCTTCATGCATACAATAATAAACTGTGAAAATGGCAGCGCAATACCCAACCGGAGAAGAGCACAGGACACACAGGAGGGAAACACTAACCCTAACCCTGATCTCCCAACTGCATGAAAGTGAAAGAATTATCCACGTGTTTCCTAAAGAGATCACTTGGGAAACAATTATACGTGATATTTTTGGTGCTCGTCAAAACTAGCATGAGTATCACAATAATTGGTGCACTGGCAGCCCTTTCAGGGCTTCACAAGCTTTAGATAAGTGGGCTAAGCAATAAGAAGTGTTAATAGCATTCACTTGATAAAGTCTTTAACCTAGATCTTCATGAATGAATCATACGCAATATAAAATACTCTAAGAAAGAGGAATAGCATCCTGTTATCATGGAAAACACCAGTTCTGTGTAAGTGAAAGGACACACACCCATGATTCACACAATGTATCAAGGGGGCTAGGAATAAAGTGGATACACTGAGGAAACATTAATATATACTATAATCCTTGCTTATATCTTATTCCATTTTGTCCATAAATCCGCCTGAAATTCAACATACTGGTGTCTATGATCATTAAGACCTAAAACTTCATCTATGAAAAACTTGTATGAGACTCACTGTATGACACTAAATGAGGAAGGGAAATTTGTATTAAACAGAGACAGAGGGGAATAGATCACAGGTGGGTTGAACACTGTCCTCCACTGTTAAATCCAACTATTATTGGGCTATATTCATCCTTGCATTTTACTCCAACTCAGCATTCCAGGGAGCTATTTTACCCACCACCCAGTGATTTTTTATTTCCTATAAAATGAGGCACTGCAGGAATGGTACAGGTAATCCTCACATTTGTCTTTATATTACTTTTATGTTACAGCTCCCAAATTAGCCATTACACTGCACCTTTGTAGGTTAAGTTTCCTCTCTTGTGAACAGTCAGGACACCAAATGGGATGTATGTGCAATGATCTTTTATCCATAAAATTAAACTGGTGTCGACACCAGCATGAGAAATTATTTTCTACTAATTTATGTTCATCCCACTAAGTGATAGGGTAAATTAATCTAGGGAGACGGATTTAATTAGAGTGTTTTGGATACTTCAACTAAATCTGATACTTAAAAGAGGTGGTCATTTAAAATAAGAAATTATAAAAGATTATAACTAATCCAAAATCTGCTCTGAGCAGTTATGTTACAGTCATTGCTGAAAACAAGTCATTAAATAGTACAGACAGTCCACCCAGCACTGCTACCTTTCTGTTTAGTACAGAACACTGTCAGCCAAGCTCACAATATGATTATCGTAGCTGTGGTTAATTCTGACATTATGACAACACATTAGTACAGTGTAAATTACATTGCAGTGGATGTGCCTAATCCCTTAAGAGACCACACTAATTAAGACATTTTGTTGTTTGTGCTATGGATTCTTTTATCTCATTAAACACACAAATAGTCATTGTTTATGTTATCATATGGTCTCAGACTGTTAACCCACATGAGATTTAAATAATTAAGACATAATGGCTTATACCATATCTTATTATTTCACACAATCTTCCAATTAGAAAGCTGAAGATTGGGGAGATGGGCTAAATTAAAACCAGCAATCCCAGTGGAATGCTGGGATTAAACCAGGGAGCAATTATTATTTCTATTAACGAGTCTGTAACAAAGTCAGCGACTGGATAACTGGATAAGAGAGGAGACCAAATGTGCATGTCTGTGTGTGTGTGTGCTAGAGTGAAAAAAATAGAGAGAGAGAAAACAGCTGAACCGAAGAAGCTTTACAGGTTCTGCAGACTCCGGTGTTAGCACGTGATTTAATCTTGTGAGTAATTGATTGCACTACATGAATCCAGCCTGCCACTGGTCAGATCACTGTGTGTGGGGTCTCTGTTATTAGAAATCTGAAAGAAATGGTGCTCTCTCTTGGGGACCAAGTCAAGACTTCAAAAGAGAAAATAATTTAAATACAAAGATTTAAGCACATTCTGTTAATTAATTTAGTATAGATTTAGTGAAATACTTTTGCAAATGTTTAATAAGATTAATTCCAATAGGTCACACAAAATAAGCATGGCGCTTCCAGGAGCCCTTGAGTTCTGTGCCCAGTTGAAAATCCTGACTTGACCCTAAATAGCCTGGTAAGCTATTTTTTTGTTAACTATGAAAGCGTTTTTATGCAGTATTCAAAAAACACAAGAAGTGACTGCTTGATTGTTCGGTAACATATATTTGATGCAATCTGCATAACTGCATGGCAGAACACTAAAAGAATCAATATCATGGTCAAAAGTAGGCATAGAAGTCGTTCTTGCACTCTTTTTGATGTGCAAATGTTCACAAGAATCTGATATTGTTAGCTTGACAGATACAAAGATTTCCTGGCTAAAACCGTCACAATTGTCTACCTGTTATTTATTCGTTATTTATTTAGTTAGTAGATCAATATTATTAAGGAGGACCTCCTTAACTTCAAAATATGATGATAATCAAGATACATCACTGTTGGCTACCCTCCAAACTTTTTAAAAGCATAATCTGTTTGTTTTTCCTATTTTCATCAAATCCTATGAAAAGTCCAAAGCGAACACTAAAATTAACTATGTATTGTAAATATTGTCTGTGATTCCAAAGCTTGGTACAGTAAAACTCAGTCATCACGCCATAGACCTTCATCAAAATGAGTCACAGTGTGTCATCGTGATATGTTCTGTCATTGTTATGAGTGTGATTATTTTGCGTCAGTCTCCAGTCACCAGAATAAATGTTGGCTGAATGATTACATTTCTTTATGTTGCAACAATGATTCTTGAGGTCAAATTTTCTATTTTTTGTTGTTATAGTGCAAGTGTTAGCGCACAGTTAGCGCACAGTTTTTTGTTCATAAGCACAATCTTGTTGGGTTTTAGGCACAAAAAACATTTGGTTCGTTTAAGGTAACGATCTTATCCTGGCTTAAAATACCTGCTTTGCTAGCCACAGACACAGATGGAAATTGTACAAAGGTCTCCTTAAACGAATTTGTTCAAATGTATGCAAAATGTAAAAAAAAAACTGTTTTATTGCAGCTGTTTCATTAACAACTAATATTTCACAAACTGTATCGTGAACACAAATATTCCCTTCCATTGCTTTACAGCCTAATGAAAGTGGCAGGTTACTTACCTTTGCACCTTGACATTCAGCTCTTATTAAACTCCAAGAAAAAACTAAATGTGTGTTGAAAGCGCCAATATGTCAAATTACAGAGCTGAATATAACATTTAAGGGTGACATTTCTAACCAGATTTTTTTAAGCGAATGGTCATTATCACTTTATCATTATGTGTGGCATTCAGCCCTCTCATTAGCCTTTTCTTTGAGTATCTTTCTTGGGGGGAGGGTTTGACCTTCTACTAGTAGTCACTTGTTAATGATGTATGCAGCTACTGTGGTGTTCACCGGAGACATTGGTCAGTAGAGATGTTGCTTCAGTACAAAAGCAATTAATTGGTTTAGTTAGTGATAACCAAACACCTAAGTGAGCACCAAGTGAACACAAAATACACAAAAAACAGTGCAAATCGATAACATGCACAGTAACACATGCAGAGATACACAACAATCGTATGTGCTGACGAATATAAAATGACATTTCAATTTACCTTTTCTGGTCGCTTTGATGATTAACTTCCTTTTTTGTAGAATAAAGATGCAAAAGAGGAAAAAGAACAGAGAAAAGACGGAGATGGAGAGAGGAAATAACTCATCCTGCTGAAACAGAAACAAAAAAACAAAAAACAAAGTGGGAGTGAAAAGAGAAGGCGGCACCTTTCAAACCAATGACAGATGAAAAAAAGGAGATCACAGTAATAGAATGAAAAAAAACTGATGGTAAGCGCAAGTAAAATTCTCAACACAAATGGATTTCCTTTGGAAACAAATGAGCTTATCCCACCCAACAGGCGCATTTTTTCATTAGTTTCAAACAGAATAGGATTTCACACCTCGGCAGTTGATTAACGACATGTAGACGGGTATTTTTCAGTGTGTCTGCGCTTGCGTGCAGTAGTAAATATAAAGATTGAGGAAAATGTTTGACTGAGTGTGAAAATGGAAAGTATCATAAAGTTAGTGTAGTGTTGCAGCAGGTGTGATCCGTGATGTGTGATGACAATAACTACGGTATATCCTTTAAGCTGTCTTTTTCTGCCATCTTCCCTCACTTTGCATTACGATGAGACACTTTAAGGATTCTATTCTTTCCCTCACTTCTCTTCAGTCTAGTCTCTTCACTTATCATTTTAATGGTGTTTTTACTATACCACAAACGAATTACAGAAGACAAGTAAAGAAACATTCCGCTGATTGGTGATCAGTCGATACTGTTCCAGGAGTCAGTGTTCGGCAAGGGAGTAGGTTTGATTTTGAGATTGGTGGGGACACAAAAGTGCTCCAAGGCAGCACTCCTGAAAGTTGACGTTTTTTTTACATTAGCAATCATAATTTCACGTCGTGCAGATGTTATAGGTTAAAGCAACTAATGAAAGACAAGGAAGCAACTTCGAAGAGTTTTAAAGCCACATGGGTGAAGCATTGCTATTCAGATCATCATCACACTAACATTTGTCATAGTGCTGAATCTCATGACTAACATATCCATCATAAATTTTAACCTCACCTGTGAATTTCCAGCCTCTCTTTCAGCTTCTCCTCCTACATCTCCTCCAGCCCCTCTTCCTCCATCTCCTCCAGTCTCTCTTCCGTCATCTCCTCCTGCCTCTCCTCCTTCATCTGCTCCAGCCTCTCCTTCTCTATCTCCTCCGGCCTCTCTTCCTTCATCTCCTCCAGCCTCTCTTCCTTCATCTTCTCCAGCCTCTCTTCCTCCATCTCCTCCAGCCTCTCTGCTGTCTGTCACCTTACAAAAATATGTTGATGCATGACATATGAACAGATACATTAGGGATACAATGATCATAGCGCTTGATGGTACAGTTATTGCCTGAGCAAAAAGGCTTTTACTAAATATTAATATTGCTTAATATTAATTATATTGTATAATTACAAAATCACATGATCATCTAGAATGTGAGGTTTTATTGTATTTCCACCACAAAGTTTCTTCATTTGTGTTTTAAACTGTTGCTCACTTCTACACAAATACATGAAAATAAGAATTAAAAATAACTTTAAAAAAGTGTTCTCTTTTACTCAACATCTGTATTGTTGATCCTGTACCTATACACCCTTGAAGTAACTTACACTTAGACTCCTAAAGAAGTCTTTTATATCCAGTTTTCTTTTCTTTGACATCCTTCAAATCCTATACAGCACACACGCACGCACACATGTACACGCACGCAAACAGACACAAACACAAATGTAAATGACGCCACTGATATTAAAATCCGTCTAGCTGACGTGAGCCAGGAAGAACAAATGCCGGAAATGTTGACAACTTACACTCGCAGTTGCAGATAACATGCATTGCCTCTCGTCCGGTCCAACTAGCAGGTTGCATGTAGCTTTTTCAAGCAGAAGGAGTGACAGCGGGGACAGCCAATCACATGTAAGTTAGCCAGAAACCGGCAGCCGATCAGGGAGCGATATTTAGGTTAGAGGCAGGACTTAGCAGAGTCCAACATTTAACCCTTTGCGTGCCATAATCATTGACTAAACACTACGAACAGCTGTTGTATTGATAGTGACTACACAGTAGCGGCTGAATATTGTTAGGGACGTGTCCCCAGCGTTCCTACCGAATTCTACGCCCTTGGTGATCGGTGATCTGCCCAAAAACTCCTGATCAGGGCAATCTCTCTTTGAGATGCTGCGTGACCTTCTGAAGTATTGCCATCTATACAGTCTCTCTAGGCAACAGTATTCCTTCCAGCACACATCGTCACAAAACATATTCAGTATGCGAGGCAGTCACTCAGTCAGTTAATAGATTCAGTCACATAAATTCTGAATAATTCAACCTGTCAACTAGTGAACAAGGAAATCATTTACTGGTTATTTTTTTAATCAGTCAGCCCATTGTGTATGCATATGTGTACAAGTGTGTGTGAGGGTGTGTGTTTGTTCTCATCATCACACCTCTTCAAATCTGTCAATTTGGGAAAAGGCAACAGATGGTCCTTAAACACCTTATTACAGTGTGTGTGTGAGAGAGAGAGGGAGCCTGGGTGATGCAGTTGTTAACCATAGACCCCCCCCCCCGTCTCTCCTTCACTCTTTCTCTGTATGTCTCTCTGACATTCAACACAACAGTGTGATGGTCTAACACCTGCAACAGATAGCACTGCAACAGTGTAACAACAATTATTTACTGTCTCTGTTATGTGACGGTCGATCCTGTCCTCTCCTTGGATGGTGATGTTCCTGGACTTTACTGTCTCCTCAGTTTGCTGTACTTCTCACAGTTAGCTTCTTTTTAAATCACAAGATGGTGGGTTTGTATGAACAACATGTTATCATAACGCCACACCCCGGCATTGCTGGCTCACTGCTTTTAAACAGATGTAGATCAGCTCTGTTACTACATTTACATTTAGGGCATTTTAGCAGACGCTTTTTGTCCAAAGGGACTCAAAAATTCTTTCACATTCATACACTAATGGCAGAGGCTGCCATGCAAGGTGCCAACTGCTCATCAGGACCAACTTAAGGTTCAGTATCTTGCTCAAGGACACTGTGACATGCAGCTAGGGGGAGCCGGGATTTGAACCAGCGACCTTCCGATTACTAAACAACCCACTCTACCGTCTGTCCTATCAGACATAGACTGCTGGCATCGCTGGTTGCCTATTCCCTGTGTCTTCTGGTGTCTTTGTGTACGGTTTTCAAAACCCCATCACTATGTGGAACAACAAAAATAATCTACAAGCTAGCAACCTACTTGCAGAAACAAGCAACTTACTGCTAGTTAACACTAAGTGGGTCGCTAACACCAGGAACATAAACAAGCTAGCAGTTGTTTCCTTTTCCCTTTGCAGCATTAAACTATTTTAAAGCCAGGGCTCACCTCCCCACCTGCAAACCAAGTTTCCCTTGACATGATTTTACAGGGGCACTGTCGCTGCATGCTAGCTTAAATGGCGCAGATTATTTTTTTCTCCTCTACCAGAATGAGACATGGTGCAGCCAGACCTTTCTCTAGCACTGACACAGTGATGTAGAGGTAGGTCTGGCTATGCAAAAAACTAGTCCATTCTTTACAGGTTGTGCAAAAGAGGTTAGAATAAGAAAGCCTGCTTGGGGCTGCAAGCAACTCACTCAATGGAGCAGTGTGAAAAAACATGTCATTAAAAACCCTGCTCCAGCCTGCAGGGGCAGTACTGAGCAGGAACTGTCACACACTGTTGATGAATTTGTAATGACGCTGTAGTTAAATGTTGGATAGGTAACACAAACTCACACACAATGGCAGGAGCGGGTCAGCTGGTTGGTTAGTCAATCACTGACCTACATTAATATGTCATTAGCTAGACATGTATTATTAGTGTGTCTGTGTGTGTATGTGTGCATGTGTGAACCTGTGTATGAACTCATACTGACGGGTCTGTCGGTGTGAAAAGAAAACAGCTGGTCTTTGAACACCACATTATGGTGTGTGTGTGTTCAGTGATTGAATGTCCTGTCTAATTTAGCGTGCTTGATAAACTGTATCATTGCTGAGCTGCGACACACACGCACACACACACACACACACTTGTGCTGCACAGTCTCTTTCATGCCAGAACCTATTGAAAACCATTTGCTGTATAAAGCCTAAAACTGTCTTTTTTCACCATTTGATTTGCCAACTGAATGTAGTGACTGACATAAATCCAGAATATTTCCTGTTGAGCATGTTTGAATTGTTTGACTTTCACAAAAGAAATGTGAAATTCATCACCTTCCTTCTGCGGTGCACTTAGCATTTTCTGTGTGGAAGGCAGGTTACCATTGTGCCGGAGCTTTAAGCACACCTGTCCCCATTCATATGGATTTTTAATGACGTGTTTTTGTTTGTCGAAGGAATTGGACATCCTGATGAGAATTGGTGTGGTCGGCATTTTTGCTTTCGGCTTTTCATTTTCAATGTCCCAGTGTTGGATCTGTAGATTACCTGTCACATGTGGAGATGGAAAATGTGCAACAAGTTACAAATTTGAGCGTTACAATGCATCCATCTCAGGATGCATCCATCTCTCGATTAACACTGAATCATAAAGGGAACATTTTATGGAGTCAGAGCAGTGACAGTGACTCTTGGCATTGAATATAAAATGTGTCATTGAGGTAAGGAGGGATGCTGATGTAATGCAACCACAATGAATGAAATAATTAAAAAGTTGTGAAGACTGGAATTTACCTCGCAGTGTTTTTTGTCTCCCTCTTGCTCCCTGTCTTCTCATCTCTGTCTCCCTCCATGACCCCCATCGCTCTCGCTGTGCCTCAGTCACTTCTCCTGGCCCCACTAGGGATTTTCCAGTCACACCTCTCAGTCAAACAGAACCTGAGTCAATGGTCTGAAATGGTCAGTGGCCAGCAGAACTTGAAAGTGTGTGCGCGGCGTGTGTGCATTATAAACTGCCGATCTCACTGAACTGAAACGTCAGTGTCACTTTGCAGTGTTCACTTGTCAAATGAAGGGAAAGCAAGCGCAAGAAAGTCAGAAGGACAGACAGAGGGGAGAGAAGGCATGAGAGGAATGATGAAAAGATTAAACTTTTGATTTGGACCTCTTTCACCTGGAAAAGATTGTTTCTATTATGAGAAAACTTACCAGAAAATGGTTCCTTCCAAATGTGAACCATAAAATGAGCAGTGAACGTTTCCCCGCTGACACAGATGCTGTAGATTTCACTGTTTAAATTGTGGAATTGAGGATGTGATGAGATACAAATTAAGTGTGAAATACAAAGGTGTATCTGAAGCAGCAGCGAGGAAACAAGTAGCTGAGAGAAAGCTGAATTTGCAGTAACTTCTGTATCTTCTCATCTACCCCACACACTCAGGAGACACACAGATCAGCATCTCTGATGATTATATTGCCTTTCCATCTGTAACTTAACACAGTTCTGTCTTAATGGGCTAGCAAACCCACTATGGTTTGTTTTCTGAATGTCTATAAGCAAGTATTCCTTTTGGATGTAAAATAATGATATGTGTCAACTGAAGTCATCAGTTTTCACTGTGTACTCATGCGTGAACAATTACAAACAAGCACAAGCACACTTAAGAATTCTAGGACAGTGCATTACCACACTACTGACCTGTGGCAGCTTAATCAGGAAAATAAGTTACACTGGATGTTTGTGTCACATTCTTAATGTACATCACAATTTATTACTTAGTAGTCTTTTCTCAGTGCACTTTGTAACATTTCGCTCTTATCGGCACTGACACAACTTGGCGAGCTACATAAGTTCTTTATGTTTTCCTAACTAGTGCAGTGCCCGTAGGAAATATGTATTCCTATAGAAAAGTGGGGGGTTAAGTAACTTTTTCATGGATGGCCAAATGTGGCTGTGTTTGAAGGTGGGACGTCAGGGATATTTAGGCTTGTTGTGAAATCCGATATTCCAGGGTATAATTGGCTGTTTTTGACTATTTTTGATTTTGCCATTATATTTCACCTTAAAAACTATTTACTTGGTGTCATTATTTTCAGCACAACTTCACATGTGTGACTGTACAGTTATTTTTTTATTGTGACATATTGTATTAGCACAATGGACCTAAAATCATAAAAAAAACAAAACATAAAATCCGTTAGAAAAAGTTAGATTTTTTTTACTGTGAAAACCACAAATATGTTTAACAAACCATTTTTTATTACTTATAATGCAAATATAAATTGTTGTTTGCTAAATATGTGCATACATTTGAAAAATATACAAAGTTATATGTAACTATTTACATTTAAATGCAGGCAATGCTCATTCAGTAGTCTCCTCATTGTTTTGACTCATTAAACAAAAAAACGACTCCACTACACACTAAACACACTACACCAAACACTAAATAACACACTAACTATACACTCCAAACACGCTGTATGTCACAAATCTCTCAACTCTCAAAACTCACTATCTCTGTCGCACGTCATTGCTGCTCTCACTCATCCGCCGACGTCCCTCCCACAACTTCCCCCGTTCCTCAGCAACCAAACTTGCTGCTTGGACACTTCCGTGCAAAAGCCTGTTTTTACCGTTTCTTCTGCTCCAGACACAAAGCAAACGTGACGGCAATGTTTGCGAAAAAGCATGGCGGACATTATTTACCCTAAGTCCGGCTTTGGACGTGCCGGTGCGTCTGGTCTGTCAACTTGGGAGGTGGGCCGTGTGGGCTAGCAGCTAGCAGCTAGCAGCTAGCAGCTAGCTACACACGAACATCCACAGATTCCGATTCCACTTTGTTGTCCGCGCGTCTCCTGATCTCCTCAGACCTGAACAGACTCGGTCCGCACTCGTTTAGTCTCATTAATCCACAACAGGCAGTTTAGATGCACAGAACAGAACGGGACCGAACCGCCGGCAAAATCCCGGTCCAGCTCACGCTGCTGCAGGTATAAATCCGCTTGTTTCTTAAGGTATGTCGTGGGCTTGAGCTCTGCAGTGATTGACTCTGGTGCGCAAGTGGCTACGGTGTGCAGTGATTGGCTCTGGTGCGCACGTGACTGTGGTGGCTCCGGTGGACAATGCTCGCGGAATTTGTAAAGCATTTATGAAATAATTTATTAACGGTATCATTGCAGTCCAAACAAATCCAAAGTTGCACACCCTTGAACCAGGCAGCAGCCATGTTGAAAGTCTCAGGTCAGTCTGATCCTGATCCGCAGAGATATTTGAGGAACACACACATACACACACACACACATACAGACAGAGATTCCTTGCTTTTATAGAGAGATGTTTCATGTCTTGTGTTTCCTGTCCGACTTTGTCACTCACATTGTCTCATTTCAGGCTCCCTCACTTTGTGTCCTCCTGTGTTTTGATCTGATTGACATCATATGTACCGACCTCTGCTGCAATAAACTACTATTACTACTGATTTTACTAGCATCTGTCACAGTTCACCTGCCTGCTTCAATCTGCCAATCAGACACACCCCTCTCATCAAGCCAGCTCCACTCACCTGTGCTCTCTGCTCTGCTCTGGCTGCATTTAAGCCCCAGCTCCACACTCACTCCTTGCCAGATTGTTCTCCATGCTTGCACCAGACTCTCCAGCGTTTCTCTGCCTGATCTCCCGGTTCCGACCCTGATTGCGTCTGACTATCCTGCCTAGCCGATCTCCTGGAAATCACCTCAGCCTTCCATCCCCGACCACCATCCTCACCTGTCCCTTTCTCGGTTCTGTCTGCTCCCTTGTCTATCTGGTGATTACTTTATTCAGCCCTACAGAGTGAGTGTTACTCCTGTCTCCTCTGTGGCTTCCTGCAGTTCTGTGACTCTGATTATTCCTTTACTGAGGGAGTACGAGACTGAGTTCAATGGACATTACTCACTAGTGTCCTGGTTTGGTTCGCCTGAACCCAATCTCGCCTACTGCCATTGTTTCCTGCACATATGCTAATAAAGTTTGTTACCAATGATACCTGCCTGTCCTTGTGCTGCTATTGGGTCCAAACCAAACCCATTACACCACCGTGTGTTCAAGTTTGTCACACCGCGGTGAGGGTCGTCCTGTCTTGGGTTTTCTGTCTTGTGAATTTCATGTTTTATTTTGAAAAGTAACTCTCCTGTCGTTTCAGGTCACTTGCCCTTCCTCTTGTGTCACCGGTCTGACGTCTCCCCCAATCCCTGATTGTTCTCACCTGTGCTCCCTTCCCGTGTGTGTCTGTCTGTCTGTCTGTCTGTAGTCCCCTGTCTTGTTGCCAGAGTATTTCGTCCCGTTGAGTACCTCCAGCCCTGAACCATAGCCTTGCCACAAATTCCACGTCACGTTTGTATTTCTGATTTCTTGCATACCTCTGAAGAGTGATTTTTGTTTTGATAAAGTTTTTTGGTCAGCCTGTTTTTGTTTAAGAATAGTTATCTTCATAGCCTTGTTGTTTTCCTCCATGTGGAGCGACTTTTTGTTTGTACCTTTTCATAGCTCAGCGTAGTTTAAATTTTGCAGGCGATTGTTTTTCTTTCCCTTGTTGTGAGTGATTTTCCCTTGTAATTTTCTTAGTGAAGTATTTTGTTAGATCAGAGTAATCTTAGGTGTTTTGCCCTCCTTCTGGAGTGATTTTCTGTTTATTTTCATGTGTGTGTGCATAGCCCTCCGTCTTTTGATGCGAGCATTTATAGTCGAGTTTGTCACTTGTTCTGAAGAAGATCTGAGAAAACTTTCAGAATAAAAGCGTGTTTAAACCGTTCCCATTCTGCTCCTGAGTCCTCTTTGCCCAAGCCTGACAAAGTTGGCTTTTTGAGCCCAAGCCTGTGGTTCAGTGTTAATAGGTAGCTCAGCCATGGGTACAAACTTTTCAATTATATTTTGAGATAAAAAAATAGATTTAAAAAAAAAAAAGCATCTCCAGACAACGCTACATCCCGTAATTATTAATCATGCTCTGACATGAATCCTCCACCACTTCATCAGTTGCAATCAGTGTATCAAAATGACCGTAATAAATAATATGGCTTAACTTTGGCTAATAGTCTAAGAAGGAAAAAGCTGGTTTTGACAACAGAATTAATTTATTAAGCATGAAAGCACTATCCAAAATTACACTCCAAGTTTTTTTGTAAGTGGCCAAATGTTCGACTATAGAGGGATAAAAGTGCCAGCACAGCCATCCAGCAGATAAGAATGACCAAAGACAATAATTTCAGTTTTATTTTCATTTAGACAGAGACAGTTCAGATCCAGCCATGTTTTTAGATCACTCGAACAGTTAAATAAGGGCTGCAGTGAATCTGAATCATTCGGTTTTAACAGCAAATAGATTTGCATATTGTCCACAAAGAAACAAAATGAGATATTATGTTTCTTAAAAATAGAACCCAAGGGCAGCATATATAACGAAAACAGGGAAAGGACCCAAAATAGACCCTTGGGGCACCCCAGAAGAGAGAGGGGCCACAGAAGAAGAAAATTCACTGCGTTGTCAAGAAATGCTCCTTTCAGAGCAGTCAAATCTACAAGCACCAAAACAGCTGAGTTTCCTGAGTCAGTAGTTAAAAGAAGATCATTAAGCACTCTTAGAAGGGCAGTTTCAGTACTGTGGCAATGCTTAAACCAGACTGAAACTTTTCATAAATACAAAAATCATGCAGAGAAGATTTCAGTTGATTAGAAACGATTTGTTCCAAAACTTTAGCTAAAAAGGGGAGTTTTGAAATCGGTCTAAAATCGGAAAGAACTGAAGGGTCCAGGTTTTTATTTTTTAAAAGAGGTTGCACAACTGCATGTTTAAAAGCAGAGGGAACACACCTGAGCTAAAGGATGAATTAACCAGAGTTCAAATGCTTGAGTCAACAGTGTTAAGAAAATAGACAGATAGGGAATGAAACCAGCTCAAACTGCTGGGAGACGGCTGAGCGGAGGAGGGACAGTGGGGTCAGAAATAGAAGAAATGGAGGGAAAACTAATAACAGATTTTTTCTCAGTAAATTATCTCAAGAAGTTCTCACACAGAGTAGATGAAGGCACTACATGCTCTGTGTCACGAGGATTCATGAGAGAGTTAAAAATGGTAAAAAGAACCTGAGGCTTCTGGCTGTTGCTAGCAACAAGTTGGGATAAAAACTCATTTTCTGCTGTTTTTACTGCTTTCTGATATTGAAATAGTGTTGTGTAAAATTCCAAAGGAAACTCGGAGTTTGTCATTTTTCCACTTTCTCTCAGCTTGTCTGCAGGTGCGTCTGAGAGAGCAATATATTGTCATTCAGCCGGGGCTCAGAAAATGCTGTAGTGCATCCTTCGAAGGAGCATTAGCGTCCAATATCTCAGTGCAAGTACAGTCAAAGAGGTTGGTGAGGTTGTCAGCACTGAGATCACTGACATCCAACGTGTACAGGGCAGTGTCTTTAAAAGCAGCAGAAAACTGTGAGGCAGTTAAAGGGTTAATTGCATGCTGACGGCGCGCAGGAGCACAGGTGGAAACATCTGAACCTGGAACATTCGCAGTACATAAAACAGGCAGATGATCTGAGATACATGTGTCACATATTCCACTGATTTCTACACACAAACAAAGCAACAACACAAGGTCCAGTGTGTGACCTTTTTCATGTGTCAGGCCAGTGACAGACTAAGTAAGATTAAAAGAGTTGATAAGATAAAGAAAATCCCTGACCAGAGGCCTGGCCTCAAAGCATACATGTATATTATAATCACCAACAACTAACAGCCGATCATATTTCAACACAACCCCTGCCACACAGTCTGCAAAGTCCTGAATAAAATCTTTATTAAACTTGGGAGGACCCCAACACGCAGCACGGTAACGGGATAGTTTGTTGAAGAGCTGCAGTTCAAATTTGGAGCAGCTGTCAAGCGGAATCGGCTAACTTTGGAAAGAGGACACAGATACTGGTCCCCCACCTCTACTGGTGGCTCGATGAGAGCTGAGAAAGTCACACTGAGGAGGAAGATAATCTGAGAATTGCATGAAGTCACTTGCGTGGAGCCAGGTTCCTGTCAGAAACAAAATCCAACTCACACAAAACGAAAAAAGTTGTTCAGCAGTAAATTCAAATTTTGCAAGCGATCTAGCATTAATCAGAGGCAGACGGCTGAAGCCACAGCACAATCCAGCAGGCAAAGTTTAGAAAAATAAACAGCGCCTTTGTGGACCTGAGCCTGCACGGGAGATGCAGCGCTGTCAGCAGGTCAGAGACATCCACCAGGCCAGGGACAACAAGACAGACTTTTTCAGCAGTCGTTGGGCATCCATCATAAGGACACGGCACATAGGTGGATGCCAGGTAGGCCTTAAATTTCACCAGCACTCTGCTGTGCTTTCTAGGGATGTGCATCTTCAACACTGAGGCGATACGATACGCATCTTGATACACTGCCAATAGTACGATACATTAAAGACTCATATAAAACAACCACTGATAACATACGATACGATTCTCTCACCTACTGTGATACAGTGCGATATAGTACAATTTTGTTTAACATAATGCAATACAGTGCGATACAATGCGATGCAGAAGGATATTGTACAATGGAATACAAAGTGGGGCAGATAGTTCATGTTCATTCTTTATTTCTACAGTGTGCTTCACACTTTCAACAGGGACAATGGGAAACTAGACTCTAAGCAGTGGCGTCTTTTGGCAGTTATAAGCTGCTGAACGAATGCAAAAGTTGTACAGACTGACACACATGTTGTCACTGCCCACGACTTGTTTGAAATGGGTCCATATTTTCTCCAAACTAGCTCAAAGTTAATTCTCCTATTTTTGTTTTTTCTTTACGTCTTTAAGCTCCATGTTGCACTTAAGCTTCACAATCAGTGATGCTGGTAACGCGTTACTCTAATCTGATCTAATCACTACAAGTAATCTAACGCGTTAATATTTCCAAACCAGTAATCAGATTAAAGTTACTTATTCAAGTTACTGTGCGTTACTATTATTTTTGTCATTTTCCTTCGTAAAAATCTGTATTTTTGCTTTCTTCTTGCGTTTCGGGGAGTGACGTCACGTATGCGAAAAGTCACGTTTTCAGCACGAGGACCACTCACGTGTCATACCGCGCAGCGACACAAACACTAACATTGTGTTAGCAGCATCACCCCGCTAGTAAAAAAGCTGACAACGCCACCTAGGTTTGTGAGACTAGGACTCTTATAAAACACACAGTTTCTAAGTTAATGTTCTGTTTTATGTTCAGGTATCTGTGAAATTAGTTAGTGTGCACTGAGAAGAGGAGAGTTGAAAGTCAGTGGTGATAGTGAAAACTTTCCCTTATATTGCCTGTCAATTACTCCTGGACTTTAATATTTTTCTTTTAATATAATTTTAGGTTGGTGGACATTTGCCATACCTCTGTATATCTTGACTGAGTGTGCAGCAGCATTCAGAAAATTGCAGATGAATGTGTGCCAGAATATGTTCCATGCGTGTCTGATGCTACGACCCAAGCAATGTCATTTTAGCAAATGAGATGTTTCATTATTTGCCACGCAACACTAATAAAATGTGTTTAATAAGGCTGTAGTGACCAGCCACCAGCTGTGTCTCCATCTGGTTATGAAACACAATGAAATGGCACCATGATCGGTGTGTTTGCCAGCAGTTAACCACAGCTTTGAAGCCTTGGATTAGAAGTCTGCCTGGCAAATAAACGTCCACAAACACCGAAATCACAGCCGTTAAAGATAAAGTTTCAGATACAACAATTGAGATATAAAGTGGTGTCACTTACACCAATGCCATTTAAGCAGACACACACATACGCAGCATGACTTTGTCTACATGACCTTTTCAAATCCACAGTTTTCGAAAAAGCTGCTCAATTACTGCCCTCTCACTCTTCAGCCATTTTCCCCGTGAAGTTACACGGCTGTTATGTGTGACGAAGTGTGAATGTGTGTGTTCCCTGCTATGTGTGTCTCTCTGTGTGCCATGACCTTTCTGCTTAAAGCTGGCCGAGAGTTTAAATGGAACCTGGGTGTTTTCAGAGCTGTCTGGCAACAAGCTTGGCTCACAGAATCACACAGTATTTGCTGTTTGACTTTGCTTTAGTGTTAAAGGTTAACTGTTAATCAGGGTGTCGTTTTGGCCACTGGACAAAGGCACGCATCCTGCACTAACAATAATGTCCCCTCCCCTCCTTCTGTCTCTTCCAGTTTCTGTGAACACAGACTAAGAGAATAAATAAAAAGAGTGTGTACTTATTTAAGGCCCAAACCATGATCTTCTTCTAAACCTAACTAAAGTTTAACCACAGTGCTCATGTACTGAATCAAACTTAAAAGAACAATTCACCCAAAAATGAAAATTCAGTCATTATCATTTGACCCTCTTGCTGATTGGATGTCTGGTGTCTTGAAGTTTCATAGTCCACAAAATGTTTCTGGAGTTTGAAGCATTCTCTTAAGCAGCTTAAGGAGATGGGGACTTGTTTTAAGTCTTTTGACTTATTTAAACTGGAAAAAATAAATAAAATGGCTCCATACATGATCCAAGTCTCTGGAAGTCCCAAAATCCCAAATTGAACAGGAAGATGTTATTTACCCTCTTCACAATCTTCACTGTAGCCACAACATGTTGGCATTCATCCTATTCAAAGTTTCAGAGACTTTGATTACACCAGGCGGGATGGAGCTATTTTATCGTTTTTTGCCTGTAATGCCCCCATGTTCTTGAATGCTGTAACACTGTTGTTCTGTGAAACTCCAGAAACGTTTTGTTGACTACAAAACTTTATATTACTCCCCACTCCACAAGGGTTTGTAATAAACAACTGAATTAATTTTATTTTTGGCTGAACTCATCCTTTACTATCAGACTGGGGAGGAGCCCAGGAACAGGAGGGAAAAAGAACACTGGAACACAGGTGAGCAGGAAGTAGAAACGGATAACAAAACACTATGAGATAATAATAATAATAACAATAATAATAATAATAATAATAATAATAATAATAATAATAATAATAATGATAATAATAATAATAATAATAATAATAATAATAATTATTATTATTATTATTATTATTATAACAATATGATCCCTGCAACCTACAACAAGAAGTTAATAAGAGGACATCTCTACTTTCCCATGATCGTCCAGTGTTACTGTGAAGTAAAACACACAATATGCCTCCTCTTTGTCCAAACTAGTTTTCCTTTGTCACTGTTTTTTGGTTAATGGTAATTCCTAAAGCTTGTTCCACAATGCCCATCTGAGCAGGGTATTTGATGCTTTTCTGATTCGTGTGTTTTACTGTATATTAGTGAGAGTGTGGGCTGGCAAATGAGGCTTTATATTTAGAAACATATAACTGGTATAGTCAGTGTTGTGCCTGAACGCGTTCAATGAACGATCACTCATGAAAGCGTTCATATTTTGGGCGAACGTGAACTGAACATACTGTATTCTGCCTGATGAACACATTCATTCTGGCATTTGTGAACCGCGTGTACTCACAGTTTAACTTCGTTCAAGACAGTGCCAGATTTCCATCGAACCTCAAGCGAAAACCGGCTAAAACACACTGTGAACAGGCCTTAATATGTAGCGGAAAAACACCCAATCTGGCTGTTGTGTATAAAAAGGACACTGGACGAGAGGTTTGTGCAACTCGCTTTACTTTCGATCAAAATGAAACTTAACTATTTCAGACAGAAACAGCTGCATACCAAACGTGCAGTGAGGCATTACCAAACGAACACAGATTAATTCGTCCCGAATGGACATAAAACCTGAAACGGCACATTGAACTAAAGCACCTGGCTAGCCTTTCAAGGTATGTGCGAGTGAATAAAAAATCAAACGAAGAACTATGAACTAGTTCATTTTTGGAACCGTGAACTTAGTTCACAATTTTGAATTATGAACTATGAACTGAACTAGTTCATTTTAAAATTTGTGAACTGAACTTTGAACTAGTTCATGTAGAAAGTGAACTTTCCCACCACTGGATATAGTACTTTACAAAGAATTCTCGTGCTCCTCCAGCAGTGAAAAATGTGACGTTTTCCTCAATGGGCCCTCCTTTGCTTGGTTTGGCAGACGCAGCCTTCAACACATAAGCCACACAAGAGGACAGAGCTGACTGACAAACACAGCTGAGATTAAGGTGTGACACAGATGTGTCAGACTCATGAAAGGTGGCAGCAGCATGACAGTTCTGCAACATCTAACTTTAGTTACAAAAGTTAGTTTTTGTTCAAATTATTCAGTTATTTAAAAGAATTGCTTACTTATTGGCTAGCCTGACGCTGCATTTCCTGTAAAAAAGCAAAAAAAAAAAACAGGGTGTGAGGCATGTCAGGCAAACCAGTGTGACCTTTTGAGGTGAGGATTTGAAACAGAAGCGTTTTTAGCCATCTGGTTAAAATGTGGGTATTTGATAAACACAGATGTAGCAGTAGCAGTTTGAAAAGTTTCTATGGATATTGTTGACAGGGAAACTGGGTCACTGTTGGACTCCATTGTAACTGCAGTGAAACCACAAGAGAGAAAATAACAAACTTCTTTGAAGTCCAGCAGTGCAGAGCACAGCTTCATGTAACATCTTTACACCTCCAGCAACTGAATGGTTAACAGATAGCAGTTTGTTTTGTTTATATTGGCTACTTAATGAGAAAGTGAATTTGCATAATTCAGAAATGGATGGAAGCTGATTGGAGAGATCACAGGGTGGCGATGCTTTGATTGCAGGGTAATGTCTCAGTGAGGCGAGGCAATCAGCACTGTTGTTAGCGAAACAGAGGTTCAGTGATTCAACTGAAGGTTACTGTCAGTAACTAAACATGTGGTTGCTGTCAGCCTCTTTTCTCACAGTCCTCTATTTCTTTGCTCTTAATTCTCTCGCTCACTAAAGGGATCTGAGATGTATTTCACTAATAGGATAAACACACAAGGACTGGCCTTATGTGTTGATGCAGCAGCAATCCTGACAGCTGAAAAGATAAGTTATTTTGTCCCCATAATATGTAATATACATATACTACATATATACCCTGTAGCATTTTCAGAAACTTGATCTTAAACCTCCCAACCACAGGCTGTAATCATTTTGAATAAAGAATTTTTTTTATAGATCCCCTTTTTTTCCCCTAAATTGTAGCCATTTTACATGACTGTCTTTTTGTTGTACTTCCAATGATGTTCTTTTATCTATCAAATTATTCGTATTCTTCTTTTCTTTGCATTGTTTTGATTGACTGGGTGTCATTTTAAATAAGGGTCACCCCTTAATGATCTCTTGAGTATGAATAAAGATTGATGATGAAGATGATGATGTTTTTAGTCTATTGTTCATCTGTAATACCATTTTTTGCCATAGTTGGCCACTATACTGTTTTTGTTTCAAACGGACAATAAGAGAATGAAGCACCGCCCAACTCGTGGTCTATCACCTGCTATGCAGTGTATTCTGGTTCTTGTAGGGTTTTTTTTTTTTTTAACTTTGGAACAAAAATGAATACCACAGATTTGTTTCTCTGTTTTCTCTGATCGTTAGCACCCATATAAAAATACATATGTGTTTCTACTGCATAGACAGCTTTGTGTGTTCAGTGTTCAGGGTTTCTTTAAACACGTGTAACTCCCTTCTTTCTGCATGGAAAGGATTTCCCAATATAGTTTTAACCTACTGTCTCTAACAACCATTTCACCTTGACTGCTGCTTTTACTGAACTTAATTACAAGTCTAAATATTAGCCCTGTGTGTAATTGATGGTCAGCTCTCCCCAACATAATATGACTTGAGTGGAAATCTCATCATCTTACGTGATTTTTAAGTCATTACAACCAACTTTTATATAAACCCTAAGGTCATTGCAAAACGTATGTATGAAAGACTGTATTATTGTTAAAGCACATTGTCACATAAGGAATAAGCTGTGGCTAGTTGGAAATTTGTAAGGTTCAAAATGTAATTATTAATTCCACAGATTAATGTAGCTTGGTCCAGTGTAGAGTTACCTGTACAAACATCCAGACCACAGCTGGTGCAGTGGTCCCCTGCTTCATTCCTTTTCTATAATCAAACAGTCCTCTCTGTTTCTACAATGCTACCCCAGGTATATGCTCTAGCTGACTAGGTGCTTTACAAACCATTCTCACTAACAACAGATATGAAAGCGATATCCTACAAACTGTCAGTAGAATGAATTAGCACAAGCGTTATACCACACTGACTGCTCCGCTTTTAAAATACCTTTTTGAAAGAGGCTCTCGAGCATTGCCAGTGTTTTGGCTGACTCAGTGTCTGAAAACCAGCAAGGAGAAAATAGATACAATAATGATAAGGTCAATATCACATTATAACAAAAGGAATACATCATATAATACTATTACTTGAAAAGCTGTAAATAAGCTGTTTTAGTTGACTCAGTCCAAGTTTGAAATAATGAACTGAAAAGTCATACAAGCTGCACCAATTGGACCCCTTTTGCTCTCTGAATACATCAAGTATTGTCATGATGCATAGTCACTTATATTACCAGATTGCTTGTTCTGTGACACCAACAAGTCATGTTCCTAAATTTTGATGCCTTCTCTTCGGTACCATGAGAATTAAATTCATGAACAGTCCAACACTGGTGTTTAAGTCGCGGACAGACAGTCTACTTTTGTTTGCAGAGGGAAAACTCTTGTTTGATTTAGGAATTATCTGTCCTTAAACTGAATGAATGTGAAGTTTAAAATAAAAAAAAGAAAAGAAAATGGCCAATATTAATGTAATACAAAACAGTGTTCACCATATCACCATTACTATGGCTTTCCAGTTTACTTGGGGTTTACAATGTTTAATGAATATATTATATTTTAGCATGGCGACTTAAGTAAAAATTTAATTAAAACACTTTGGTAAAAGTCAGCCATATGAATAGTACTTGAATAAAGGTAATGTCTAATAAAAGTAAAAAAAAAGTAAAGTAAAATTAAAATGTCATTTTCTGGCAATAAATTAACTTAAGTAGAAAAATTACAGGTAAAATTAATTTGTACGTATATTAACATGTATGTATAGACTGACCAAATATCAGTTTCGCTGATTACTGGATTCAGTATTTAACATTTTTATGATCATCAGAATCTGTGTTTAAAAAGTAAATAATTGAATCTGATTTGCGACTAAATAAACTACTTTGGAATATGGTACTTTTGCTGTGATGCAGCATTCAATCTGCAAAGTTCCTCAAAATTGCACTTAAATACAGTGCTCAGGTAAATGTACTTAATTACATACATTCCATCACTGCTAATACAGTTGCAAGGAAAATATTCTCTTTCTGACAGCTGCCTTATGGTCAGTGCAGGTCACTGTCAAGGGCAACTTCCTCTGTTACAGCACGAAATGATTCATTACTCACCATATAATATTCTCCATCTCCTTATTATGTGACTGTCAGTTGGCAGCCTCCCATCTGAGTCATGGACTGCTTTGATTTAGGAAGATGGGGTTTTTTTGGGCATCTGACTCCATGTTAATTATTCCATCTTGATTAATGTCTCAGATGACACATAGCTGGCAGCTGTATTAATGTCACAATACAGCACTGCTCTGATGACATGCCATTGGCAGCTGTATTAATTTTTTTTCAGTCCCTGAACACAATTACTGACACTGCTCCTTTTTCATTGGTTTCATTGGTTTCATTGATGTCAGACTGCAGAGTTTTGTTCTTGTTTGTTCTAAAAATAATGTTCTAGTCCATAGTATGCCTTTTCTAATTTGTGTGCATTTCTTCATAGGGGTCAAAGGTTGATGGACTGCTAGCTTTATAGCAGTAGCATCCTTGCTTAAAGGTCTTTTTGATTGGGTAAGCAGTGAGCCTCTTTTTCAACCCATTGATATGCCCTTAGCCAGTCAGGAGCAAAGAAGGGAGGTCCACACAATAACTGCTTAAGCAACTCAATCATTTATTAAAGAAAACTTAACAGAAGCAAATTAAAGGCTAACTTAACATAATCACAACCTTAAACAATACCAACTGGAGTGCCAAAGCAGGCACCAGCATTCCAGGAGGGAGAGAGAGATGCCATCTTGGAATCACCTGGTTTATAAAGGCTCAGGTGACATCAATCCCTCAACGAGGTGGATGGAGCCATACCAGGGAGAACCTGAACAGACGAGCACAGGCAGGAAAAGGACAACAGACACTGGTCCAAGGCCTAGGGCCGTCTCACCATCTATACACACACTCAACCACAGAAAGTCAAGAGAGTGTCGCTTTCCGGAAATATTGACCGTAATTCCATGTTAGTCTGCATGTGCAAACACCCATTAATTCACCTGAGAATATCACTGCTATCACAACACAAGCTCACTCGACTGAATCATTTTCCGTCTCTCACTCTGATTGCTCTAAACAAATCTCCTTCTCTCCTCTTAGTTTTTCAATGAATTTCTTTAACTAGCACTTTGCTCATCTTGATCATTCACTGGGTGTTTCTTGGATTTACGATAATGTGGTAAATGAAACACAAGCTGCAGTGTAGCTGCCAATAAAATCAAATGTGAACCAAGACACTCAAACTGAATACAAAGAGACTCGAACGGACTGCAAAGATGCTCAGACCTACTACAGAGAGATACGAAACGGCTTCATAGAGACAATAAAAAAAACCAACAAACAGAAACAAACTTCAAAGAGACAAAACACAACTGTAATTAGAGACACAACGACCACAAAGACTGCACAAAATGTTTATAAAGGGTAGCAAAACAACCATGAAGAGATTCAAAAAGACTTCAAAGAAACACAACAAGGCCAGAAAGTGAGACACAAAGACAGCAAAGACTCTTAGTGGTTGTGTGAGTTTGTGTGTGGCAACTGTAAAAAAGCCAGTAGAGCTTATATAACAGCTCAGTGCTTTCTGTAACAGCCCCTGTTAAGCAATGAAACTATCGTGAATGTCAGCCTCACAAACTTGAACACACCCCACTGTGTCAACAAGTAAACACTTTGTCAAAACCACTTAACTCCACAGGATGCTGCCTGAATCAGTGCCGCGCACTGAGCCAAAATGTGTGTGATGTTAAATATGGCGTGTCCGGGATCACCCATTGTGTCAATGATTGATTTTAGCTGCGTGACATATTGCACTTAAGTAAATCAATGTGCCGTCAGTCAGTATTAATCACACAAAGACAAGTAAACACACAAAGCTGAAAATTTGACTCTTTCTCATAAATGACTTCTATCCCCTGTCTCTGACATTGATATCATGTCATTATTAATGTCACATAGTATAATATTCAATTCCCCACCACCTAGCAACCATTAGCGTCCATCTATTTTGTAAACTGCTCCGCCTGTTCAGGGTCTTCACAAGTGACCTTTACGATTTCATGTAATATTTTCTAAAAAACAGACGCAGTAATGGTATTTTGCTTCCAGTAATTTGCTAAATAATAACAATTGCTCTAGATAAAATTATAATTATGAAAAATGGGGAAAAACTCACTTTTAGCATTTTGTCATTGAGTAAATTGAGTTTCAGAGACCCTTAGTGCTCTCGCAGCTCCTACATTTAATGGGACACAAGCGGTTCAGATCATAAACTTGTTCAAATGCAACAGTGCCGCAGTAATATTCTGTGCGAGTGTAGATATTTTCTAATAATAACCTGCTGTCTGTTCTAAAAGGTTAAGTGTCCTATTATCTTAAAAACAATGTACAGTCACACTCAAGTATGTTATATTTAGTGTATGTGATAATGTCTACATTAATGCCCTATATAGATAATCTTGGAGTTCTCAATCTGTCTTGTACTCGGATTTATCTTTATTTCTCAGTGGGAGCTAACCTGTATACATTATTGTCTTTCTCACTCCACATGTATGTGCTCGTCTTGACTGATTGTTGTTTGACTTATTATTTATTTTCAGACTTTGGCCTCCCCACCAAGAAATACACAAGTTGTGTTTGAGTGTGTGCTGTCGTTTTTGTGTCTATGAATGTGTTCGGACTCGCATCATTACCAAGGCAACAGGCCACCAGGAGCTCAGTGTTGTGTTTTTTTTTCCTTTTGACTAACTTTTAAAATCAATTGTCCTGACTCTGGACACGCACGCACGCACGCACGCACGCACGCACGCACGCACGCACTCACGCAAATACAGCTACAACGCAACTGCAGCTGAACTACTTTGATTTTTTCAAACTCTGATTCCAATTATGGGAAAACTTAACAACCAATTAACACCATACAACAAATTAACACCATAATACTGTAATTTCTCTGGGATATAAATGCAGGCTGCTTATGAGTTGGCACCTCTGCTGCAAAATCTCAACGTTTATAATCCTTGAATATCAGCTCTATATAAACCCTATCACATTGAAAAAAAAAATCTTAAAATTAACTTACACTTTGTAATATTCCGACACTAAGACAATAGGACTCTTAATCTTGTCTCCTTGATGTTTCTGTTCTTGATGTTTCTGTTCTGGTTGTTCCTGTTGCTGTGCTTGCAGAGGTGCACTGAGAGGCTGGGTGGGGTTTCCCCTCACTGGAGCTGCTGACACACACATACATCTGCAGCATATTGGCAATCAGCGCCTGGTGAAAAGCCCTGCTCTTCACTCTACCTGCTACCAGATGATTTCATCAGTACTGTGTGGTACAAAGCCCCTGCACGTGCTCACCTCTTTGACTGTGTTCTCTTGTTTTTTCTCTGTGGATTCAACCAAGAGATCTAATTTAGTTTTTGTTCTTTTGCCTTGAGTGTTCCACTTTGTTTTCATCTACCATTGGCTGTTTGTAGTTACCCAGCCGACAGCACCTCTGCCAACAACCTTACCCTGACCCTCCACACTCCATGCTATCCACCAGTGCCACCACTCTCCTCCTCCTCCTCTTCCTCCTCCCCTTCGGTGGATTCTCCAGCTAGAGCCTGTCACTACTCGTACCTGCAAACCAGGGCCGTCCCTGGCAAAATTGGGGCCCTAAGCAGAATTTTATTTTGAGCCCTCCTCCCCCTCCTCCCATTACAAAATGACTGTATCACGAAATGCCATTTGGGTTTACAACCTTTATTAGTAGGAACAAATGAAATTAACAGCCTCTTTCAACAATGGAACAAGCCTTTTACAGATGACATGGTGCTTGATGGCCCTGGTGACGTGCTGGGCGCTGGCTCTGTGTCACCCTTAGTAACAAACTTCAGCATTGACCCTGTTATGACAAGAAATTCATCATACAAGCAGATTATTAAGATTTGTTTTGGTCTTAATGGTAAATTACACATATTTCAATATTGCAATATTTTTATATACTTATTTTTAAATGTTGTACTTAGGTTCTATATTCCTACACTGCTGTTCGCTGCTGCAACGCTTTAAATTTCTCCATTGTGGGTCAAATAAACTATTATCTTAATTTATCTTATCTTATAATATATGTGTGTGTATATATATATATATATATATTAGGGCTGTCAAACGATCAATTTTTTTAATCGCGATTAATCGCATTTTGTCCATAGTTAACTCGCGATTAATCGCAAATTAATCGCAATTTTTTTGGCACATTTTTTTCTGTTCTAAATGTACCTTAATGTATTTTTTCATGTTCTTAATACTTTTAACAACATAAGAAAGGTCAAATATGCTTGCATTATGAAAATGTTTATTCAACACTTCAAATCATGCAGGAAAATAAATCCAGGGTTGTCTGCGTTTGGCGAGGGGGGGCGTCGGGCTCTCTGCATCTGCCGTCTGTTTGGCTTGCAAGTGGTGTCCACTGACACTGCACGTTTTTCTTCTTCGCCATTTTCACGCAGTGTGCTGCTTTCTGTCAGTCAGTATCACACTGATGATCGCCATGGCTCCGGTGCAGCAAAACAATAAAAAGTTCGACTTGAAATTCAAACTTTCTGTCGTGATATATTGAGAGGAAAACTCGGGAGGAGCAGCCGCTAGACGTTTCTCTGTTGACCCCAAGAGAGTGAGAGAAACGGAGCTTCAGCGTCTGTCTGAGGAGGACAGCAGCAGCGCTAGGCTGCCTGCTGGAGGGAGGAAGAAGGCTAGCGAGGAGCCTGAGATAAACGTGCGGGGATGAGTTATCAGCAAACGGGCACGCCACGAGAGAGTGTCCCGCAAAATGATCAGGGCGATGGAGAAACAAATGTACACCACCATGAGTGACAGCAGATGAGGAGTTTGCAGCGAGTGCTGCTTTTCAGTCTGCCGTGTTTTTAACGAACCGCCAACCCTGCTTCTTCTTCTTCTGATTCCCTTTCTTCTTCTTCTGCCACCCTCTGTATCAAGACTACGGGTGCCGCCGACGGCCGTAAATCATACAATGCGCGTTTTTTTTTTTTTTTTTTTTATATACTGAGCGTTAATCGCACGTTAAAAAAATTAACGGCGTTAAGAGGACGTTGCGTTAACGCGTTATTAACGCGTTAACTTTGACAGCCCCTAATATATATATATATATATATATATATATATATTATATATATATATTATATATATATATTTATATATATATATATATATATATATATTAGGGCTGTCAAACGATTAATTTTTTTAATCGCGATTAATCACATTTTGTCCATAGTTAACTCGCGATTAATCGCAAATTAATCGCAATTTTTTTGGCACATTTTTTTCTGTTCTAAATGTACCTTCATGTATTTTTTCATGTTCTTAATACTTTTAACAACATAAGAAACGGCAAATATGCTTGCATTATGAAAATGTTTATTCAACACTTCAAATCATGCAGGAAAATAAATCCAGGGTTGTCTGCTTTTGGCGAGGGGTGGCGACGGGCTCTCTGTATCTGCCGTCTGTTTGGCTTGCAAGTGGTGTCCACTGACACTGCACGTTTTTCTTCTTCGCCTTTTTCACGCAGTGTGCTACTTTCTGTCAGTCAGTATCACACTGATGATCGCCATGGCTCCGGTGCAGCAAAACAATAAAAAATACGACTTGAAATTCAAACTTTCTGTCGTGATATATTCAGAGGAAAACTCAGGAGAAGCAGCTGCTAGAAGTTTCTCTGTTGAACCCAAGAGAGTGAGAGAAACGGAGCTTCAGCGTCTGTCCGAGGAGGACAGCAGCAGGGCCAGGCTGCCTGCTGGAGGGAGGAAGAAGGCTAGCGAGGAGCCTGAGATAAACATGCGGACATAACTACAGGACGGCCGTAAATCATACAATGTGCGTTTTTGCGTTTTTTGAATTTTTTTTTTTTATACTGAGCATTAATCGCGCGTTAAAAAAATTAACGGCGTTAAGAGGACGTTGCGTTAACTTTGACAGCCCTAATATATATATATATATATATATATATATCTATATATCTATATATCCATATATATATATATATATATATATATATATATATATATATATATATATATATATATATATACAGGCATGGACTGGCCATCTGGCGTACCGGGCAATGCCCGGTGGGCCGACGCACATTTTTGGGCCGGGCTGTCATAATTTAATCAAAAAGGTAGGCCTATGTTATAAATCATTTTTATCGAACGCGACGGCCCATTGGTTGATTTTCTTGAAGGACATTGAGCTAATCCAATGAAATCTCTCAGCTCTCTTCTTTTTTTTTTTTTTTTATAAATCTTTTCGAGGAGCACATTTTAAGACAGCAGCAGCGGGCAGGGAGAGGAGCAGCCAGAGATGCAGGCTGACTGACAGGGACAGTGTAGTACAGCCGGTAAGCAGGTAGTAACGTTAGGATAATACAGGGACTGTGAGGTGATGGAGGTAACGTTAGCTCTATTACATGTAGAGTTCTCAACGGGTCGGGCTGGCCCGACAACCCGACCGGACCCGCGGGTTCAGGCCGGTTTCGCGTGTGGTGAAGAGACAATTGATGCTGGTATGTCGGGTTCGGGCTTAAAAACCCGCGGGCCGGGTCGGGTTGTAATTTTCAGGCCCCTTGAAAACTCTACTTACATGAGAATGATGAGCAATGACGATTGATTAGTATCAATATTAATTGGTATTGCATATTTCACAAAATCTGGCAGCCACGGCACCTTATTCTGATAAAATAGCAAAGGGTCAAGGCTGAGAAGTGTTGGATGATCAGCAAGTCTCCATTTTAGGCTCCATCATGGCATTTTAGATATTTAGGTTAAAGGTGTGTTGAAAGGCTGCATGGTAGTTTGAATTTGTTGCAACCCTCTATGCTGTGATTAAACATGTTTTAAAAAAAACAACAGATTTTAAAACTGCTAAATGATAAATAAAAGCTTGGCAATTTAAGCATTACTAAAGTAAGTATAAAAACAAGTATAAAAGTATTATTAGCAAAAGGTATGCCCACATTGAATAAGAGTAACACAGTGTTAAATGCTTTTAAGACAAGTTGCTTTGCATGAGTTCATAAAGCAGCCCTGTTTTTAGCCTGATACAAATGCATGTTATAGCTTTTTAAAGCAGGGAGCACCTTTTAACCTGGAGAATTAGAATTGAGCTGCTATATCAGGGAAATTCAGAAAATACTTATTCGAGATGATTTCAATAAAAAGGATAAAATAATCAATTGAACTACACAGAGCAGACAAAAGTGGTGAAGTTAACAATAGATGCTAAACGTCTGAGATTTAGGATGCTGATGATACATTATGCTTGAAGTATAATATACCTAAGGAGGTAGAACTATGTGTTGAGTAAATGTACTTATTTGCTTTCCACAATGGTTATTTGACAGACTTCTAAAGACATAGTTATAGGATTGAAAGGGTTTGTGAGCGTTTTTCCAGTCAAGTCAGTAAACATATGCACACCTCAGAGTTGGGTTTGGGATAATAGTAAAATACATTCCTTCCTTTGCTCCGCTAATTATGAGGGCCGATATATATATATATATATATATATATATATATATATATATATATATATATATATATATATATATATATATCCATCCATTGTCATCCGCTTATCCGGGGCCGGGTCGCGGGGGCAGCTGCCTGAGCAGGGACACCCAGACTTCCCTCTCCCCGGACACTGCCTCCAGCTCTTCCGGGAGGATCCCAAGGCGTTCCCAGGCCAGCTGGGTGACATAGTCACACCAGCGTGTCCTGGGTCTTCCTCGGGGTCTCCTCCCGGCGGGACATGTCAGGAACACCTCCCGAGGGAGGCGTCCCGGGGGCATCCGAAACAGATGCCCGAGCCACCTCAGCTGGCTCCTCTCGATGTGGAGGAGCAGCGGCTCTACTCTGAGCTCCTCCCGGGTGACAGAGCTCTTCACCCTATCTCTAAGGGAGCGCCCTGCCACCCTGCGGAGGAAACTCATTTCGGCCGCTTGTATCCGGGATCTTATTCTTTCGGTCATGACCCAAAGTTCATGGCCATAGGTGAGGGTCGGAACGTAGATTGACTGGTAAATCGAGAGCTTCGCCTTTCGGCTCAGCTCTCTCTTCACCACGACAGACCGATACAACGACCGCATTACTGCGGCCGCTGCACCGATCCGCCTGTCAATCTCACGCTCCATCCTTCCCTCACTCGTGAATAAGACCCCAAGATACTTAAACTCCTCCACTTGAGGCAGGAACTCTCCTCCCACCTGGAGGGAGCAAGCCACCTTTTTCCGGTCGAGAACCATGGCCTCGGATTTGGAGGTGCTGATTCTCATCCCAGCCGCTTCACACTCGGCTGCAAACCGCCCCAGGACATGCTGGAGGTCCCGGCTCGAAGGAGCCAACAAGACCACATCATCCGCGAAAAGCAGAGATGAGATCCAGTGGCTCCCGAACCAGATCCCTTCCGGCCCGAGGCTGCGCCTAGAAATTCTGTCCATAAAAATAATGAACAGAACCGGTGACAAAGGGCAGCCCTGCCAGAGTCCAACATGCACTGGGAACAGGTCTGACTTACTGCCGGCAATGCGAACCAAGCTCCTGCTCCGGTCGTACAGGGACCGTATAGCCCTTAACAGAGGGCCTCCGACCCCGTACTCCCGGAGCACCCCCCACAGAATGCCACGAGGGACACGGTCGAATGCCTTCTCCAAGTCCACAAAACACATGTGGACTGGTTGGGCAAACTCCCATGAACCCTCGAGCACCCTGCGGAGGGTATAAAGCTGGTCCAGTGTTCCACGGCCAGGACGAAAACCGCATTGTTCCTCCTGAATCCGAGGTTCGACTATCGGCCGAATTCTCCTCTCCAGTACCCTGGAGTAGACTTTCCCAGGGAGGCTGAGGAGTGTGATCCCCCGATAGTTGGAACACACCCTCCGGTCCCCCTTTTTAAATAGGGGGACCACCACCCCGGTCTGCCAGTCCAGGGGCACTGTCCCCGACTGCCACGCGATGCTGCAGAGACGTGTCAGCCAAGACAGCCCCACAACATCCAGAGACTTGAGGTACTCAGGGCGAATCTCATCCACCCCCGGTGCTTTGCCACTGAGGAGTTTCCCAACTACCTCAGTGACTTCGGCTTGGGTAATGAATGAATCCACCTCTGAGACCCCAGTCTCTGCTTCCTCTATGGAAGGCGCGTCAGTGGGATTGAGGAGATCCTCGAAGTATTCCTTCCACCGCCCGACAATATCCCCAGTCGAGGTCAACAGCTCCCCACCTCCACTATAAACAGTGTTGGTAGAGGACTGCTTCCCCCTCCTGAGGCGCCGGATGGTTTGCCAGAATTTCTTCGAGGCCGACCGGTAGTCCTCCTCCATGGCCTCACCGAACTCTTCCCAGACCCGAGTTTTTGCTTCCGAGACTGCCCGCGCTGCCGCACGCTTGGCCTGCTGGTACCTGTCAGCTGCCTCAGGAGTCCCCCGGGCCAGCCAGGCTCGGTAGGACTCCTTCTTCAGCTTGACAGCAACCCTTACTTCCGGGGTCCACCACCGGGTTTGGGGATTGCCGCCGCGACAGGCACCGGAGACCTTACGGCCACAGCTCCGGACAGCCGCGTCAACAATGGAAGTGGAGAACATGGTCCATTCGGACTCAATGTCCCCAGCCTCCCTCGGGATCTGGTCAAAGCTCTCCCGGAGGTGGGAGTTAAAGATCCCCCTGGCAGAGGGTTCTGCCAGACGTTCCCAGCAAACCCTCACGATACGTTTAGGTCTGCCAGGTCTGTCCAGCTTCCTCCCCTGCCAGCGGATCCAACTCACCACCAGGTGGTGATCAGTTGACAGCTCAGCCCCTCTCTTCACCCGAGTGTCCAAGACATACGGCCGGAGGTCAGATGACACGACCACAAAGTCGATCATTGATCTCCGGCCTAGGGTGTCCTGGTGCCACGTGCACATATGGACACCCTTATGCTTGAACATGGTGTTCGTTATGGACAAACTGTGACTAGCACAGAAGTCCAATAACAAAACACCACTCGGGTTCAGATCAGGGAGGCCGTTCCTCCCAATCACACCCCTCCAGGTAACACTGTCGTCGCCCACGTGGGCGTTGAAGTCCCCCAGGAGAACGATGGAGTCCCCGGTTGGAGCACTCTCCAGTACCCCTCCCAGGGACTCCAAGAAGGCCAGGTACTCTGCACCACTGTTCGGCCCATAAGCC
The DNA here is from genome assembly GCA_963678695.2 of Diplodus puntazzo. Taxonomy (NCBI): domain Eukaryota; kingdom Metazoa; phylum Chordata; class Actinopteri; order Spariformes; family Sparidae; genus Diplodus; species Diplodus puntazzo. The sequence goes on along the minus strand of OZ023175.1, from coordinate 23,579,655 downwards.
GAGACAACGGTGAGAGTCCTATCCCTGACCCGGAGGCGCAGGGAAGCGACCCTCTCGTTCACCGGGGAGAACTCCAACACATGGCGGCTGAGCTGGGGGGCTATAAGCAAGCCCACACCAGCTCGCCGCCTCTCACCGCGGGCAACTCCAGAGTAGAAGAGAGTCCAGCCTCTCTCGAGGAGTTGGGTTCCAGAGCCCAGACTGTGCGTGGAGGTGAGGCCGACTATTTCTAGCCGGTACCGCTCAACCTCCCGCACCAGCTCAGGCTCTTTCCCCCCCAGCGAGGTGACATTCCATGTCCCCATGGCTAGAGTCACCATCCGGGGATTGGGCCGCCGGGGCCCCCGCCCACGACTGCCACCCATATCCCACTGCACCGGCCCCTTCTGAACCCTCCCGTGAGTGGTGAGCCCATGGGAGGGCGGGCCCACGTTGCTCGTTCGGGCTGCGCCCGGCCGGGTCCCATGAGCGAAGACCCGGCCACCAGGCGCTCGCCTGCGAGCCCCAACCCCAGGCCTGGCTCCAGGGTGGGGCCCCGGTGACGCCGATCCGGGCGACGTGCACGTCCTTGCTGTTTGATCTATCATTGGGGGCGAATGAACCGATCTTAGTCTGACCCATCACCTAGGACCTGTTTGCCTTGGGAGACCCTACCAGGGGCATTAAGCCCCGGACAACATAGCTCCTAGGATCATTCGGGTACTCAAACCCCTCCACCACGATAAGGTGCCGGTTCAAGGAGGAGATATATATATATATATATATATATATATATATATATATATATATATATATATATATATATATATATTCTACTGATAGCATAGATTGATAGGCTATAAACCTGAGCCAACATACGACCACCAACTGGTCAATTAACCACTCCTTTTTCAACAGAAGTGAATGTATGCAGTTAACAAGACATTCAATAAATGGTAATCAGGACCGCTGGAAAATTTAATCTCCAGTCCACATCTAGACAGAATGATCCTCTCATCTGTCTCATGATTAGCAGGCTGGGGTGTTGATGCCACAAAGTTTTTCTTTATTACCTGCCTTCAAGTGAAGCTCAAGCCTCCTCTTGTTTTGACTTTGTCTTTCTTTTGCTTGCTCCCGATTCATATTGCCGTTTGGAGGCCATCTCTCCACCTGCATCCAACTGCCTGTCGGCACATCTGACCACTGATTGGTCAGATGCTGCGTGCTGTCAATCATTGTGGCAACGCGTGCGGTGTCAGATTACTTGTCGCTTTTTTTCTGCTTTTCACTGCAGCGATGCGCATCCTTTGCACGTTTGCAGAGAATGCGTCCCCTTGCGCAAAATGGGGCCCCCCATGGATCGTGGGGCCCTACGCTCAGCACGTGTTCTACATGTAGGGAGGGGCGGCGCTGCCGCAAACTCCCTGTGAAGCATCAATGCATTTCCTAAGTACTATGCTCCCTGCCTTGTTGTCCACTGGTGGGTCCTACTACATCAGCGGGGTATAACAAAGGGAACCAAAATTACTTTAACAACTCACAAAACAACTACAAAGACACACAAAACAACAGCAAAGAGACAAAAAAACAACTGTGAAGACACAAAATGATCAATAAAACGCACAAAAAAGAGTAGAAAAAGCAAAGAAACAAAAAAAAACTGAACCTCAAAGACACCATCCCAAAAACTTTATTTAAAGCCTGCCTCCAGTGAATTTTGATATTTTGCATTATATTTCATATTTTTCCTTTCCTTTACCTTTCCTAACAATGTTGATGAGCCCATTGTTTGCCAAAAATGTTTTGGCAAATATCTTAATTTTAAGCTTACATATCACTATAGTAGAATCTGGGAGTCATACATCATCCTCCAATAGGGTTTATAAAATGTGGCTTCTTTAATAAACAGGGCAGTGCCAATATCGATGCTAATTGATGCGTCCATAGTGAGAGGGCAATAAGGATAGTGTCATGAAACAAAAAGAGCTTTAACAAGAGATTACAGGTCTGAATATTTGTAGTATTTTGTATTTAGATCTAAGAGTTAGGGTTATTGAGCTAATGACTGGTACATACAGAATCGGTATGATACTCCTTTTCCTGATCTTCCTCATTTTTTCTTTAACCCCAGTCTTTCTCTTCCTAATGCCTAAGAGAATGAATGTGTGATTATAACTGAGGAATGAATCAGTCTTGCATTGTTATGGCCAATACCTCCTGTGTAGTGTGTGCTGGGCTGTGTGTTGCACGAGGAAATGGAGGGATCAGAAAGCTATCAGTGATGAGATGAAGGACACACACACACACACACACACACACACACACACACACACACACACACACTGATGAGATGAGGGACATAATGACCCTCGCTTTACAGAGAGAGAGAAATAGATGGGGAGTTAGTAGGACACTTACAACAGCAACTTGAAGTGTTAAAACATGTCTGGATTATTTTGCAGGAGCACGAATGCCAACCCAGTCAGAACATTAAATGCTGGCTTTACAATTCTGCAAACCACTGATAATTTGAAACCCTACATTTCCATTTTCTATTTCATCTTGTGACAACACTGTGCTTATGGTTTGGTGAGTTTTAGGCACACAAACCACTGGCTTAGGGTAAGAAAAGTGTAATTCTTTGGCCTAACTGGAGATGCTCCGACTTGTTGTCAATAATTATGCACACTGAGCTGAAAAATATCCTGTGGTCCCCTCGACAATATCTACAAATCAACCTAACAAATATTGAAACACAGTCTCAAATTGTTGTCAGCCTTCTCGCCCGTAACTTAAGGACATAAACAACTAGAAAAAGTGACAAAATGAATGCAAAGAGAAAACAACCACAAAAAGAGAAGCAAAACTAACACGGAGAAAGAGGATGACAGCAAAGAAACACAAACCACACAGACACTAACCTATTTTAAAAAACTGCATTTAAACACACAAGTACAAAGGATCAAAATAAGGGGCATAGAGGGATATTCTCCTTTAAATTCATTCAGATATTGCTGCTTCATAACTCAAGGAAGCAGCATATACCGTACTTTAGATAACAGAACAGTATGATTGGGTGTGTTGAAGCTTTCAGGTAAGATGTGAATCACTGATCTAAGTGTGGCATGTGCCTATAAGAAATCAAACCTGTTCAAAAGGGGAAATGTTGGAATTGGCAAATTCAATATTTAAGGACAATTTTCAATCATGAGTCTGTGTGACCTCAAGTTTTCTGCAAAATCCCCATGCCTGAATCCAAAAACATGCACCCTAAATTGTGCACATGTTAAATAAACAGAAATAAATAGCATCATGTTTTCTTCTTTAGATCATCACTGTTTGTCCTTCTATGTTGGGCTTCCTATAAATTGACCATACTAAAACCCTTTGGTACCCTAATCCCAATTGTTTCCATCCCTAAGCCTTGAAACATGTTTTATCCTGCCTGTATTTGTTAACAATTCATGCCACTGTCCACATAATCCAGTTTGTTTTATTAGGAATATATAGTATTCACATACCTACTGTATACAACATGCAAATTATTTCTCCATGTCTGAGCTTGTTTTACAAAATCTTGTTAACAACTGCAGACTTCACTGATTAGCACACCGTCAGTCAGAGACGAGGGGCTAATGAGTAGAATCAGCTCCTGTAGTGTTTTGTTAGACTGACAGACTGCAGATTTGAAGGTCACAAAAGATTGAAGAGGTGCTGTGGATCAGTGATGCTTCTTAATTACTTGCATTCATTTCGCAGATGCTTTTGTCCAAAGTGACTTACAATAAATGTGCGTTCCTCTCCAAAGCAAGACAATTTATCTTTTTTTCTGCTGCACTTATGCTTTCTCAGTGTTTCTTGCATGCACACGTGTCGCTATAGAACTGCTAAATTTACTGAACAGTAAGTACAGTGTGAGGTCATAAGAAAAAATAGTCTTTTCAGTAAAAATGTCTATGATAATTGATTGGTCTTAGGGAAAGACCATTAATAAATGAAGTACAATGATAGATCATGACAGCATGAGGTAATCTAGATGAGAAGTACATTTTGTATTTCACACTGTGAATGTGTGAGTATAATAACCATCAAGGAGTCTGTGCCAGTAGGGCTCCCAAACTACCCTTAAGCGCCTCCTCTGCTGTAACTAAGAAATTCCCACTTCAACACTATGAAAATGATACAAACAACCAGTTGAATATAACAGAATACATTGAGCATTAATTAAAATCAAACTTGACTTCAGTGTCTGCAGACCTTCACTCAAACAAACTAAAAACTAAATACAATTATTACTAAAGATGTTATTATATTGGCAGATATAATGTGTTTCACTGATTACTATGACATGCCTATACAAAAAACTCTCACTAAAGTTACATTAAATTACAAAGATTGATGACTGACTGGTTTTCCCTCAGTTTCGATTGAACTAATGACAGACTTGAGTCTGACTTAAGTTTAAACAGTCAAAGATCGAGCAAGTGCTACAACTCAAGACATATAACTCTTCATGCTCTTCACGTCTGTCATGATGGCTGTTAGAGGCTGCTGAGCCCAGTTCAAACCTGCTTGTCTAGTTCTGGTATCCGAAACGCACCTGAAAACCTCCTAAGCTGCTGTCAGCTGGCGGTGCTCTGAGCAGAGTCAGCTAGGAGAGCCTACTTACTGTACACAGGAGTTACAGGATGCGTTCAGGAAACTCCGTAAACCACAGTGTTGAGGCAGCGCAGTGGGAGAACATCAGAGTAAAAACAGAAAACATTTTCTCCATAAAAGCTCAAAGTCCAGAAAAAAGATCCAGTTTCATCACAATCGGTAATATCTGTTGCTATATGCAGCAGATATTACCGATCACTGCAACTGAATCTTTTTGAAGCTGTTAGACTATCTGTCAACTCTCCCCTGTGTTAATCCCAAGCCTGTTTGAGAGAGATCAGATACAAGGCCAATGAGATGTTGCTTAAGGAGACAAGTTATTTTTTCAGGTTCCAGATTTTATTTTGGGTCACCACCATAATAGGTTTACATGTTTTAACGCTCAAAAGATACATCAATTTTCTCATACTGTCCAGTGTTTCAACACTCTAAGATGTTCAGTTTCAGTCTTTTTAAGGCCTGCTGTCCCAAACACCCAATCTTACAAACCACTGAGCCAGCATCGCTCACTGTGTCTCTGGGTGGCTCTGTCATATTTGCAGTTTCAAGTTTGAAGCGTCACTTCTACTGTGAATATAGGCATATATTATGCAAATGTGTAACTTGTTGACATCGTGTGATATCATGAAGTCACAAACTTAAAGGCGGGACTACTGACAAGATGTTTCAGACACCTTAGGAGCAATGTTGTCTGTAGGAGAGAGGAGCTCCTGTTGGCTTGAACTTTGGACTTTTTAACTTTTACAACCTTTTATATGCAGAAGAACCTACATAAAACACTGAAGGAAATAAAATTACTGGAAAAGCATAACAGGTCTCCTTCAATTAATGAATGCAGTCGTATAACCCTTACCCTTAGATGGGCAGGAAATTGATGAGATTAAAATAGTAGATGAGGCATTATAATGTCAGCATAGTGATAATGTAAATAACTAAAGTAAGTACTGTTACCACAGAACATAAACTAAACTCTAAAAAGAGATTTCTTCTTTTAATACTAGATGCACTGATCTATGTGTGTGTCACAACATGTCATCTTTCAGTCATCACTTCTCTAATGTGTGACTCATTTTTCTCTTTATAAGTTTCTTTTTCATCTCTCCTTTTATGTTCCATTCCACTCCTGTTGGCAGAAGTAATTGACATCAATTTAGCGCTCCAGAGCATCAACGTGCTCATGTTCTCATCAAAGTCCATGTCACAACAGTTGGTAGCAAAGACATCTAAGCAGACTGTAACTAGACTACTAGGCTATATTAAAGCACCATCAAACATATACTTTCTGCACACACTGTGAAGATTTCGTGTGTTTGCTGCAACCAGCTGGGACTCATATGTCGAGCTGTGTTCATTGTTGTGACTCATCATCACCACCACATCTCTAAGGATCAAAACAACATTTATTTTTCCCAAATCAAAATGATTCAACAGACTGTGAATAAATATAAAACAAATGCAATAGAAATGACAAGCCATTCATTTTGCAAACGAACAGGGATCACCTACCAAGACACTAAACTTGCAATCCTGTGTGTGTTGGTGCCAGCAGTGAAAAGGAAATAAACATGGGCACAGACCATACTCACACCACGGCCATTTTCCTCTGATGTCACATTCAGGGTGGTTTGAATGTCATATTCAGACTCAGGGATTCTGCATCCTGGAGGACATCGTGCCATATTTCAAAGTAAAACACATATTTGATAACATACAGTACTAGCTTCTATAAGACAACAGCTAATATTAGCATTTAACCACTTCCTATCTTAGATTAAAAAAATACCTGATGTCTCCCTCCGGAGTTTCCGGACCCATCATAATTTCAGTTACTGATTAATCAGAAAGCAGTGAAATGATAACAATTTGTCAGATTCCCTGTGTTTATAAGACTTGCAACATAGCTGCCAACACTCACGCTTTCGCCGTGTGATGTGTGGCAAAAGCATAAGAGTTGGCAGCTATGTTGCAACTTGGAACGTAGCAGCTGTGTTAATGTGGTCTATTGACAAATACATATGGTTTCCTTAGAAAGAAAGCTTAAGTATTGGCAAGTTATTGGGCTTGGTTAAGAATTTTGCTCTGTTGTGATGAAAGGAGCCAGTTGAGTTGTCTGTTTAAAAATGGAGATATATCGGCACATCTAACATGAAGAATACACTTCGGTTGACCCAGACTACGCTGAAGGGATTATGCAAGAACTCACATCTGGAAATGCCTAAGAAGCCCTCAGGGAGTGCTAGAGGATGTGGCTGGGGAGAACTTAGCCTGGTGTTAGCACTACTCAGACCTAGTCAAACATTGGGAAATTGATGGATTAATGGTTATGTGAAATATAACTCTTTTATATGTGTATGTGAGCTTTATGATCACCAAATATTAAAGTGAAACTCTCGCCAAAAAGCAACCAAGGCTTTATTTGCGATTGAATATCAGTCAAACCTTCGTGTAAAAGCATAATTACGACGAAGGACGCACTTTTAAGATTCACCATAGTTGGGTTTTCGGGCACGTTAATTTTGAACGGGAGTGCTAGGGGCACGAGCTTGCTTGACACAACATGAAGCTTTTCTCGTAGCATCACCAGGGTCTCTACACATGAACACGAGCATTGAGAACATTGTTTGTGTACACAGAGTTTATGAAAAAGAAGGTTTTTGAACTACTCATGTTAGCTGCTGCATCTCTGGCGCGCTGCCGTCATGGCAGGCAAAAAGTATCGATCCTTGAGTGCGACCGGCACGCTTGAGGAGTGGTTCACCATTACTCTCCTACCTGTCAGGTCGCACTCGGGGATCGACACTTAAGTCGTAATTATGCTTTTACACGAAGATTTGACTGATATTCAATTGCAAATAAAGCCTTGGTTGCTTTTTGGCGAGAGTTTCACTTTAAACAGACTTTTTTGGCTTCAATTCTGCAGTGAAGAAATTCATGCTGGAATTGTGTGCGCAGGCTGTGTTTGATTGACATATCCCTGATTCTCCCTGAAGCTTTGTTGCTCGTTCTATTTGGTTTTTGACCTTTTTTACAGTAGACATTTTGGCATGTCCTAGCAGAAACTCACATCCAGTCACATCCTGTGGGGATCCAGATGCACAATACTCATAGACTCATAACTAAAGCTGTGTGTAGGCCTTCGCACAAAGACAGAAAAAATCCTTATTTTCACCAACTTTATAAAGCTGTGTATACGTCTGATTCTGTTTTAGAAATCTTAGTCACTGTGGAGGAATGGTATGTTGGATTGTGTCATGGAATGGAATCTTTGATGGCCTAATCGATTAAAATGTTAAGTGTCATGGAATGGAATGTTTGCATGTCCCATGGAATTACATTTTGGTAATTTTCATGGATTGGAATGTCCGGACGTGTCGTGGAATGCAATGTTCGGTGGTCAAATGGAATTAAATGTTGGGAACTGTCTTAGAATGGAATGTTTGGAGGTCTAATTGAATGGAGTATCTGGAACTGTCACGCAATGGAATTTTGGATCATGTCATGGAATGGAATGTTTGGAAATGTCTAAGAATGTAAAGGTGTAAATTCTCACTGAACGAAGTTAGGCAGTGCCAAGGAATGTTGGAAAATGTCTCATAACGGAATGTAAGATGATATGAAATAGAATTTTTTTCGACTTGTCATTGGATCGACAGGTGGGATGTGTCAAAGAATGGATTTTTTCAGAAGTCTGATGGACTGGTTATGTCGTAGAATGGAATTTTGCAATGTGTCATGGAATGGAATTTTGCCGTGTTTCATGGAATGGAGGTTTGGGAAGGGTCATGGAATGGAATGTCGGGACGTTTTGTATAATGGAATGTTGAGCAGGGTCATAGAATGGAATGCTTGTGAGTCTCATAGTGTGGAATGTTGGGATATGTCATGGAATAAAATGTTTGGTAGTATAATCGAATGGAATACTTAGAAATGGCAAGGACAGAATGTTGGGACCCGTCATACAATGAAACTTTGAGATGTGTCATGGAATGGAATTTTGGGATGTGTCAAAGAATACAACATTGGGAGGTCACATTTAGGGATGGGTACCGAATTTGGTTCTTTTATTGGTACCGACCGAATTCCAAATTGTTATAATCGGCCGAAAAAATACACAAATGAGCCGGGTCGGGCCGGGCTTCAGGCTTCCTTTTTTAAAAAACACATTTCATAAAACACATTTCTTGCAGGTAGTAAATTATATATTGTTTGTTGTGAATCATCGCTGTTCACGTGTAGTCAAGAGTAAGTCTGGCTGCCTGCTTAATGGGGAGGGCAGATGCAGACCTGATGCCGCTGCGTGACGTATAGTCGCGCCTATAGCCTGGCTGGAGAAGATGGAATTGGCAAAAAGTAAACTTGCCACAGGCGAATTCACCCTTGCTTTTCGAGGAGTGGGGAAATCGTCTGTTTCTGTCTCTCCGAATATATTTTCCCACTGGTCGAAGCGCGGTGTCTTCTTTGCAGCGGGAGCGGGTGCTGCTGCTGACGTTGACGCAGCACCTGTCTCCTGGCTCGCGTCACCTTTCCGTCTGCTGTCTGTCTGATCATGATAACAAGTGTATGAGGAAAACAATGCAGGCACGCGGGGGGTCAGGCTCGGGCCGGGTTCGGGCAGACAATTCATGCTAGTGTGTCGGGCTGCGTCGGGTTCGGGCTTAAAAACCCGCGGGCCGGGTCGGGTTGTAATTTTCAGGCCCGTTGAGAACTCTAACGGTGACTCCATTCACAAAGGCTAAGGAGACTGCTTTGCCTCACCACAAAGAGCTGAGGAGTGTCACAGGGCTGTGACCGCATTTCTGGTTAAAGGGATGTTTCCCTTTACAACAGTGAACACCCCATGGTTTAGGTATATTTTTTTATTGTATAAAATGAGTTATTATGTGTATGATAGGGCTAATTAATGACAAAGCAGTTAAGGTATTAGTATTTTATCATCATCATTACTTTTATTATTATTTTTTCATAACGGAGATGACAAGGGCTCTCAATCCGAAATACAACCCCCCTAACAGAAATGAACTTTGCAACACACTAATACCAGCTTGGTACAGTGTTGAAATAAGTAGCGTGACGGAGGAGCTAGAAGAAGAAATAGACGACATCCTAGATGACTTTGAAGTGAAGTCCAAAGTGGTAGCTGTTACTGTTGACAACGCAGCCAACATGGATGTAGCCGTCAAGAAAATGAAAGTTTTGAAGATGGGGTGTTTTGCACACACCCTGAATATTGCAGCCCAAAAACTGTACAATGTGAAAAATATTGCTAGTTAGTCAGGGAGGATACGGGCTGTTGTGCTGTGGCTTAGAAGAAATAGCCTTGCCAAGCCTGTCCTCAAAGAAAAACAGAAACTCCTACGTAGGTAGAAGGTTAATAAAAGAGAAATGAAAATCATAGGATGGTAATATCTTTACTATTTTAGAAATACATATTATTTTATTTGTACTCTTCTTCAACTATATTTCACTGGGGCAAAAACTCTGCTATATCTTTGTCTTCTTAAAGGCCTTGCTGAGCATTCCCTCATACTGGATGTTAGAACCAGATGGAACAGCCTCTTCCTGATGGTAGAGCGGTTCATTGAACAGTACCCCGCCATCCAGGCTGCTGCAAGGGACCCACGCATCAAGAAGGCTATGGACAGAGACAGGTAGAGAAAACTGATTTAAAAAATAAGTCAAAGTAAAAGCATGACAAAAATTACACTTATTCTGCTGACACAAAACTTTCTTATATATATGTATATAGTTTGTATTTTTCTCCTAGATTAGAGAGAGTCTCAGATGATGACAATAACAAGTGTGAGGACTTTGTGGACACCATGAAGGTCCTATACACAACCACACTTGCAGTCTCCTCTGACAAGAACGCCACTGCAGGGCAGATCCTCCCCATCCTTGACAAACTGAGGGCCAAGTTTTAGGTAACAGATGAAGATTCTGCATTCAAAAGAGCCATCAAGGAGAAGGTCTGGGCCGCCCTCTCCTGTCGCTTCACAGTATGTAGTTTCAAGTCAACTCATTTAGTAAATCATTCACTTAACGCTGCCATCCAATTGTTGGAATAGATGAAATGGAGGATCACCAATATCATTTTATGTTCTTGAAAGGAATAAGCAAATAAAGAGCTTCAAGGGTTCCTTGAAGAGGCTACGGCGCTAGATCCGCGCTTCAAAGTCAAGGTTCATGACGAGGCTGTTTGGACCCGCCTAGAAAATGCAGCTGTGACACTAAGTGGAAACAAGGTTTGTTCATTGGGGTCATAAAGTAGACTTATGTGTTCTGTTCTAATACAAACATATTGTTCTAATTACTCGTGTATGCTATATTTTAAAGGTTGGAGGAAGGAAGAGAGAGGAAGAAATGTGCAGCAGGAGAAAGATGTTGCAACTGAAGGAGAAGAGGCAGCACCACCAATAGTAAAGAAAAAGCTTTCAGCACTTGGTCAGCTCTTTGAGGATGAAGACCAGGCCCTGCTACTGCAGACGGAGGCAGATGTCAGTACTCCCTTATTGACTGAAAAGGCCAAGAAAGAGCTGCAGACCTACAGGAGCTTTCCAGCAATCCTCAGCTCTGTCAATCCCCTCCTGTGGTGGTGGCAGAAGAGCGACCAAATCCCCATGCTGGCCAGTTTGGCAAAAAAATATCTTTGTGTGCAAGCGTCTTCCACTCCGCCTGAGAGAGTATTCTCCACAGCTGGGGACACAGTCAGCATGGAACGGGCTCGGCTCTTGCCAGATAAAGTGGATATGCTCGTGTTCCTTAAAAAGAACTGTTAAAGATGTGTGGTATGGTTCTTGAATGGGTGGTTTGTTTTAGTTTCTAATATGAAAAATGTTATAGAGTAATTTATACCGTATCGGTTCAAATGCGAAAGGTACCCATCCCTAGTCACATTGAATGAAATGTTGGGTAGTGTCTTAGAATGGATTTCTTGGAGGTCGCATTGAATGGAGTGTTGGGAAGTGTTTTGCAATGGAATTTTGGATCATGTTATGGAATTAAATGGTAGGCAGTGTCGAGGAATGGAATGTTGGGACATGTTATAGAATGGAATGTTCGGAGTCTCACAGAATGTTATGGTGGGATGTATCATAGAATCGGATGTTGGGACATGTCAAAAAATGTAATTTTCAGAAGTCAGATGGAATTTTGGAATGTGTCATGGAACGTAATGTTGGACATTTCATGGAGTATTTGGAAGTCTCATTGAATGGACTGTTGGGAAATAATCAGAATCAGAATCAGAATTCCTTTATTGTCCCACAAATAAATAATAGTAAAAAAGAAACAACATAATAAAAAGGTAAGAAATAGAATATACTCATATATACATATAAACATAATATTGTACAATATGAACATGTAATTATAAATAGTGTGGCAGTGTATTGTTATTTAGAAATAATAAATATGGGTATTAAAAAATGTTCAGATAGCGCAAACCAAACATTAGAAATGAGTTATGTATAGAGTTTGTATTGCACAGTGCATAGTGAGGTCTATTGGGAGCAGTGTGGGTTATAAAGTCTCACAGCAGCAGGAAGGAAGGACCTGTGATATCACTCCTTCACACACTTGGGGAATATCAGTCTATCGCTGAAGGAGCTGCCCAGTGCTGATATCGAGACATGCAGGGGGTGGGACTCCTTCACCAGCAGCGATGACAGCTTATCCATCATCCTGCTCTCTCCCACTACCTGCACTGGGTCAAGAGGGCATCCCAGGATGGAGCTGGCCTTCTTGATAAGTTTATCAAGTCCCCTCCTGCCCGTGCTGAGATGCTGCTGCTACAGCAGACTACTCCATAGAAAATGGCTGATGCCACCACAGGAACAAAGGAACAAAAGTGTATTTGAATGGAATGCTTGGAAGTGTCATGTAATGGAATGTTGGGATGTCTCATGGAATCGAATGTTTGGACATGTAATCAACTAAAATGTTGGAATGGAGTGTTTGCATGTGTCATGGGATGAAGTTTTGTTCATTTTCATGGAACGGAATGTTCAGAAGTATAATTGAATGGAATACTTGGAGGTGTCATGGAACTGAATGTTGGGAAGTGTCAAAGAATGGAACTTTTAGAGGTCTCATGCAATGGAATGTCGGGACGTGTAATCGACTGAAATGTTGGAATGGAATGTTTGCATGTGTCACGGAGTGCAATATTAGGAGCTCAAATTTAATAAAATGTTTGGAAATGTCATAAAATGGAATGTTCATGGAATGGAATGCTTGACACTTGCAAACATTCTGTTTCATGAGACTTTCGCTCTTTCCATTCTCTGACACTACCAAATATTCCATTCCATGACACATCTCAAAATTGTATTCCATGATGAATCCTAACATTCCATTCTGTCATCATTCAATCATCTATTCAGTTTTCAACATGAGAAACAAAATATACACAATAGACACAAAAGCATAAGCATCATATACTGAAATATAGAGGGAAATGGATTCTGTTCAAATATGAAAGTATGAAATACACACAAATGCTCAACAACACAAACATCTGCCTTCTATTTTTCTTTTACAGAGGGCTCACACACATACAGAACTAGTCACAGGTGGCACACTGTAATATAAACAAGAAGCCGAGCTGTTTGAGCAGAAATTAATTATCTACAGATCAAATTCTCCACTGTGAAGCAACACGTAGGGAGAATCAGATACTCTTTTACAGACACAATAGAGAGATAATGAAAGTAGACTTGTTCATTTTGTAGCTGAGTCTTGTTTAATCCTAAAACTATCAGAGGTATTCTGCCACCACATTATTGTAAAAGCACAACTGCCCCATGTCTGTGAAGGAGATGGTATCAGTTTATATATTGTAAAGCTGTTTTTATAGCTAATGAAAAACGTTTGAGACGACCAAATGTGGTTTGTGGTGTGTTAAGAGTTTATATTAATTAAATCAACATTAAGTTAAGAGTTTAAAGGTCTTGCCGTGTATGCTTGTGTATGCTTGTGCTTCTCACTCCCAACTCATCAAATACAACAGCTTGGTCAAAGGCCTTAAGCATCAAACTTTGATGCTCTTCCTACCCTTCTAGTGTCAAGTTTGCATGGGCAAGGGCTTGGCGGTCAATTTTATCAATAATATATAATAGGCTATGTGATGTCTGGTTAGACTTGGTGCTTGGTGACAAACAGTAAACATATTATGACTTTTGATTAGGTTACTTGGTTAGGTTTAGGCACCAAATGTACTTGATTAGGTTAAGCCTTCAAAAGTACTTGGTTAGGGTTAAGGCTCCAAAACTGCCTTGTTAGGTTTAGGCTCCAAAACTACTTGGTTAGGCTCAGCCTCGATAAGTACTAGGTTGGCTAAGGCTGCAAAACTACTCTGTGATGTTTAGACTGCAAACTACTTGGTTAAGTTTAGGCTCCAAAACTATTTGGTTAGGTTTAGGTTCCAAACCTACTTTGTAAGGTATAGGAGAAGATCATACATTGAGCCAGAATAGCTACGCTCAGCCATGTAACTTAAGTGGCGTAACTTATGTAATTCATCTCACAAAACGTCAGATAGGTCAGTACACACAGTTAAGTCAGCTGACTAACACCATTTATGTACATTAATTTACTTACATAACTAAAAAACTAAATCACTTGACTCTTGTTCCTAAATGGGGCATGAACCCTGTACTCAAGAGGGAAAGTCCAGTGCATGACCATCCAACCCTGTTCAACCCTGACTCAGACCATTTCTTGCTCTTTATACCACTGCACTAGAGGGACACTTCAAAAGGTGACTAAAATGTCAAACCAAGAAACATAGGGCTGCTGACCCGGTTGCTGTATTTTGTTGGGAGTGAGAACAGGCTGGTGTTCAAAGATTCTTTTGCATTTTCTCATTCATATAATGTTCCATCTCCTGAGTTAGGCCAGTGCCTTGGGCACCTTTGATGCCCCTGCAGGACAGAACCCGCTCAGTGTCAGAGAGAGAGAGAAATAGAGAGACTTAGCAACCGGAGTGTTGCTAAGTAAACAGCAACAACAATGCTCTCTTGAATTATCTTTAATATGTAGTGTTTTTCATGATGAAGTCGATGACAATACAAAGTAACCAAGGATAACAATGAAGATGAATAGTCCAAGATACATTTGAGCGAAAGAACGAAGAATTTCCATCAACTACAAGCAAAGAAAAAGGACCAAGACACAAATGCGTCTGTCAGCTAAGTGCCAGTTAGCTAGCAGCTAGCAACCAACAATAACTGCCACGGAACACTGTCTGATCAGCCTGAGAGGACCAGTCCAAGTAAGCTAACCTACTAACTGAAAAAAACTGAAGTTAATAACTGAGAAAAACAAGGAAAGCTGCACCAAGGAGAAGATTTTTTTTTTTTTTTTATTTATTTATTTTTTTAACTCTAAGAAGAATACAGTCAGCCAGACACAATGATACAAGGCTGTGATATACTGTATCCAAGCCACATCACAACTGTTAAGGCCAAAAAGACCTTCAAACTGAAAGTCCTACAGGAGTCACCTGAGACAGTTATAGCAGACTTTACAGTAACAGAAAAGGGCAAGGTAAAGTCCAACCTTCTTTTCTTCACACACAACCCAAAAGCATGGCATTCAACTTTCACCGAAGCCTTCATGCATATAAAGAAGAATGGTATCAGCAAAGGAAGACAGATTACGGTTTATGAAGATGAAGAAAAAACCTGCCCAATGTTTACCATTAATATCTATAATAATGGTGCAGTCATGGTCCAAGGATCTGAAAACTGTCTGGACAATTTTCAAAATTTTTCCAGAAAATAAAAGAGGAGGCTGAAAAGGAAGCAAAGGACAGCTCAACATATTCAGTGGCAGACAGCACAAACAAGACAGAGAGCTTCATCATATCCAGCAACCCTTCAGTTACTCTCTCTCCTGGGTCCACTCGTAGATTCACCAACAATATACAAACTATCAAAGAAGGACTCTCAGTGTTGGAGAGGGAATTCATGGAGTTCAGAGAGAAAACTATGGCCAGCCTGAATCAGAAAATCTTCAATAATCAACCAAACAATGAGACCCACACTCTGATTCTTCAGCAACGAGACCAAATCAGAGAACTACAACAGGCCATCAGAGAGCTGGTATACAATAACCAATCACTGAGAATGATGCTTCGGACAACAAGAGAGGACATCACCAACATCAAACAAAGCAGCACCAGACCAGCACTAGAAGAAGAGGTTCACCACCAACCCATAACCTCTACCGCTCCTCCTCTTATGTCTTGCTATTCAGATGCCATCTCCCCTCCATCCGAAATCAATCCTCCAAAAGCTCCCAAACCCCCAGCCTCCTCAATTCTCAAACCCCTCATTCTCCGAGCCCACTTACCCCTCAAAAGTCCCCAGACCTCTCTGCTGACCACAAGCCTAACAGCAGACCCAGCAAACCTACACACAAAGAAATATAATTCCTCTGTTACTCCAATGGGAAACACATCAATATGGCACGTCTATTCCCAGAAAAGAAATCTGTGAAACTTTGGAGCCCCACCACAGAGAGGGCCATGGAACACCTGTCCAGTGGAGAGTTTACAGGTGTAGAACATATCCTCATCCACACCGGCTCAAACGATCTCACCAGAAGAAGCGATGATATTCCCACAGCACTATGGCAGCTTGCAAAAAGAGCCATCGTGAACTTCCCAACTTCAAAAGTAATGATATCCACATTACTTTCTCGCTCAGACATTCCCCAAATCATTATTCACACTATTAACTCAGATATCACCAGGAGCTGTACTCATCTCCGTAATGTTAGTATAGCACAACACAGCAGAATAAATTACCAACATCTGCATGATCACATCCATCTCAACAACAGAGGAGTAAAACTTTTTGCCAAAAAGATTAAAGAGACAGCTCTAAACAGAGAACGCTACCCCCAGAACCACCAACAGCACCACGGGTACCCTCAAAGTCATCAGCAGCACCAGAGAGACCTCCATCAACTCCAGGAGCACCAGAGAGAGAGGCAACCCCCCCAAGGAGCAGCAGAGATACCCTCACACCCACCAGCAGCACCAGAGAGACTTTCAGCCTCTCCAGGAGCAGCAGAGGTACCCTTACATCCACCAGGAACACCAAGGAGACCCGCAGCCTCTCCCTCACCATTCCCAGGTGCATCAAAGGTCCTCTCCCCCAAACCAGAAGAACCACAGTGGCCAGCAGTCCCCAATGCAGCACCAGCGAGATCTACCCCAACAGCACCAGAGACATCTCCAGCAAAAGCAGCAGCATCCCCACCATCAGCAGCGACACCAGGTCCAACAGCAGCAGCAACATCACCACTTTCAACAGCTACACCAGACCCAGCAGCAGCCCTAGACCACAGCTGCATACACCCACACAGAGAGACTCCTACGCTGCTGTTGCTTCCAGAACAAAGGTTCCTTTAGAGCAAAATCAATTAAGAGACATTATCTACTCCTTTGTTACAACGTTAATAGGTTAAACCGACCATTTGGTACATTTTAAATCTGCTTTAGTACAGTACAAACTTTAATTAATTTAGATTTGGTTACATATTGAATACTTTTTTGTTAAGCTCTACATTTTATAAAAGAGGGAATAGCATCTTTTTCACTTAGCAGTTGGAATATTCAGGGATTGTACTCTTCAACCTTTCAAATCCTGAATTTATAGAGTATAAATAACATTGATTTGATCATCTTACATGAAACATGGAGACATGATAACACTCCATCAAATTGCCCAAGTAACTATAACGAACTGAGTCTGCCCTCCTTAAAATATCCCCACATAAAAAATGGACGACACTCTGGAGGAATAATTATTTGGTATAGACAGGAACATCACAATTATATATTGCCAGTCAAAAAAGGGAAAACACATATCTGGCTGAAAATCAGCAGAAGACTTCTTGAAAACTCTACAGATGTTTATCTGTGTGCTATTTATTTACCACCTTCAAGCTCACCATATTACTCAGAAGGATATCTCCATGAAATTCAGAAAGTCACTTGGCTCCACATTGTTATGCGGAGACTTCAATGCCAGAACTGCCAGAGAAATAGATTT
Organism: Diplodus puntazzo; assembly: GCA_963678695.2. Lineage (NCBI taxonomy): Eukaryota > Metazoa > Chordata > Actinopteri > Spariformes > Sparidae > Diplodus > Diplodus puntazzo. The sequence goes on along the minus strand of OZ023175.1, from coordinate 23,561,956 downwards.
CATTAATACAGATGGCAATAATCATTTTGATGTATCCCCTCTATACCAACCCTTCGTTACAACACATAGACATAGCTATGATAGTATAGTGAACAAGAGTGGAAAAGAAGTTTTACAAATGTACAAAGCCCTGGAATTGTACATAGTTAATGGTAGAACACGAGGAGACTCCCTGGGCAGGTTTACCTACTGCTCTGTATTGGGAAATAGTGTCATTGATTATGCAATCACAGATATCTGTCCAGAAAGTATAAGTGCATTCACAGTTTTACCACAACGCCCCATATCAGACCACAATCAGATCACACTCTATCTGAAAAAAGAAGAGACCCATACCCAGAAACATGCCCCCGATGACAACCTGATACCTCTCCCAAAACATTACAAGTGGACAGAGAAAAGTCTCACTGATTACACCAATTCATTTAACATCACTAATATACAAACCATGCTAGATACTTTCCTATGTAACCAATACCTGCTAAACAAAGATAGCATACATTTAGCCACTAAAGATTTAAATCAGATATTTATGAAACTAGCAAAAGAGTCTAAAATGATAAGACCAAATGCCAAATCAAACAAAAAGCAAGCAAAAGAACAATGGTTTGACAATGAATGCTCCCTTTTCAGAAAGCATCTCAGAAACCTGTCAAACAAGAAACATAACAATCCTGAAAACCAAGACCTGAAACAATATAAGAAAATTATCAACCAAAAAAAGACCAAATATACTGAAGTTGAATTAATCAAAATTGAAAAGGCAATAGACCAAAATTATTTTTGGAACCTGTGGAAAAAATGTAGTTCAACCAAAAATGAAGATAGCATTAAAATTAAAGATGGCAATGTTTGGAAAAACTATTTCTCAAATTTATATCTAAATCCAGAAAACGATGGTTTAAACACACAGCAGATGTCCATAATTGACAAATTAAAATCATTAGAAAATGCAATAAAAGACAACCAAAATGCTTTGGACGGTCTAATTACACTTGAGGAGCTACAAGAAAAACTTGCTGATCTTAAAAATGGAAAGGCTTGTGGCATCGATGGCATCAGGACAGAAATGCTGAAATACAGTTGTAATAAACTTAAACTGGCTATACTAAAATTATTCAACATAGTGTTAAAAAGTGGAATTTACCCAACAATTTGGAACGAAGGATTGATTACTCCTATCTAACTATAGAGGCATCTGTGTAAATTCTAATTTAGGGAAACTATTTTGTAGCATACTAAATTCAAGAATACTGTCCTACCTCACTGATAGCAATGTATTAAGTAAATCACAAATTGGCTTTATACCCAAACATAGAACAACAGATCACATATTTACTCTCCATACTCTAATCCAAAAACATGTACATCAAAAAAATAAAGGGAAAATATATGCTTGCTTTGTTGATTTCAGGAAAGCTTTTGATTCAATTTGGCACAATGGTCTTTTCTATCAGTTACTCAGAAATGGTATTGGAGGCAAAGTTTATGATCTAATTAAATGGAAATACTCAATGAGTGTGCTATAAAAATTGGAAAGAAAAGAACTGATTTCTTCGAACAGTGTCGCAGGGTCCATCAATGTTGTAATATGTCCCCAACACTTTTCAATATATATATTGACCAATTAGCAAAACTACTTGAAAACTCCCCAGCCCCAGGACTTGACTTGGAGGGGAAAGGATTTAAGTGTCTGTTTTATGCAGATGACCTCCTACTGTTATCACAAACAGAACAAGGAATGCAAGAATATCTGGACATACTCCATGATTATTGTGTAAATTGGGCAATCAGAGTAAACCTAGATAAAACTAAAATTATAATATTTCAAAAGAAAGCAAGATCACAATCTAGAAAGTATCAGTTTACTTTGGGAGAGAGAACACTGAGCCACACAATGGAATTCACTTACCTTGGCCTAACTATCACTGCTTCGGGTCATTTTGTTAAAGCTGCGAGTTCACTAGCAGATAAAGCCCGTAGAGCATATTACAGTATACGAAAAGATCTATTCAAATTAAACCCCCCAATTAAGATCTGGCTTAAAATTTTCCAAAGTGTTATTGAACCAATCCTCCTATATGGAAGTGAAGTTTGGGGCCCCTTAATTAAACAAGAGCACTGGGACTCAAACCCTGTTGAAAAAGTGCATCTTGAATTCTGCAAAAACATACTCAGAGTCCACAGAAACTGCCCAAACCATGGCTGCAGAGCAGAGCTGGGCCAGTCCCCCCTCTTAATTAAAATCAAAAAGAGAACTATTAAATTTTGGAAGCACTTGATAGAGTCTGATGTAGACTCATACCAGCACAGAGCATACTTGGAGCAGCAGGGCTGTCTGAACCCAGATAATAATACCTGGAATGGGACAAATGAGGAAATCAGATTGACAAGTCAAAATGACACTACAAAAATAATTCCATACTTACAAATAAAATAAATCGACAAAGATAATAAACAAAAATATTGCCAAAAATGGAAAACAGAAACTCAAACAATCAATAAATTAGAACTTTATAATTTACTGGACAGAGAATTCCAAATGGCCCAATATCTAACCCAAATAAAAAAAAACCCAAAAAGACAAACCCTTACAAAATATAGACTCAATGACCATAAACTTGCCATTGAAACTGGTCGCCATAAAAGAGAATGGCTAGAAAGATCAAAAAGAACCTGTATCCACTGTGACACTGGAGAAGTGGAGACAGAAACTCACTTTCTCACAAACTGTCCCAAATACAAAGAAATTGGAGAAAAATTCTTTCCCAAATTTAAAGAAAAAATCAAATTAAATCCCAATCCTTCTGGGAGAAGACAGTTCTGCTGTAGAACTCGCAGGAAAAATACGTCACTGCATGTCACACATTAAGAAATGTTTCAATGTAAGTCTGTAAGACTCATTTATTTCTGTTTATTGATACTATCATTATTCTCATCATCACTTATTATTTTATTATTGTTTATTATTTTACACACACACACAATTATTTTCTTGTTTTATTTTTCTTAAATTTTACTCTATTTATATATGTATATATTAACTTATGAATCGTAATTTTGTCCTGTTTAATTGACTCTTTATCCTTTAGCAACATAGTCTCTGTGACATTCATGCAAATAAAGCAAATTGAATTGAATTGAATTGAGAGACAGAGAGAGAGAGAGAGAGAGAGAGAGAGAGAAAGAGCGAGAGAGAGAGCGAGAGAGAGAGAGGGAGAGAGAGATAGAGAGAGAGATGGCATTATTCAGTGAGTCACATGTAATATTCTTACATTGATAGGGCAATTTTGAGGCAGAAATTCATGTGAAATCACTTCATTCTGTATATTCTTTGTATCCTTGACATTCTAAGTAATTCTTAAGTAAGTCTTCTTTTTCAGTCAGACGCACTCAATTTCTCTCAGTCTGTGCTCATGTAGCTCAAAGTTTTAAGCAAATTACAAATGCCTTTACTTTACAATTTGAAGAGCAGCCTGGCGCTTCTGAGAGCGACCGTGGGTGAAGCTGGTCCAAGTGTGCCGGATGGTGTTAAATATATCAGCCATCAGGTCCTGATATAAAATGGTGATCGCCCCAGATTAAGATCTTATTAAGATGAACCTCAGTGTTGGACATGGTGGCATGCTGAAAAGCTGTGATACTGAGTCATCCTGAGAAAACTGAAGAAACCAGTGTCTGGACAGCATTTTGGTTCTGATTCATTAGAATTTTATTTGAACCATATAACAGTTTCCACACAATCTACAGCTGTTTTAATTTGGACAGGGTGGTCTAAATATGTTATGGGATACAGGTGATTTTCTGTTGATCTCTGCTCATGGTTCAGCCTCCATTTTGCATGAATATTATGTAAATCAACATCATATCAGTGTGGCATGTATAAATCAGCTTAGCAGACCTGTCCCTCTCAAACTATATATCAAATTGAACACAAACACATCGAAAAGAAATACAAGACAACAACTTTTATGATTGTCAGAGCTTCACATCTCTACAGATGGTATGTTAAAACTCAATTGCTTCTTCAATAATGTTAATATACAATAGACTTTACCTATAGCTATTATTGGAGCTATGATATATTGTAAGCAATTGATAATATAAATGTATTTTTTCTCCCTGACTAACAAAGGTCATCATCAGCCACACATGTATTTTATAAATAGAATAAACCTGCACATTTAGACAGATAAGATCAAAATCTCCCCAATTTCAGAAAAAGAAAAGTTTTGAGTCATCATCTAAACCAATCAGATGTTAGATCAGATGAGAGTCAGCCATTTCACATCATGCCCTGGGTCTTGTAGTCTGCAGAGAGAACTTTCCCCAGAAGCCTGTGGCACTTCCATTTTGTCGACTGGATATGAATCATTTTTCTCTTGCATTTGTTTTTGGGGTTTGTGTGTTTTTGACTTTGCATCATTTGTGCATTTCAATGTTTTTCCTGATTGAAGGTTTTCGGTCGTTTGGCGCATTTGTTTAATACGCTGTATTTTGTGTATTTGCAGCGCATTTCCTAAATTTCTTGTGTTTCGTACAAGTATTACATAAGTTGCATTGGTTTGCCTTTGTTACCCACTGTAGTTCTCTACAAAAGATACATGTTCAACATATACACACAACATTGTTATTAAAGGACATCTCTCTATAAAAGCAAGGAATCTCTGTCTGTTTGTCTGTCTGTCTGTCTGTGTGTGTGTGTGTGTGTGTATGTGTCTGTGCCTCAAATATCTCTGCGGATCAGGATCAGACTGACCTGAGAGTTTCAACATGGCTGCTGCGTGGTTCAATGGTGTGCAACTTCGCATTTGTTTGGATTGCAATGATACCGTGAATAAATTATTTCATAAATGCTTTACAAATTCGGGAGCATTGTCAATGTCCACCGGAGCCACCACAGTCACGTGCGCACCAGAGCCAATCACTGCAGAGCTCAAACCCACGACATACCTTAAGAAACAAGCGGATTTGCGAATTTATACCTGCAGTGGCGCGAGCTGGGATTTTGCCGGCAGTTCGTTCCCGTTCTGTTCTGTTCTGTGCATCTAAACTGACTGTTGTGGATTAGTGAGACTAAACGAGTCCGGACCGAGTCTGTTCGGGTCTGAGGAGATCCGGGGACGCGCGGACAACAAAGTGGAATCGGAATCTGTGGATGTTCGTGTGTAGCTAGCTGCTAGCTGCTAGCTGCTAGCTGCTAGCTGCTAGCTGCTAGCCCACACGGCCCACCTCCCGAATCGACGGACCGGACGCACCGGCACGTCCAAAACCGGACTTAGGGTAAATAACGTCCGCCAGGCTTTTTCGTGAACATTGCCGTCACGTTTGTGTGTGGTGCAGGAAGAAACGGTAAAAACGGCTTTTGTCATGAAAGTGTCCAAGCAGCAAGTTTGGTTGTTGAGGAACAGGAAGTTGTGGGAGGGACGTCGGCGGATGAGTGACAGCAGCAGTGATGTGTTGGAGACAGCAACAGAGATAGCGAGTTTTGAGAGTTGAGAGATTTGTGACATATAGCGTGTTTGGAGTGTATAGTTAGTGTGTTATATAGTGTTTGGTGTAGTGTGTTTAGTGTGTAGTGGAGTCGTTTTTTTGTGTTGTGAGTCAAAACAAGGAGGAGACTGCTGAATGTGGAACAGGCAGGAATGAGCTGAGCCCTGAGCCTGAGGCATTGCCTGCATTTAAATGTAAATAGTTACACATATCTTTGTAAATTTCAAAAACTTATGCACAAATTTAGCAAACAACAATTTATATTTGCATTATAACTAATGCAACTGGTTCATTAAACATATTTGTGGTTTTCACAGTAAAAAATCTAACTTTTTCCTACTCTGATTTTATGTTATTTTGTGATTTTAGGTTGATAGTGTTAATATAGTATGTCAAAATGAAAAAATAACTGTACAGTCACACATGTGAGGTTGTGCTGAAAATACATGCTTCCTACGGGCACTGCACTAGTTATACAAAACCCATTAGGGAGTTAAGTTAGTTCAAACTCTAAACTCCATCGACAAATCAGAACTAATTGCTGTGTGTTACGCTTTATCTCTCTTAATGTTTAATTACTACTGCAGTGAAACCCCATGAAACTGTCATTTGTCTCTGCTTGTTGTCCAGGCATAGAGTGGAGATGATATTCTGCATGACTGACCAGAAAGAAACATCTTAGATTAGGTTACTAGGAACAAGTGTAAGTGACTCTGCGAAGGCGAGTTCTGCATCTATATGTACATCTCCATCACCTATTTTCCCTGTCCAATGGGACAGGGGACGGAAGGAAAACCCTGAGACTTTGCCTACAGAAGGACCTCATTTCAATTTCAGTACCCTTAGACAAAAAATCTGGAGCGAGATCCTCACTCATAAACTTGTGGAAAACAGTAAAAGGTATTCGGATGAGTTTTGTAGTTTTGTGGTAGGTGCCCTGTATATTTAGGCCTTTGTTACACACTGCTCATCATTTACAGTTTGATCAAAGTGCAGAAGTCTACATTTTCTACCCCCTTCTACACACACAGCCGGACACACATGTGGGAATCACCTACACACTGACATGTGTCAGCAGACTCTTTGCACCACAGACCAACAGACAGGCACATCCAGCTGGTTTGCTTCCATCAGAAAGTCAGGAACAGCAGTGATTCCAGCTGGAGTCGTAATTGATTGAACCATTCAGCTAGAAAAATAGTAAAGAACCATTTCATCCTTTTCCCACACAGACATACACAAACACACACACACACACACACACACACACACATACACACACACACACACACACACACACACACACACACACACACACACACAGTGCATGCAGTGCTTTGGGGTTAGACATGGCAGGGAAGCGAGCCCCTACAGTACCTGCACTGCAGGAAATCTCTTTTAATCAAAAGAGGTGTCGAAATCTTACACACTATCAGGCTCTGACCGTGGGAATGCAGCTGGTGAATGTGTGTGCAGATGTCTGTGTGTATAGGTATCTCTCTCTCTGACAGAAGATGATGATGTGTTACTTTGAAGATAATTGTTTTTCCATTTTTTTCCCTGTGTTTTCACACCAGTCATCACATAGTCACCAAGATCACAGTCAGCTTCCTAAGTTTTACACTGTGTGCCTTTACTTTTTTTTGCTTTTCAAAAAGATGAAACACATCAAGGGATGGATTAAAAGTAGAGAAAACACACACAGCCAAATCTCCTCTTGCACAGCACGAGCAAGTTCTTCTTTTTGTAATTCAAAATCGCACAGTTCTGAATTACCATTTTGGGGATATAATGACATTTAAAGATGTATATTTTAGACCTGTTGGGTAAGGAAAATTATTATAGCCTTTTTTCAGGACAAATTAGCTTATTTAACACAGAGGTCAGTTAATCAATGAAGCAGTATATACAGTATATCACCAAACTTACTTTAAATGTGCCCCCATAAGGCTTAATGAACCATTTGATACTGCATTTTATGCATTGGCATAAAAGATTTGGAGTATTGAAATGGGATTTTTATACATAGTCTGACATATTAGACATAAACTGTGGGTACAACAACAACATTAGCAGCCTATATCCTCTCAACAATGGGAAATAACCATAACAAACTCAGAGCTCACAAAATACAATGGCAAAAAGTAAAGAAGCTTGCAGCTATTAACCTCTTGCAGGGATTTAGTCAGTTAATACCAGGGCTTGCCACTCCATGTGGAAATGTTCCACTTGTATCCCCAGTCCCATGTAGCTAGTAAATACTGACTGACAAATAATTAGGGTATTGTAGTACAATGGGACGAGGCCTGAGTTTGTCTGAAGATGGCGCTATGTACCTGTGATAACTGTGATAGAGATGTAAAATAACTTGGCAGTGCCTCCAATAACTTTTAAGAAGTAACACAAAATCTGGTACTTCCCCTTTAAATCAAAAGTTCACTTTAACCTGTTTATCACTTATTTATATAGAAAGTATCACCTTTGCAACTACAACACAGGATTTAGTTAAAACAGCAAGACTTATTTATTACAAAGTCACAAATTGGTCTTTTGGAAATTAGTTAACTGGTTCACTGTTGTCCTTTAAGTATGCACTGATAACAGTGTTCAGGACTCTCACACCCTGCTTTAGCAGATTTACAAATGACCCATGATGAACCCACAGAGAAAGGTAAAATCAAAATGACAAGAAAACTCAAATGTCGACAGCCCACACTCACACACACATTCACACCGGGCTATTAAATGTAAATAAAAGAAAACGTGGCGGGCCTGGTCGATGCTTGTGAGCGTTGAGGCCAGAAACAAATGGCTGGTTCGCTGGCTACCCAGCATAAACAAAAAGCATGTGCACGGTGTTAGAGGTGTACTCACAAGTCCACCAGTCAGAGATGAAGATTGGGGAATGGGGGAAGGGCAAAGGGCAAGGTGCAGTTTCAGCGGCAAGGGTATGTGGGGTGTAGCACACGCTGCGGTGAACCAACGCTCAAGTACAGCAGCTACAGTCTCTCTCCAACGGTCCAGGTCTCTCCCGGTCCTCACTCTCTCCCTTTTATGGCAAATGTCCGATCCTGAATCACATAATTCCTCTTAGTAATTAAGCTACAGGCTAATTCATGGCAAAAAACCCACAGTATTTAACAAATGAGCAATTGCTAGCTGCAATGCAGAATTAACAGTGTGAAAATCTATGAGCACACTAAGCTAAAAGCTAGCAGCGATTAGCAATTCAGCTCGTCTTTTACACATTACAATCAAACAACAGCACCAAGTACGTTAAAACACATGTTTTTACCTCTGGCAGCTTCTCAGAGTTCACACATATCAACCACAGGACGACTCTCCGTCAATCTTGGAAGTTAGGAGTGTTGCTCCTTTACTTTTACTGTTTACAGCTATCCTGCTTGGATGCCACTAAGGCCGCTTCTGCTGTCGCTAACTAGTGTTGTGTCGGTCGCGAATGTGTCGTTCGAACGAATGAATCTTTTAAGTGAACGGAATCACTTCATGAACTGAGTCGTTCCTTTCTCAGTTCAGTTGAGCTCAGCCGCTAGCATGCCGGCCGGGAGTGGAACTGCCGCGACTCACTCAGAGAACTGTGAGGACGTGATTCACGTTTGCGCTGTGATTCGTTCATGATTCGCGAACCTACTGCACACAGAGAACTGTTGCTGAGGACGTGATTCTCGTTCACGTACTGTGCTGATAGTGGCGCTGTGTCACTCACTCACTCAGGGCAGAGGAGTTGATTCACGTTCAGTAACCGTACTGCTAAAATTAGCGCTGTGTTGCTTACATCCGTGTAGCATCATGTTAAGTGATTTTACTGCACAGTAAAAGTCACTCACGTTCGCGAACGTGATTCACGTTCACGCTGATTCAGTGACAGCGCTGCACGAACGTGATTCACGTCCTCAGCAGAGACTTCAGGCAAAGATGGCACAATTGGGCGTGCCAAAATGCGGATGTACCAAGCTTTGATTGGTCGCTGTATCATGTAGATTCTTTAGCCAATGAAATTCAAACGTGGGACGTTACTTGGACATACTCGTCTCTCTCTAGTCCGGCAGTATATCTGGTTTTTCTTGGATTGAATCCAAGATGACAGTAAGTAGCCCTTGTTTAAAGTTATGATGGTATGTTTTCACATGTCATTAAAGCTCCGTTGTGTTTAGGCTTATATTTTTGGTGGCGTAGAACTGGGGCTTAATTTATCATTGTGGACGCACACACACACACACACACACACACACACACACACACACACACACACACACACACACACAACACACACACACACACACACACACACACACACACCTCCTTCCCACTGCATCTCTGTTCCGTTTTCTTTCCGCTTATCCGTGAGGGTCGCGGGGATGTTGCCGCCTTTTTCCCCCTAAGGGGTTGTGGGGCTTACTGGGGCCAAATCCAGTTTACTCCATGGGCGAAGGTCAGGGTACACCCTGGATGAGTCGCCAGCTCATCGCAGGACCATGCTGCATCTCTTATTTTCGGTAATTCTAGAGTTTCACGCACACACACACACACACACGCCCACACCCACACCCACTCACTCACTCACTCACACACACACACACACACACACACACACACACACACACACACACGCACACACGTGTTCTTAATTCAAAGAGATGTGTGTTTTAAAAAGCATGAATAATACTTACCTGGTGGATGATGTTATGTTATGTTTTTGTATGGTTTCAGAATTTCATTCTGTGTTTATTTCAGTTGTTTGGTAGGTGAAGTTAAAGATGAATCCTGTGCTAAGGACAGGTGGTTTCATCTAATAGGGAAAGGCCCAGGTTTAGTGTATATATCAGCCAGTCTAACCTGAGACAGGGTGGGGTGATCATGGGGCACAACATTGCTGGTGCTCCCAGGGTGGTGTTAAGATGGCTGTGTATGACTTTATGCACATAAGTTGTTTTATAGTGTAGGTGTGTGTGTGCGTGCGTGCAATGCAGTATATGCTTTAATCAAAATATTTTTGTCTCAGCACATCTCAGTGCAGAACCTAGCAAAAGGTCCTGTACCTTTGACCCTATGCCAGACCTGTTGCAACAAGTATCATTGCCCTGTCTGCCTCCCTGCAGTTTTTGAGCCTACTGAGTGCTATGCCTGTGTGTGTACGCACATAGAGTCACACAGACTAAAAGCTGTCCTGCATAGAAGTAAGCAGAGTAGTGTTTGCAGGAAGTGTGATCCTTGAGGGAGTTCCAGGGGGGGGGCCAGCTAAATGATAATGTAGTGTGGCTGCATTGAACAAACAGCTAATTTTGACATTTTTTTTCAGAATTTACAATATTCATTTGTCACTTGGAGTGCTGCAAAATGAAACATTTCCACTGCCCATACTTCCCCAAGACATGCATCAACAGAGCCACATTTTTGAAACACCTTGCGAAATGTGAGAAGTCTGTGACACCATCTATGACAATCCAAATGCTACAAGACACAGCTACAGTGGCTCAAGGCAGAACAGCCATGTCCCCAGGCACCTTGATGTCCTCAAGCACATCAGCGAACCCATGCACCCCAATGACCCCAGGCCCCACGGCAGCGACCCCAGGCCCCACAGCAGCGACCCCATGCGCCCTAATGAACCCAGGCCCTACAGCAGCGACCCCATGCGCCCTAATGACCCCAGGCCCCACAGCAGCGACCCCATGTGCCCTGATGACCACAGGCACCACAGCAGCGAGCCCATTTGCCCTGATGACCCCAGGCCCTACAGCAGCGACCCCATGCACCCTAATGACCCCAGGCCCCATAGCAGCGACCCCATGCGCCCTAATGACCCCAGGCCCCACAGCAGCGACCCCATGTGCCCTGATGACCACAGGCACCACAGCAGCGAGCCCATTTGCCCTGATGACCCCAGGCCCTACAGCAGCGACCCCATGCACCCTAATGACCCCAGGCCCCATAGCAGCGACCCCATGCGCCCTAATGACCCCAGGCCCCACAGCAGCGACCCCATGTGCCCTGATGACCACAGGCACCACAGCAGCGAGCCCATTTGCCCTAATGACCCCAGGCCCCACAGCAGCGACCCCATGCACCCTAATGACCCCAGGCACCACTGCTGCGACCCCATGCGCCACAGCAGCGACCCATATACCCTGATGACCCCAGGCCCCACAGCAGCGACCCCATGCGCCCTAATGAACCCAGGCCCTACAGCAGCGACCCAATGCGCCCTAATGACCCCAGGCCCCACAGCAGCGACCCCATGCGCCCTGATGACCCCAGGCACCACTGCTGCGACCCCATGCGCCACAGCAGCGACCCATATACCCTGATGACCCCAGCCCCACAGCAGCGACCCCATGCGCCCCAATGACCCCAGGCACCACTGCTGCGACCCCATGCGCCACAGCAGCGACCCCATGTGCCCTGATGACCACAGGCACCACAGCAGCGACCCCATGCACCCTGATGACCACAGGCACCACAGCAGCGAACCCATGCGCCCTGATGACCCCAGGCACCACAGCAGCAACCCAGTCCGCAGTGACAGCAGCCACTCCTGTGTCACTAGCAAAAATACCCTGGACATTGAGACCATCTACTAAGGAGTATACCAAATGTCCCAACTGTGGTTTGTTGCTTTACAAACAAAATCTGAGGAGACATATTTTAAGGAAGCACACCTCAACTATCAATGACATCACAGCCGACAATTATTTGAAGAGTCAGTGCACTGACGATAAGAATGGAGTGTTTGCAGTGGCGAGTCTTTACGGGGGACCTGTTTTTCCATCCATGCCATTAAAAAAACATGGGGTACTAAACACAGAGTTGTTCGCGAAGTGGAGGAATGCAATGCAATGGCTGACTTCAAAAAAATTAGCTGTCTTAAGTCGAACCAGTGTCCTCATCTACGCTCAATAGATTATTGCAAATCAGAAGAATATGACCCACATGCTGGACTTTCACTGGTAGCAGATGAAGACTCTTTTGAAAACTGTGTGGATCAGCCCCACCTCCCAGTATATCCACCAGCGAACCAGGAACTTGGAAAGATGGTGCACTACATCTATAACAATAACAAACTACCAGCTGTGTTGCCAGTAAACGTTACACAGCATATTTCACATAGAGAACTCTTCCCTACACAACTGTTTCCTAAAGAGACTTTCTGCACACATTGTCCTAGTAACATACCACTGATGGAGCCAGTAATGATTGCAGGCAAAGCAAGGATACTCACTTTGACCTCTGTGATTGAAAGTATGTATAGCTTTGTATTGATAGAGATAACCTTCCTCATATGTGTCAACACTGCATCTTGGCTACCTACCGTTGTTACTACATTATCTGCAGGGATATCCACCTTCTGTAGGAGATTTCCACAGTGCAACCTCATGTACCGTTACCAGGAATGGAGGGACGGTTTGTACAACTACAACGATCACATAATCATCAGCCTGCACCTGTGTTTATTTTTTAGAGGATCGATCGAGGTATGGCTTAAGTTGTGTATAGCTCCATAGGCTATCTTATAGTTTAGTTTCCTATTATATAACTGTCTGCTCTCTCTGTTGTGTTAAAAGCTAGAGTTTAGTTTCACTTGTTAAAAATTAAAGAATGATAAGGGCAGCTGGATTTGTATACAGGTGCCTTTAAACACTTGGCACCTAGCAAAGCCTTTTTGAGGAGAACATTCTTTGAACATTTTCAAAAACAGATCTACAAGCTCACATGTTGCAACGTTACATCACGTTTTTTGTGCTTATCAATGCCAAACATTGACTGAGGTTGAATTTTCTGTCATTCATTACTAATATAATCTCTTTTTAATGCTTTACAGACACACACTGCAGTTGGCAGAGTGGTTGGGATCCTTGAGAAAACTACAGGACAGAAGTATCCATGCAGTACAGAAGTGTTTCAGGGCTACCTCCACTTTGAAGCTCTGACAGATCATGACTACTCCTAATCTTGCCATAAATGTGGCTCATACCCACCGGTTGTCATCATGGATCTTCTTAGAAAGGGAGTTTTTAACATGCCAGGTTAGTGTTTCCATTCTTTCAATAGTCTGTGGCTAGACATTTGTTAATAATGACATTCAGTGAAACGAATTAGAGCAGTGAAATTCACTTCACTAATGTGTTCTCGCAGTGAGTGACATTGAGGACCCTCCAGAAAACTTTGACGGAGAGGTGAATGTTGAGGAATTCTGGGAGTCTGTCTCTTTGGAGAGAATTGCCAGTGGATTGATTTTGCATAAGTATATAAATTATTCAATGCACCAGTCTCACTCTATGCACAGTAGTAAAGTAAACATCAAAAATTTAATCAACTTTCTTTTAATTTAAGGAGGTGGTCAAACCAAGTTATCATCACTGGGCTCCTTTTATCGGTGCTAAAACACAGAAAGCCAAAGCAGTGCGCAATACAGAGTGGGAAAAGGTTCCTGTGGCGGGCCGTAGTAATCCTTCAGATGTTTTGCATGAGGAAGTGACGGAGGATAGGCTAACCAATGAACTGATGAAGCAAAAGGTACTTTTTTGTGTAGGGGCAATATTTTAAAGCTGCAATCTGGCACTTACATTTTAACTGGTTATTGTGGTTATTGAGGCAACAATATAATAATGTTTTATAAAATCAATCAACAGGTGGAAAGCATCCGAAGACTGGCCAAGGAATGTGGTCTTGACACAAAGGGCTCAAAACTTGACCTAGTTTTGAGACTTCGGCATGAAATGCAGACAAGATCAGCGTACGACAAGATCTTTCAGAAAGTCTGGGGAGCATCAGGTAACTTAGAATTCTCCTTGCAACCAATGGTGTGAGATTTGGCACTATGAAAAACTTTCCATATATGTTGAATGTAGAGCATTTAATTTAAAATGCGAATAACCTTTTTGTTTTCTATCCTCCTAGGTGGATGGGCAGTCATCATGTGCCCATGTTCAGTTGTCTACAGCATAAAGTTCCTGTTGAGAGCCGAATCGCCAAGAGATTATACAGACATGTTGCTTTCTTGGAAGCATGTCCCAAATGTCTGTGTATATGACTTTGCTCGAGGTCTTGCCAACCATGCCAATCTGCGGGAAGACTCAGAAAATATCCTCTTCACTGCGCATGAAGGACGTCTGTTGGAGCCTACAACTGATAACATCAGGCTTGCAAAGGAGGGGCAGGCCAAAGTTGACTTGCCTTGGCTGAAAGAAAAGAAATGCCAACCAGATGCCAGCGGCCATCCTCTGACAGGGTCCTCACACCACTATGTCCTTTATGATAAATTCCATGAGGACAACACTAAAGATGAAAGTGATGTCCTGCGTCGAATAGAGCTGGTGCCACAGTTGGTGGGTTGGGTTAATTCACAGGCGGCAGAGCAGCTTTTCTCAAACATGAAGAAGAACAACTATTTCCTGAATGTGATGACGCCATCAGCTCACATCTTTTTGATGCGCAACATTCTCCACCATTACAATACATCTGTCAACAAAATAGATTTGAGAAGATGTATAGGACTCTGAAAGGGGATATCACGCTCAATGTGAATGGACAGGCTGTACTGGGTATATTTTCGTTTTTTGTAAATTTACAGCTACTTTCCTGTTTCTAATAATGTCTATTCCTATTTTTAAACATGTCTATTCCTGTCTGCAATGCACAAGATTTCATTGTTCATTTCCCCCTTTTGCACCCATGCACTATAGGATCACCTGAACCCTATGTGGGGAACATTGTGAGAGGAGGACAAAGGCATCCCTTCTGAAGCCCTGCAGAGTAACATGGACCCTCCCAGGACATCTACTCCAGGAGAAACTGGTAACTGCCATCAAGACTGTTATCCATTCCGTAGTTCCATGATAGAGGTAGCACAATGTACAATGTAGGCATTTAGCAGACACTCTTAATCCAGAGCGATTTACAATAATTAAGAACATAACACAAAGTCATACCAATTTCAAATGCATAGAAATAGAGAGTTGCACACTTTCAGTAGGTAGCTGTTGCTAGATATATAGAGAAAATGTTCACAATTATAAAAGAGTTTATATACATCCTGATTTCATCCTGATTTATTAACAGAAATTCTTTGAACGCTTGCTTGCTTCAACCTTCTAGCTTGACTACATTTTGGATCCGAGTAAGCCAGCCGAAGAGCTGATCATCAAAGACGGCCACACATGCCTCACGAGGGAGAACATACAAACCCTGGGCCAACATGAGGGAAATGGACTCGATGGTATTCAGTTCTCAGGTTGAGAAAATTATTATACTGACTGAAACAGTTTGGTTGAATTGAATATAGCCTGTATTTACAGGTCGGAAATGGATGCTTCAGAGTTCTCAAAGAGGCCATACAGCAGCAGGTACTGTAAGTCTTTAAGGTAACTGAAGTATGTTGATAGACTACTGTACTGATTTGAAATGTTATTTACATTCAACAGGGGAAAACGGTTACAGTGGTGGATCTGCATGGGTCCGTGTACGTTACGGCCATCCGATTTTCGTTTTGAAGTCGACAAGCGGAAAACGGATAATGAATTGTTTCCCGTTTTTCGCTTCAAAATAAAAGAACGAAAAACGGAAAATGACTCGTATCCCGTTATTCGTTTTAAATCTGAAAACGAAAAACGGAGAACGACTTGTTAACTGATATTAGATACTGTGTTCGTGAATGGGAATCGGAGATGAAAAGACAGTGCCATTTTTCAGTCCAGATTTTGCCGTACGTCTTTTTTAATGACCCGGAAGGCGCCGTGTTATGCCGCGAAAACACTTGATCAGATCCGTAGGCCGATTTCAGTGTCATGTCTTTATCTGAATATTCAGAGTTGATAACAGCCAGGAGGTCAAGTGGGATGTCTTGTGGTGACACAGTCTCACTCTCGACGCGTCCTAAGCGGACGCTTGGTCAGGGCCCTTTCGCGTTGTGCACTGCCGCCCAAGGTGCCCTCAGCGCCTTATTTCGACGCAGGGGGATCTCAATTGATTCCAATGCAATCCCCTCCGCGGCGATATGTGACGCTCAGAGCAAGTGATCACCGCGGCATCTAAAGAGGGATGCCGTTACCATATAAATGTCTACTGAACCCGCAAATTTCATGTTCGGCTGAACCATTAATAAACTCTTCTCCTCATCACTAAATAAACGCAGTAGCTCGGAAAGTGAAATCATGGTCGCTCTGTGGTAAACGATCGTAGAGTTCAGTGATAGCAGTAACTTGCTAACATGTAATTCACGGGTTTGGTAAACGTTTCCATGGTAACAGCGAGCGCCACCAATCAGAGACGTCGGTGTTACACTATGGGATTGTGGGTAGTGTAGTACTTCTCCATGACATCGCAAATAAAACGTGTTTTTCTCAAAACAAGATTGATATCATACGGACTTGTGACTTCTAAAGGGTCATATATCGCCGTTTGACAATCTGATAACTCGTGGCCAGTCTACTTTGGATGGTTACGACATTATGGCCAATAATCAAAATCTATATGCAGAATATGAATGGCATTTTCACTTCTTTTTCACTTCCTCGGACAGGGAGGGCTAAATTACCCATGAGCCTCAGCCACAAAAAGCCTCACAGGAGACCAAAGTGGTCACTCAGTGCTGCGGCTATATCGACACAAGACATCACACTTGACCTCCTGGCTGTTATCAACTCTGAATATTCAGATAAAGACATGACACTGAAATCGGCCTACGGATCTGATCAAGTGTTTTCGCGGCATAACACGGCGCCTTCCGGGTCATTAAAAAAGAATTACGGCAAAATCTGGAATAAAAAAATGGCACTGTCTTTTCATCCCCGATTCCCATTCACGAACACAGTATCTAATATCAGTTAACAAGTCGTTTTCCGTTTTTCGTTTTCAGATTTTAAAACGAATAACGGGATACGAGTCATTTTCCGTTTTTCGTTCTTTTATTTTGAAGCGAAAAACGGGAAAAGATTCATTATCCGTTTTCCGATGGTCCACTTCAAAACGAAAATCGGATGGCCGTAACGTACACGGTCCTGCATGTCCCACCTACAGGGCTCCCACCTAACAACTGTGACCCACTCTTTACTTTGTCAGTAAGTTTCAGTTGCTGTAGTGATACGCAAAGTTGGTCGAGTTACAGTCAATTAATCAATGCATCCCTTTACTAGGTGGCTGATGCTAATAAGGATCTTGTGATCATCCCACTATGGACCCCAGGGCACTATCTACTCTGTGTAAGTGTATGCTTTGAAACACAATGCATATGAACTATACTGTATAGCAACCTGGATAGGCTGGCAGATTTTTTATATTTCTAGGTTTTGGACTAAAGAAATGTGATGATTTCAATATGGATTTTTACACATTATGTTATATTTGCCATTGGCTTCGCAATACATGCATGTTTTCTCATGTCAAAGATGCATGTGCTGTCTAAACCTAACCCTATAGGTAATGAGGCCAGCCAAGAAAGAAATATACTTTCTGGACTCAAAGTACAGGGAGAGAATGCAAGGCTTTGGGAAACCGACTTATCAAAGTCTACCAAGGTTAATTTAGGGAGACAGGAGTTTTTTAGGAGGTCACGTTCCTATGACCTAACCATGTTTAAGCTGCAATGCAAAAGTTATTTGAAAGACTTATTTTGACTGTGCATGATAGATCATATTACAATTTAATGCCTACTGGTTGGCAATTAGTACTGCATGAGCCCAAGCAGGTCTTAAATATGCGAAGGAAATTTTGTCTCCTACATGGGTTACACTGGATTGGAATCTTAATGGATTGCAGCTTTAAGAACTGTTTCTAAAAATGGCTGTTGGCCTTTTTTGCATGGCTCAATTGTGTTCCCATGAAGGCAAGTTTGTATGGCCAAAACATTGTGTAAATTTATCTGGCGCTGTGTGTGCAGACTTTATTCAGTTACCGTACTTTCCGGACTATAAGCCGCTACTTTTTCCCCATGCTTTGAACCCTGCGGCCTATACAATGGTGCGGCTAATTTATGGATTTTTACAGCTAAAAAAAAAGCTGTAAAAAGCTTTTTTTTACAGCTGATTTTAGCTTAAGTGCTTGAGATTATAACTCTGTCTTGGCAAAATTGGGATCAGACTGGATAGTTTGCTTATTACAAGAAGAAATAAAATCAGTGTCGGTGTGTATCATCACACATGCAGCCTGGTAGCAATAGAGAGGGATGACTGAGGAGAAGGTGAATTTGATGCAATTTGGACTGTTCGGTATTAAACTTTGATGAATAAGCAAACAGCTCATCAAAGTTTGTCAAAAAAGAAAATTACAGGGTGCTCTCAGGTCTGTCTTTGTCTCGGTGCAAGTGTACCTGAAGAACGCCAAGTGGCTTCCCTTTTTTTTGGATAAATTTGCTCTCCTTTAATTTTCCCCCTTTCAATAGTTTTTGCTATTATGAAACATGTTAGATGTTTACAGCATAATACAATGTACATAATTGTGATAAAAAGTAAAAAAAAAAAGGGTATATATTCCTGTAGATATTTTAGCCCAGCGATAAGGTAATGGAAAACTTTGAAAATGACCCTTGAAAGTGCTTGAATTTTACCTTGAAAAATGTGTACGAACCCTGCAAACATCATAGATCAAATAATAGATATTCACTACATACCAACGGCCTCTCACCCCTACCGATGATTCTTTTTTAATAAAGGTTTTTCCTCCTTTATAACTACCAAACCCTTCAAGCTTCATATCTAATCCTAGCTCTTTATAATTGTTACGACTGGCTCCAAGGCCGCAACAAACATGGATAATTGACGCGGGATGAAAACAAGAGTTATGTTTATTGACTATAAACACAAATTAAATGTACCATGGAGTATGGAAGTGTAAATGTGGGATGCATGTTGTCCGGTACAAAACAAAACAAAAACAGCAGCAGGGTGTTGATCCTGAGGAAGAGAGAGAGCAAGGACTCAAACCAGCCGGCTTAAATCAGCTGCAGAGCCAGGCCCAGGTGCTCCCAATCAGCCATCCACTGCAACCTGCAACACACAGACAGCCACACCCACTACACACAGGACACAGGCAAGGGCTGAGGGCCACCTGAAACAGAGCAGAGATGCATTAATACACACAAACAACATTAATCACAGGGAGCCCTGTGGCCCTGCCTCACCCTCTGCCAAAAACTTCTCAGAGACCGGCGCAATGCACATTGCCAGTTTGGGGGTAAAACTGGACTGTGTGCTCCGACCTAGACTTTAAAACATAGCAATCACGCCTCCCCGCTTATGACAATAGTTACACACTTTGTCAGACTCACAAGCACCACGTTTGTTCTCTTGCTGCTCCGGTCTTACCGGGCGCCCAGACCACACACCGGCCCCTGAGGAACTGTCCCTGTGCCCGCTACCGCGAACAGCAGGACCAACTCGCTCGTGCATCAACACCTAGTCATCAGCTAAAGTGGCCGCCTCAGCTGCCGCCTTAACCTTGCACTCACTTATACATGTTGCAATGCGCTCTGAAACTGAGCTCTTAAACTGAGCTCTTAAACTGTTCAAGTATAACCAACTCACGCAGAGCATCATGATCAACCTCAGCGGTCACACACCATCGATCAAAATAAGTGGATAAGTCCCGTACAAACTCCATATGAGACTTTTCACCCTTCCTCCAAGTCCTAAACCTCTGGCGATAAGCCTCAGGGACCAGTTCAAACGCCTTCAGAATAGCTGATTTTACTGATACATACTTCCTAAGGGGCGTTCAGACCAAACGCGATAGACGTTAATACAATCGCTTCAGACGCTTCTATTGCGCTGCTTGATCATTTTAGACTATTCGCGCCATTCGCGTCATTCACGCATGACGCTCAGGGGAAAAAAAGACGACGCGCTTGCCCGCTCATTTTTGATCCGGTATTTCTCAACCCGCTCTCTTTCCACATCGGTCATGGCTGATATCGCCACCGTTGCTGCACTGTACCTGCTGTACAAGTCCCAGAAACTCCGGAAAACCACCTGCCGTCGTGTCTGGGTTCATGAAGTCCTCCGGAGACGCACGGAGCTGGGGGAATTTCACTGTCTCCTCCAGGAGCTCCGTCTGGATGACGACCGGTTCCAGCGGTACCTCAGGCTGACCGGAGCCCAGTTCGAGGACCTGTTAGCTCGGGTCGGTGCCAGAATCTCCCGCCTGGACACCAGCTACAGGCGCTCCATCTCAGCTGCGGAGCGCCTGTCCATCTGTCTGAGGTGAGCTGCGGTTACAATTAGCTTGTCCTCCATGTTGGTCTGAGTGTAAACAACCGTACGTGAGGGAAGTGACGTCGTCGGCTTGAACTCGTCGCTGATTGGATGTTGCGGCGCGATGCCGCCTAAAAAGTTGGATATTTTCAACTTTATTTGTCGCTTCAGACGCGCCGCTCCAGACGCTTCATTCGCGCCGTGCCAGACGCTCCATTTGCGCCGCCGCCGCCTGAATCGCATGTCATTGCGCCATTTACATTGATTTTCAATGTAGAGTTGCCGCTACATTCGCGTCTATCGCGTTCGGTCTGAACGCCCCTCTACACTCACTGCTACTCAAGGACGATAGGCTTCCTGCGCCCTGCCGGTTATCACACACTGCAACAATAACGTACGCGTGGCCTCAGACCACCCCTGAGCGTCTGCCAGACACTCAAACATTAGAAAAAACATCTCTGGATCTCGTTCATTAAATGTAGGGACAAGCTTCAAATCTCTCAAATCAATTACAGCAGCGGAATTCACCTGATTTCCCAGTCATAACATCAGACATTGCTCTTCCCTCACGAACCAACTGCAACTTTTGTTTATGCAGCTCCAGTCTTACCTATTCTGTTCCCTGCTTAATTTTCTCCAAAGACAATTCCTTCTCTGTCTCCAATTTCATTCGTAATTCCAGCAACTCTTTCTGCTGCTCAAAAGATAAGCCTGGACCAAAACCAAGACCCACGACAAGCGGAAATAAATCGTCACTCACCGAAGCAGTTTCTTTTACAGTGCTCAAAACCTTTATTTAAAACAGATGCACTGTCAGATTCACCCTAACGGCCTCCTTAACTCGCTACCCACATCAACTTTATAATAGTTGCCCAACTTTAGTAACTGATCCCTCGAACACTCGTCCAAAAGCTGCTCAGACGGGCTCTCCAAATGTCTTAACAATTGCATCCATACCTATAAGCTTGCGAGAGAATAACAAAAAATACCAAGGGCTAGACCCACCTCTGTGCTTCAGTTTGGAGTTTCTCCGCTAGCCATCTGCCTGACCAAAACTAGGATAACTCCCCCCTAGTCTTCATGAGGCGTAGTGGCGGGTATTTACGCACCTAGAGCCCGCTGGTCCGAAAGTAGCAACCAGTAAACTGGCCACCACCTCTAAACCACGGGCAGTGCTTTGAGGAAAAGGGGAAAGGGATGCTCTGGACCACCGTACCCCAACACTAACAACCCCCCACCGACAAGTCCCAAAGGGGAGACGCCGCTAAACCTACCAGGAAAAACTCCATCAAAACCATGCACACACTTCAACCAGCACTCACCTTCTCCCGCTCCAGCTGGTACCCATTATGCATGAATGAAAACAGCCCGAAAACAACCACGCCTGCAGAGCCAAGCCCAGGTGCTCCCAATCAGCCAGTGATGTGCACAAGGGGGGGGGGCAGGGGCCCCCCCTAGTGGCCTAATTGTTGAAAAACGCACGCTAAAGTGCCCTCCTGGGAGCCAAAACGTGCGCTAAAGTGCCCTCTTGGGAGCCAAAAAAACGTGCCAAAATGCCCTCCTGGTTGGCAAAACACACTAAATTGCCCCCTTGGCTGGTTAAAACATGATAAACTGCCCTCTTGGGAGCCAAAACACGCGCTAAAGTGCCCTCTTGGGAGGCAAAACGCGCGCTAAAGTGCCCTCTTGGGAGCCAAAATGCGCGCTAAAGTGCCCTTCTTCTCGCCCCTGCCCTTCAAAAAGTCTGTGCACGCCACTGCAATCAGCCATCCACTGCAACCTGCAACACACAGACACAGCCACACCAACTACACACAGGACACAGCCAAGGGCTGAGGGCCATAACAATAATCTTAGCCCCGCGCAGTGTTGCCTCAGTTACCTTGAAAAAGTAATCTGATTACTGATTACTGATTACTCCTTTAACTCATTCGAAGCTTGATAGTACTTTGTCGCCAGCACAGAGTGAACAACGAACCTTAATATTCTCATCTTTAGCTGACAGGAACTCAAAATAATGACTGTATTTCCAGCTTAGAAAACGCGCATCTCTCTTCTCCCTCCTTTGTTGTTTGTGTTTGTGTCGCTGCATGTTACACGTGAGTTGTGCTTGTGCTGAAAATGTGACTTGTCGCAAATGACAAAGCATAGCAAAATAATATATTTTTACTCAGGAAAATTACAAAAATAATGATACGTAACTTTAATGTGATTACTGATTTGGACATATTAACGTGTTAGATTACTCGTTACTGAAGAAAGTGGTCAGTTACTGGCATCACTGCCCGCAGATAGTCTTTTTTTTAATGGGGGTCCGGGGAAATTTCGAAAATTGGGCTGTTTAAAGATGCAATTTCAACGTAGTTTGAGAAGTGAAGGAAGGCCAATCGTTGGGTCCTCATCTTCATATTTTAATCACAAATAGAGTTAATTTTCCCTCACTAGTCCTACTGAGTGATGTTTACGTTAAATATATTATAGTCTGTAATAAGACCTGCGCTGTGCATAGGCTATTAGAGCAGGTAGAACATTCCCTATTAAGATTTATCGTCAATAAACCCACAAACATAATAAAAATCTGCAGCATTTAATGTAATAAACCAACAAATATAATACATTTTTCACAAGAGCCGCTGCCTACTACAAACGTAACACGCGATTTCACACACATGTAATAACTATTACGTTTGCAGGGATTTGTTTGTGGGGACGTGAAAATCTTTATTGTAATAACTTCCCACAAATGTAATAATACAATGGATAATGGTCGTGGTGGTTGTTGTTTGTTTGCCCATACACCTACTAATACTACTGACTGAGGGTGCAAAATCCAGCTGCTGACGCTCTGCTATCACACAACGGATCCCCCCGTGACCAAAGTGTCAGTTGAACTTCAGAGGAGCCGGACTTTAACACTAGAACGGCCGTAAGCAGTCATTTGGACCGCTAGATTTAAACTCTATAATTTCTCATGTAAATACCCAACTGAGTGATGAATGCATTCATTGTGTCATGATATTTTTTTAAAAACGAAATAAGTGTACATTTTTCAAGTTCAGTACAAGTTTAATTATACACTTATCATTATTTATATCATCGCATATATGAAACAGTAATTATTGTATATTTACACAAGATTAGATAGAGGATTAATAGAGAAAACTGATAAATATAATAATATAATATTGATAAATGTGTAATTAAACTCATATTAATTTTTATTTTTAAATATCAATAATTGATATGGACCGGGTGGTGTCGCTCTCTGTGGCCAGGGGGAGGCTGTAAACTAGCGGTCGCCACTCGCCAAATGCGACTAAAATATTCCCCTGGCGACTTAATTTTGGAGGGATGCATGCCACAGGGCAGGTAAACGTTTGTCCCGATGGTCATGCTCTTGCAATAAATTATGCATGATATAGCAAAGCATTGTAGTAGCTGTAAAGTGATAAATTATGAAGGTAGCAAACGTAGCTCCCCCGATGTCACCGCTGTAGAAAATAGTTCCCCTCAGAAGCAACGTAGCATGCGCGTCACTGCTCTTTAAAAGTTTGGCGCAGTGACTGTAGCCGTTTTTAGACAGAGCACCAAGCCGCCAATTTTCCCGTCCTTTTGACGGCTCGGTCCGCGGTTTTAGACAGAGGCCGGCATATTAGGGGTCTGCTTTGGTCCGCCGATTTTCCGCCTCGGAGGGTACACTTATTTCCACCTCGACTGCTATCTAAAACCGAGGCGGAAATGTGCCGTCCTCAGCGTGAGGTGGGCGGAGGTATCAATGACCTGCACTGTTGTGCGACCCACAACCGAGGAGTTTTAAAACCAAGAAACAGCTGATCACAGCAGTCAGTCCATCACTTCATCCGCGGACATTAAGATGAACAACTGGACAGCTGCTGAGATCCAGGAGATGCTAGCGTCTCCTCGGTCTCTGTAGCTGTTTGGTTGTGTTAGCTTCTTGTTGTAGCACAAGCTAGCAGGAACGGTGGCTACTTTCAAATTAAAAGCCCCCCGCTAAGAACCCAGTTCTAAACTCCGATAGGGTGCAATGTAAAGCTCTTATTTTGAAGAAAAACTTGTTGTCACTGTTCACAGCCCAACGTCGAGCTTCACGTCATGTCACGATTACGCCTACCTCAGAGGCGGCTTTTGGAAAAGGAGGAATATTACGCCTCGGTTTTAGAAAAACATGCCGGCAAATTGCCGCCCTAACCTTGGAGCAAATGTGCCGCCTTTTCTATCTAAAAAGGCCTATTCGAGCGCAGCAATGTGGCAGCACATTCCCGGTGTGACTGAACCAAAGAGGAAAAACACAGAGGAGATAAGTGGAAAGGAAGGTGACAAAGAAGGCGAAACATCGACGAAAAAAGCAAAAGTGAGGAAGTTCAGTGAGAAGTGGAAAACTGATAGGGAATGGCTTCAGTACGACGACTCCACGGGTGTCATGTTTTGCTCCATCTGCCGGACACACGCCAAAGAAAAGCAATGTTATGAAATTGAATTAATAATATTAAAATGTATTTCTAAATAATACTTTGGCCTCTTTTCTAAGCATATATTGCTATATAATACTGTTATCTCCATGAAAAGTACTGAAACAGATGTATATGCAACAAAAAGAGGCAATTTATTATTTGACCAGTAAAAAATGTACTTGGCCGGTAGATTCTTTCATCTACCGGCCCCCTTGGCAGGTGAGCCAAAAAATTAGTTTACAGCCCTGTGCGGGCACACACGTCCAGACGATCCCCGCTTCAAATCAGAACAGAGAACCATGATTTTGACCGACTGGTTGTGGTCTTCCAAGCCCGGGAGGCTGCACAATGCGCGGACACACACCTCCAGACGATCCCCGCCTGAAATCCGGGGGGCGGAGTTGTTCGATCTAAGTTTTACCACGCCCACTTGTGATGTCGCTGGGTTTTGCCATGCCCATTGGTTTTATCACGCCCCTCCTCCAGCGCCATCTTTGCCTGCAGTTACCCATACTTGCCTCAGCAGGTCGTTCGCGAACGACTGATTCACTCATGATTCGTGTCGCTGAGGACGTAATTCTCGTTCACGTACTGTGCTGATAGTGGCGCTGTCACTCACTCACTCACTCACTCAGGGCAGAGGAGTTGATTCACGTTCAGTAACCGTACTGCTTAAATTAGCGCTGTGTTGCTAAAATCCGTGTAGCATCATGTTAAGTGATTTTACTGCACAGCAAAAGTCACTCACGTTCGCGAATGTGATTCTCGGCAGGATGTGAATCACGTTCTCGCGGTCACTCACGTTCGCGAACGTGGTTCACGTTCACGCTGATTCAGTGACAGCGCTGCGCGAACGTGATTCACGTCCTCAGCAGGTCGTTCGCGAACTACTGATTCACTCATGATTCGCGTCGCTGAGGACGTGTTTCTCGTTCACGTACTGTGCTGAAACTGCCGCTGTGTCACTGACTCACTCACTCAGGGCAGAGGAGCTGATTCACGTTCAGTAACAGTACTGCTAAAATCAGCGCTGTGTTACTAACAATAGCTTCAGTAGGCGATTTGAGGGGGGATGAGGGGGAATGCCGTCCCCCTTGTTAGCAAATTACCAAAAGGCATCCCCCTTGTTAACCTGCCATCACTCTCCACCCGCTAGCAGCAGATAGTGTGTTACAAATCACAAGTGGTTGCGAACAGCTTCGGCACCATTGCCGCAATGATTGACAGCATGCAGCATTTGACCAATCAGCGGTCAGGTGCGCCGACAGGCATTTGGATGCAGGTGGAGAGATGGCCTCCAAACGGCAATATGAATCGGGAGCAAGCAAAAGAAAGAAAAAGTCAAAACAAGAGGAGGCTCGTGCTTCACTTGAAGGTAGGTATGTTGTTGAAATAAAAAGGAAAAACTCTGTGGCATAAACCCAGCCTGCTAATCATGAGACAGAATAGAGGATCATTCTGTCTAGATGTGGACTTGAGATTAAATTTTCCAGCGGACGTGATTATCATTTATTAAATGTCTTGTTAACTGCATACATTCACCTCTGTTGAAAAAGATTGGTTAATTGACCAGTTGGTGGTCGTATGTTGGCTAGTGATGGCTCGTTCGCGAACGAATCAGTTCGAAGGAACGACTCTTTAATGCAAACAAACTGAACTGATTCCCCGTTTCACTTCTCTCTCGTTCGTTCGTTCGTTCTCACAGATCAGTGTTGTTCACTGTTATGTTATCAGAGTGGCGAGGAGGACTGAGAGCCAGTCAATTGTATGCTGAGTCTAGGACACTGTCGTCGAATTTTAGCCAATGAGAAACAGCAAAGCATAGCAACCACTGAAAAAGAAAACATTTCATTTTGTTCGTAGCTCATCGTTCTCGTTCGTTCACTGATTCCTCTCCTGGCATTCTCGTTCTGTCAGTCACTTGTTCTTGGCTAGCCGGCTTTAGCTGTTAGCTGCTGTTGTGTTGTCTAAAAGTACACATAATCATGAAGTTGCAGCTATGTATTTACCTTGAACTACAGTGTTGTGTTGACCGTTTGCACGATCGTTTGAGAACGAGGAGCTGAGAACTGTGTGTTACATGATTCATTGCCCGTTCTCGTTCCTTCAGCTGTTAGCTGTTAACTGTTGTGTTGTCTAAAAATTAGGGCTGTCAAACGATTAATTTTTTTAATTGCGATTAATCACATTTTGTCTGTAGTTAACTCGTGATTAATCGCAAATTAATCGCAATTGTTTTGGCACATTTTTTTCTGTTCTAAATGTACCTTCATGTATTTTTTCATGTTCTTAATACTTTTAACAACATAAGAAAGGTCAAATATGCTTGCATTATGAAAATGTTTATTCAACACTTCAAATCATGCAGGAAAATAAATCCAGGGTTGTCTGCTTTTGGCGAGGGGGGGCGACGGGCTCTCTGCATCTGCCGTCTGTTTGGCTTGCAAGTGGTGTCCACTGACACTGCACGTTTTTCTTCTTCGCCTTTTTCACGCAGTGTGCTACTTTCTGTCAGTCAGCATCACACTGATGATCGCAATGGCTCCGGTGCAGCAAAACAATAAAAAGTACGACTTTAAATTCAAACCTTCTGTCGTGATATATTCAGAGGAAAACTCGGGAGAAGCAGCTGCTAGAAGTTTCTCTGTTGACCCCAAGAGAGTGAGAGAAACAGAGCTTCAGCGTCTGTCCGAGGAGGACAGCAGCAGGGCCAGGCTGCCTGCTGGAGGGAGGAAGAAGGCTAGCGAGGAGCCTGAGATAAACATGCGGGGATGAGTTATCAGCAAACGGGCACGCCATGAGAGAGTGTCCCGCAAAATGATCAGGGCGATGGCGAAACAAATGTACGCCACCGTGAGTGACAGCAGAGATGAGGAGTTTGCAGCGAGTGCTGCTTTTCAGTCCGCCATGTTTTTAACGAACTGCCAGCCCTGCTTCTTCTTCTTCTGATTCCCTTTCTTATTCTTCTGTCACCGTCTGGATCAAGACTACAGGTCCCACCGACGGCCGTAAATCATACAATGCGCTTTTTTTTTTTTTATACTGAGCGTTAATCGCGCGTTAAAAAAATTAACGGCGTTAAGAGGACGTTGCGTTAACACGTTAACAGCGTTAACTTTGACAGCCCTACTAAAAATACATATAATCATGAAATTGCAGCTATGTATTGGCCATGAACTACAGTGTTGTGTTGACCGTTTGCACGATTGTTTGAGAACGAGGAGCTGAGAACTGTGTGTTTTATGATTCACCACTAAACGCCGTTGTACCATATATATATATATATATATAGAGAGAGAGAGATAAGATGAACTAAGATTTGATGATGGAGAAATGTAAAGCGTTGCAGCAGCAAACAGCAGTGTAGGAATATAGAACCTAAATACAAAATTTGTAAGTAAGTATATTTCAGTCAGATAACTCACATTTGAAATGTTTATTGCAAGCAGAACATAGCTAGAGTTTGGCATCTAGGCTCTGACCTCATCACTCCCTGCAGATATGTTTACATGAGATATTGGGGAGTGATGATTAAATATATTCCCCCTAGACAGAGCCTGCAGGTGGATGGTGGGCTGAAAGAGCAGGTGGCGATGCTTGTGCGGGGCAACAGCAGCATTGAGTGCAGCTCGAGTTGACTGCCTGAACTAGCTTGCAGGCGTCGCTTCATAAAATATTGAAATATTGAAATACCATCAAATCAAATCATAATGAATATTATTATTAGTTGTAGTCGTATTTCCATTAATTGCATTTAAATCTTTGTGAGGCTAGTATTTACATTATCCAAAACAAATCTTAATAATCTGCTTGTATGATGGATTTCTTGTCATAACAGGGACAATGCTGAAGTTTGTCACTAACTAATTTATTACAGAAGCCGCAACAAGCTGCGCCGAGCAGATCGCGCCGGCAGGAAGTCAGAGACACATTAACGGCATAGAACATCCAGTAAATCTTCAAAATAAAACACCCTGTGCAGACTCTTGATTGTATAAAAATGAAAAATTACCATATCAACAAAAGTTTGCCATTTCTGTTCTAAAACTAAAATAGTACTTGTTGTGAGTGTTTTTAGTGTGTCATTCCAGAACATGGTGGCTATGTTATGTTGGCAATTGTAATTTTTGTGCTGGTCTATAGTTTAACCATTATTGAGGTAGCTGTTACATTTCCTGACACCAGCTGTTTTATCACCTGTCGAAGCACACTCTGCTGGACAAACTATGTCATTACACCAATTTTAAATTACCCCAAGCATGTTTTTCTGCATTATAGTTTTTAAATATAAGGTTTTCATATTGGACAATGTATACACCAATATTGATATATCTTTGATAGGCTAATAGTGGCCGATAAAATCAGCCTAACGATAAAGTGGTCTGGCTCTAGTATGTCGCACAATATGCAATGTGTGTCCTTCAAGGAATTTAGATGGTTAAAAATTCAAAAGGGTCATGTAACTTAAAATGACCCTGCTTGTAGTGTATTGTGAGAAACATGATAAAACCCTGCCTGAATAAACTCAGTCCACTGCAAACAATTTATAGGTGTATTTACTCATTACTTTGATACAGTTATAAAAAGATAATTGTAGTGGGGAGAGAAGGAAGATAACTGGATAAAATGGAATTGTAGACTTAGAAATGTCACAGTTATGGTTAAAGTGTCCTCAACAAACTCCTTTGGGTGTGTCGGGGAAGGGTGATGCTCCCATTGGGCCATCCCCCCTGTTAAAAATTAACAAATCACCTACCCTTACATTGTTAGCACAAAAGAAAACTATAATATAAGCTCCCACTGAGACCTTATGGAAAATGGTGTTTGTAGGCTGCTAAAATATAAAAGTATTGAATAGCCAAGAGCATTTTATCCAAACAGATAGAGTGAGCCACGTAACATAATGCTGAGAGAGCCTCTGTTCCAAGACTGGATTAAACAATTTGTAACAGTTTTTGTTACAAATGTTGAGATAATTTTGAATGAGGTGTTCTTCCTTATATGACAGAACCCATAATTTCCATTTTGCATTAGAGAGTGATTTCCTGTACAACTAGTTCTAGAAAACCATCATGAACATCGAACAAATTGACATTTTCAGGTCATGAAAATGCTCCAACTTTGTCAGAGAAATTCCAACGTGACATAATGTTTTATGAGCTGAGCACTAGCTAAAGGCATGAAACCTGCCCAGGGATAAAAGAAGATTCTAATTGCTCCCGCTGCCTGCATGGGTTCTTCAGTGTGACATCTTGTCAATGCGCTGGTTTGTGCTTTGGATGTAGAGCAATCTGCAGAGATAAGATTAATCTCTACTTTCCATTTGAATAAAAAATAATAATTAACATTTCCTAATACCCAGAAATGATGCTTGTTTGTGCTTTCAAGGGTATTTGGATAAATTATGGTGATTTGTTAATCTCTAGTCAGTGGTAGTGGAGATGACCCAACACTGCTAAATGACTATGAATAATATTAAACAATATAAGGTTACGTGCCAACCACATTTAGTTTTGTACACCCATACATATACACACAAATATTTTGTTTTTAGTTGGTGGTTAGCTATTTAAAAAACATTAATTTCCTTCTCAATTATTAAGATGATTATGCTTCACAGCAGCAGATTCCATGTACAAATAATGAAGTGCTGTTATCAGAAAATCAGGCGACAAGCGTGAGCACACATACAACTGACAGTGAGAATCAGTCACATTAGCACACATATTTCTGTTTAAACTTGGTGCCACAAAAACAAACACAGAGGTGTAAATTTGCCAGTATTTGCCAATATTTGTTTGAAATATACTTCGTGCAAAATTGATTTAAGAAAATGTTTGATTACCCATCTCACACAGAAAACACATTTTTACCTACAACACTACACTTTAATACAGGCCAATATTCTGCAAATAGGCACAGCAGGTAAATAATTAAGATAGCAGAAAACAGACACACACACTCGCTCCTCAAGTTTTTCTTCACACAGCCTCTCTTTTGTTTTATCAATGACTCATTAACTTCACAACTCCCATTGATTAATGGCTGCACACTTTGTTGCACCCTTGCACCTTGTATATGTGTAAGCAGAAACGTGTGTGTTTTATTTGCGTTCGGCTTCTCCTGCTCATGTAATGATGCAGAGAAAGAGAGAGATCAATAAAGTAGAGTAATGCTGTTGGAGCAGTTAACACAATGTTTTACATAAAAACAGGTCCAGCTCCATCTCTTCTGAGAAAGAGCAGGACAACATTTCAACACAGCACTGCCAACAGCCTTGCACTACCAACAACCACTTAATACCCACCACTTGCTGTGATACATTCTTTTGTGGACTTCATTGTCACTGTCATTTGATCTACCCTACTTCCAATTACAGCATGCATGTATAGTGGTTGAAGACATAACGGCATCACTCTAAATTTAGAGTGAAATGTTTCACTCATACATCTGGTCATGTTCACCTTACTCATCATGTTCAACTTCCTTTAGAGCAGGCAAACACCCATGTGAGCAATTTTGCTCTCAGGTTTTTGGTTTTGAAAAAGTGCAAGAAAAACACCCTCCAAATTGTGTGAATGCAATACTGCTTTCAATACAGTGACGTACAGACTGCTTTGGCATATGGAGAAATCCAAGGCTTGACAGGCCTGCTGTGTCTGGCTACAGTTGCTAGGCTGGAAAATAATTATTTGGGAAAAATGATCACATAGACTGACTGCAAAAGCAGTTTATCACAACTCAAGTTGATGTTTCTTGTTAGGCAAGACAGTTGCAAGATAGTGGCTATAGTAATCATTACAAAGGCAAAATAGGAAGAAAAAAGAATTAGTATAATGAGTGTCATGTCTGCTTAGGGAGGAAGTCAGGGACGGTTGGCCAGGCCAAACAAGTAAGGACTTTGCAGATACAGTTCATGTCCAGCATGTAACCAAAAGTCAACAGTGAGTTATTTCAAGTTGGGGCAAGTAACCATAGTAAATTGACCTCGTACGTAACCCAACTGCAGTTACATATGGAATGTAGGTATGTTTGTAGCTGAAGTTGCTCAAGAAATAGTCGTTAATATAACTCAAATCACAATGTTTTCATGAACCTAACCAAATACCTTTAGCTTCAATAGTTGAAATTAGTTTAAGTGCAGATTGTTTATGCAACAAGATATTTAACATCACCTTTGATACAAGAATAATCGTTTACGTCAGAGAGATGTTAAACACTCCCATGTAAACCATTAATTTTGAATCAAAACTACTGATCCTTGTTTGTTCTCTGATATAACTCACTATAAAGCATGTGTGGGAGCGAGCTAAATTTATCACTAAAGACATCATGACAGCTTCATATTGAACACTTTGACTTTGTTGTTGCTTTGAGCCGTCAAGTGGTTCTGACAGTTGCTCCCATGTGACATAATTCCACCCTTCCAAAGCTGTCAGCTGTGCCCTATTCAACAAGCTGCCTGCCGTCCACACAATTACCAGCACTTGTTAACCAATTAATTAAGTCTAAACACAGGTAATCATTTTTAAGAATTGCATATTGAAACATTTACATTTACATTTACATTAAGTGCATTTAGCGGATGCTTTTTTTCCAAAGCGACTTACAATAAGTACATTTTTACACAAGTCATGTCACAGGAGTCATGCTATGCTGGGGTGAGGTGAAGTCTGAACAAGTGAGTCTTGAGTCTTTTGCGAAGGATTGAGTGAAGAGTGATTCTGCTGTCCTGACATTGGTCTGCTTCAATCCACCACTAAGGTGCAAGAACAGAGAAGAGTCGCAACTTCGCTGAGTGAGCATTGTTTGCTCTCGGTGCTCGCGCTGGGGCGTGTGGTCTGACCAGTGTTTGGAGGTAGATGGGCGCAGTTCCGTTGACAGCTTTGAAGGATAGCACTACTGTCTTGAATTGGACGTGTGCTGCAACAGGAAGCCAGTGGAGGTCACGGGGGAGGGGGGTCACATGGGAGAGTTTGGGTAGATTGAAACTGAGGCACGCTGCAGTGTTCTGGTTATGCTGCAATGGTTTAGTCATAGAGGCTGGGAGTCCAGCCAAGAGCAAGTTGCAATAGTCCAGGTGGGAGATGAACAGCGCTTGGACCAGGAGTTGCGTTGCATCTTTTGTGAGGAAAGACCAGATCCTGTAGACCAGTGGTCCTCAATAGGCGGCCCCTGGGATGCATCCGACCCACAGGCCTCCTATTTGTGGCCCCCAAACTCTTATTCCTTCACCATGTTTTTTGGTTGGGTCAGCACCTGTATACCAGGACTTGTCTCCATGCCATTCATTCTCCCTCCAACCAGCACAAGACCCATGTGCTTAATATGCCAGGGACTATAGCTGTGATGAAGATTTCCAATTTGAAACGGCATTATGAGACGAAGCATAGGAATTCTGAAGAGACATTTCCTCAAAATTCAGAGGTAAGAACAAAAATAAATGCACTGAAATCGTCATATCAAGCTGCAAGCAGGATTCTTGTCACATCTATGACACAACAACAAAAAGAGTGCTCACTTAGAGACTTAGAAACTTTGTTTTATTCAACTATTTATTTTAATTTGTCAAAATGGAAATTACATTTTATTTTATTTTATATTTTTTTTGTTGTTTTGAATGGAAAGGACATTTTGTTTTGAATATTACAGTATTATTGCATGTGGCCTGACTGACCTCAATACATGGACCTTTGAGTCATTGAAAAGAATATTTGTGGCCCTTTAAGATTTGTATTTGAGTACCCCTGCTGTAGACATTGTGGAGGGCAAATCTACGGGATCGGGCCACAGCAGTGATGTTGGGGGTGCAGGACAGTCGAACATTGAGGATTATGCCCAGGTTCCTCACAGTCGATGAAGGCAATACTGTGACATCCTCGATAGTGACTAACAGGTCCATGTGAGGGCAGTCTTTCCCGGGATAAAGATGAGTTCAATTTTACTAAGCTTGAGTTTGAGGTGATGCGCAGCTGTCCAAGCTGAGATGTCTGCCAGACATTCTGAGACGCACGTTGCAACGTGGGTATCAGAGGATGGGGGAAAAGAGAGGAAACAGTTGGGCATCGTCTCCTCTTTAACCTTTTTGCTCCTTTTTGTTTTGCATTCTAGTTTTGATTTTTCCTTATTTGATAACAAAGTTTCAATGACAACTGAGTTTTTCTTTATTTAAAACCTTGCTTAACCCTAACCCTTGCAGGGTTCTAAATAAAGCTAATGAAACCTAAGTAATATGTTGCCATCAACCAGCTGAGATCCAAACAGACAGTCTCTACAATGCCTGCAAAGCTAAGCTGCTTCCAAAGTGAACTACTGTCAAGAAAGAGACTTTGCAGAGTCCATCAATTGAACCACACTTTGTCTCTGGGACCAGAACACCCAGAGTTCACCATGTGAAGGTTGCATCCATCACATCCAGTGCCTCGGTTCTGACTGAAGGCTGAGTGGCCTCCACATCTACAAGTAGGCTTAACCACCCTCTCAACTGCTCATGATTTGGTTGATGTCAAAATTAATATAATAATAGCAATAGTCTTTTTAACAGTAAGTGAACCTCCAAATTTCTCATTGGCTTTCAGTGTTACTGAAATCTGTAGCGAACAGAATATTTCCTCCATCATTACCCATTTCTTCATTCAATTCACTATCAACATTTTGATTATATATACAAATTGTCTCATCATCATTTCATTTAAAATGATTTGTGTCAATAATTCCCTTACTTAATAAACATTTTAACTTTTTATTTACACCCATTCCACTCCACCTTAAAGCTGTAGTCTGTAACTATTTGTGGGTTATATTTGCAAAAATTGTCATTATGATCTGACAGTAGAATAAGATACATGTCAGCGGTGTAAAATTCCACTGTCTGTGGCTCCACCCAGTGGCCCTAATTTGAATTGTAAGAATCCACCGCTCCCGGTAGAATACATCCAATCAGAGCCAAGGAGTGTGTCTGAGAAGTGTCAATCACCCTCGTGCATACTCTGCTGGCAGCCCCTCTCCCTCACGCAGCGCGTACTTGGCAGTTCACCTCCCCCGTGCAGGCGCAGTGCCTGCCTGGTCAGATAATTTCAAGCCCAAACTGTAAACAATGGTGGAGAACAGACAACAACAACAGAGCCAAAAAATGCCCCACCATTGCCCACATCAAAGAGAAGAAATAAGAAGATTGACGAAGAAAAGCAGTGTAAAAACAAAAAATTGGACCAAGCCAGAGAGAAAACAAGGACAAATATCGGAGCCTCATTTCAGAGGTGGAGGGAGCTGCGGAATTTGTAAGGACTCAAGAGCGATGCAGAGCTAGCGGCTTTTCTGCTGGACAAGTAAGGACCCCTGCTTGATATGTTTAATTCTATGTTTTAACCACAAGGCTATGGTGTCGGTGGTTACAGTAATACTCACAATAGCACATTAGGCCATACGATGTTGCAGTCGAGCTATGTAGCTTGTTGCTAAATCTAGCTTGTTAGCTTGTAGGCTAACTCTGGTGTTTAGCTTTGTGTTTATGGCTACTGGTTAGCAAACGTGTCTTTCAAGTGACCGGGCAGTTATAAAAATGTTAGTTTGTGTTCAGGACGCTCTGAAGTGGTT
Organism: Diplodus puntazzo; assembly: GCA_963678695.2. Classification (NCBI taxonomy): domain Eukaryota; kingdom Metazoa; phylum Chordata; class Actinopteri; order Spariformes; family Sparidae; genus Diplodus; species Diplodus puntazzo. The sequence continues at coordinate 23,526,192 of OZ023175.1, read as the reverse complement.
GAATTGGTTTAGAGAAATGCTCATGTTTAAGAGAAAAAATGTTGCGCCGGGTAGTGATTAGCTGGTAACTTTGTCTACAAGGATGTGAGGAACAATGTTTGTTACTCGGGATATATACAGTGATCTGCATGAGGCACTCGTCATTGTAATTTAATTGTATTGGTCAGAAAGAGAACAATCTGGGCTAATGTTGTTGTTGTTATTTTGAATGTGACATCTTGGTTATCTGGCGTCCTCTGTTACCATCTTAACAAGCCTGCTCGTGCACACAGCAGGCTCCTCTGTGGGGAGGGGCTTTAAAGTCAGGGCTGCAGCGCAGCAGAGATGAGGAAGGGGGGTATGGAAGTGAGTCTGTTCCATAATTCAAATTAAAATGGATTAATAGAAATGCTTTTTCATTTTCACAATATAGCTGCATTTTTTGACTCATAAATAAAATGAGTAATAAATCATCCAAATTGCATTTTCATTTTCTTCTTCAAGACTGCTCATTTTGTAACTTAATTAAAATGATAAAGAAAATTACATTTAAGATTTAATTTTTAAAAGATGCCCCAGCAAATAGTTACCAAAATTCAATTTGAAATGTCAAATTTGAAAATTAAAATGCATTTGCAGAAATGCTCTTTCATTTTCAGAATATAGCTGCATTATGTGACTCATAAATAAAATGAGTAATAAATCATCCAAATTGCATTTTCATTTTCTTCTTTAAGACTGCTCATTTTGTCACACGACTAAAAAGAAAACTGCTTTTTCGTTTTCTGGCCCGCCCCCCGCAAAAAATGTTCCAAAATTCAATTTGAATTCACAATCCCAAGCGGCGCAGGAGAGTGACATCCGTGGCCTCTGTTCTTCTGCGGCCCCAAGTCTGACCAACCGTGCTACGCATCTACGTTAGGGGGTGGCGGTGTGCATGTTCGACGCTGGAGCAAGAAGAGAGACAAGAGGACAGTGTGAAGGCTGTGTTGGTAGCATAGACTGTGGTACATGTTTCAGAAACAGCGGGGAAATCACCACCATGTCCAGTTCTGTACTGCGGTCAAGCCAGCCATGGTTTGCATTTGCTTGGTCAAATCAGCCGCACATTTTTTTCTAGTGCGCAAATGCTCTAACATTTACAGTGATCGTAATGAAGCCGCTCTGAAGAGCTGCTGGTAGTGAGTGTGGGTCAGCCGCAGTCTCACAGTCAGACCCATGAAACACACATGATACTTTACAGTCAGTATTCCCGCTCATTCCCTGCTCATTTTGTAACTCTAATTAAGTTATAAAATGAGCAGTCTTGAAGAAGAAAATGAAAATCCAATTTGGATGATTTATTACTCATTTTCAAAGTCAAAAAATGCAGCTATATTCTGAAAATGAAAAAGCATTTCTGTTAATCCATTTTAATTTGAATTATGGAACAGATTCGCTTCCATAGGAGGGACCTGGGAGCTGTATCATTCAAATATTCTGCCTAAGTCCTGGCTTTTTTCCTCAAAGCTCCAGACTGCAGCTTTAAGAGAGACAATGTGCGCATTTACTCAGGAGACAGAGTTGAAATCTCCTGACTCCTGAGCTCCATCAATGCTGTTTCTTCTGGAGAGCATCCTGTGTACTGTCCTGTTTATAACTACAGATTTTTGCTGCTTAAATGAGCCATGATGTTTGCTACAGTGGCATTACTACATGTGTTGAAAGAAAACCTCTAAATGACTGAAAGCACCCTCTCTAATCATTAAAGCACAGTGTGCATGTGTTGTGAACCTGCCTATGAAGGTGCATCTTACAATAGTAGCAGAAAATGACTACGACATTGACTTTAGATCAAGGGCCAATTGATGTGTTCTCACTGCAATCACTTCCTGCTGCTCCGAGATGCACCAGCAAAGCACCGGACTACACCTCATTTAAAGGCCATTGGTCAAAAGCTAGCAACAGCATTTGCACTACATTGCACTGCACAGATTACAAATACATTTGCTATCTAGTTTTTTTTCCTACCATGTGACCCTAGAGGGGCTCTGTAGATATGGTCCATGAGGAAATAAAACAGCGTGTCTGGTTCCAGATAGTGTTGTGTGGGTCGCGAACGTGCCGTTCGAAAGAACGAATCTTTTAAGTGAACGAAGTGAACGGAATCACTTCAGGAACTGATTCGTTCCTTTCTCAGTTCAGTTGAGCTCAGCCGCAAGCATGCCGGCCGGTAGTGGAACTGCCGCGAATCACTGTGTGATTCGTTCCTGATTCGCGAACCTACTGCATACAGAGAACTGTCTGAGGACGTGATTCTCGTTCACGTACTGTGCTGAAAGGAGCGCTGTGTCACTCACTCACTCACTCACTCACTCAGGGCAGAGGAGGTGATTCACATTCAGTAACCGTACTGCTAAAACTAGCGCTGTGTTGCTAATATCCGTGTAGCTTCATGTTAAGTGATTTTACTGTGCACAGAGGACACTTTCACCGTGTAATAGTTTTAGTGCATATATACCACTCAAAGCAGCACTGCGTCTCCCGCGTATGATTGTGTACTATAGTCCATGAACGCACCGTCCCTCAGTAAGTGAACGTGAACCTCAGGGCTGAATCATGAACTGTATGACGGATCGTTTGGCTGTTTATCAGTTCAGGGAGTTGGAGAGCACTGAACGATTCGGTGAACAAATCTTTTGAACAAATCATTTTAATGAACTGATTCTAGAGATTCAGTACAGTAAAAAGAACTGCCATTCCCATCACTAGTTCCAGAGGGAGGAAAGTTAAACTCAGGATCCTGAAATGTTCACTGTAATCTGGACTGCTCACATGTGCCACCTTGTTGCTGCTGCCATGCAGTGCAGCTAATGCAAAATAAGCTGGATAAAATAAGTCTGCCCTCCTTTTCACACCTTTAATGCCACAGCAATGCCGTCCTCTCAAAAGTGAAACATCTGTATGCTTTGTGATGCTGAACCAAGATTTTAAATAATACCCTTTCTACATGTTGATTAAAGTTCAGACTTCAGAGCAAAAAGAAATACTGAAATCAATGCAACATTGCAACACTGAAATACATAAAATTCAGGACTGGCATGCACAAATCAGCAGTTTCAGTTTAATATTAGCTAGCCAGCTAGTTAGCTACTACTGAGACATCAGCAAACTGGTCGTGAGTGTTTCATGATTGTCTGGTAGAAAAGGACAATAATACATATTCGGCATCTTTGAGGCTTTGTTAGGAGCAACTTAATGTATTTTCTTTTTAAAATCTCTGAGATGTTTGGTTAAAAAATGGCTTTGCCACTGATAACAATGAAAAGGAAAATTTCTCCTGTATCCGGTAAACATAAGTTTGGGGAGGCCAAGTTATTGTGGGAGGTGTAGTATTCTCTCATAGTGAACAACAAATGATTCCTCATTGAGACACAGTGAAAGCAAAAGCATTGGGGAGGAGCACACTGATCTTATTTTCAACAGTGTTTTGCAGTCTGGTATGTTGTCAAGAGTTCAAATCTAGACATTTCCTAAAATAAAATATGCCGCATTTGCATTGAAGCCGAAAGCTTACTGTTTGTGCTGCTGTTTGTAAAAAGCCTAACTCTATGATGAACTTCACCCACAGTGCAGGAGGGACACATTTCAGTTGGCAGATATTGTTTAGAATCCGGGTTCTCCCAGCACCATGCTATTTTTAGAGCAGTTGTTTTAAAATGTTTTTCTAATCTGTCATTCAAATGTCATATCAGTCAAACTGCTCTACCAGGTAGGCAGCGCTCCTGCAGCACATACTTGACATGCATAATAATGACGGCATAAATATACAACATCTCTGACATCTTCATAGTTTGGATGGTCCCCATATTTACATATTCACTTCTGTGGGAAAAGAAAACCACTTTGGAGAAAAAAAGAAAATAAGTGGAAGAAACAGAAGGAAAATCATGTATGTATCTCAGGGATACAGGCCGCTACAGTCGCTCATGCATGCAATCATTAAAGGCATAGCTGCTATTTTTATTCATGTAAGTGAAGCACTTTGTAAGCAAATGTGTCAGGTAAGATGTAATATAAATCAAAGGGAAGTGGTGACTGAAAGTAAAACTACGTGGAATTATCTAGTGGGTGTGTATTTTATTATCATATTTTATTATATTATATTATCTCAAGAGAATAGAAAAGCACAGATGTTTTCATGGCTTTCATGAAGTGTTTTAACACTTAGAGGAACACTTCAGCCTTCACTTAATGGGATACATTTAAATTCAAAATTATAAAATTTTGCAATACCGATCAGAGGTATGCAAAATGCTAAAAGTAAAATATTTGCTTTTTAGATGTAGTGACATACAAGTATTAAGGAGCATTAAACAGAAATTACAGTACACGTACCTCTAATTTGTGATCAAGTACTGTTTTTGAGTAGATATTCTTGGTTACATTCCACCATTGCATGTATGGCATGGATAGGATATAGTTTATGTATGAGTTTCTGCTTGTATTGGACCTGAGAAATGTATGTATGTATAATCTACTGTCTGTGAGTATATGTGCTTATCCTGTTTATTTACAGTCAGCCTTTAAGAGCTTTTGTTTTCTCAGAAATCTAATTGATTAATTGGTGCGGGAGTTTTATTAAGTGAGATTCATTATCATAAAACAATGAATGTGTGTGTGTGTGTAATAGCATTCGTGAATGATTTGTGTCTATAACTATAGCCCTATTCACACTACCCTTTCACTTCTTCACACTTCACACCTGTCTCTTTCCATGATGGGTCAGGATCTCAGTCAGAACACATTATATCATTATAAATGGTCAGTGGTTAAAAAAAACATACAGATCTCAACATCATGATGTGTACTGTCATGCCTCTTTTGGTTCTGCAGTGCCAGCGTGCTGTGTGAATTGTCACACTGCCGCAGCTTTACGTCGGCTTGGTTCACAGTGAAAAAACAAGGGCGTCTCTGTTCGCTGCGGTAATAATGCGAACTCTCTATTCAAAGGGCTTAAGTTTCTTAAGTGTGTGGGAATATGATAACATTCATGTACATACAGCATGCGTGACTCTGTCAGGCAGGTAGAAACTGAGTTGTTATCGTAACACTTATTAGCAGTAACACGTGTTTACTTTATGTGTATATGCAGCATATACAACAGTATGTTTATGAGAACAATATGTTTCTCTTTGTGGGTGCATGGCAGTTGTGTGTGAGTGTGTGTGTGTTTGTGTTGTTATAACCTTCAAGCCTTCAGATGAAATACTATCCTTTCTTTCCGCCTCAAGACAACATGAGCATATGAGCATACTACTAGTCATAAATCAAGAGGAAAGCCATTGCAAGAGTGAAATAAGAAAAGAAAGAGGGAGAGCAAGAGAGGCATGACTGGAGAGAGAAAGAGAGAGCGACTTGAGAGAGGGAAAAGCAGCTGAAAGGGACATGGAGAGGGAAAGGGCAAGGACAGGATGGAAAGAGAGAATGAAGATTGATAAAATGCTGATTCAAGCATGACCATGAGATGTGTGATTTCGTCCTTTGCAATTTGTACAGGTAGGCTCAAAAGAAATTCAGCACAAATTAACATAAACGTGTGTCTGTTCCTTTTATATCTTTTTTAATAAACATGTGACACAGATGTTTTACATGATACTAAGACGTTCTGGTCTTTCCGACAGCAACTAATAAAGAAAATGCTAAAATACATTTCTTTTGCAATGATTTGTGGGCTGCATTGTCAGAAACCAATTCTTCAACAGTTTTGGCATTCAATCACAGACAAAAATCAAATCTGTAATTTCCCTTCTTTGCTCCACTGAAACTACACCCAATAGTCCTTTTTCATGAAATATTTTGACAGTAGGAAAAGCACAGGCATGAAATGGATATCGAAATAATGATTGCTGAATTCTAGTTGCTTCAGTTTCAGGGCAGGCTGCCTCACTGTCACCCTGTAACCCCATAGAGGCATCATCAATGTTATTGGTTTCAACTGTGGTTTTAGCCATACTAGCTGCAAGGGTTGTTGAAATTAATCGTTTTAACGATGCATCGCGATGCGGACATGGACAATTATGTGTCGATGCACACACCATAACCGATTATAGCCTACTAATTTTACTTGTTGATTTTTGGGCCGTGCCAGTACAAGTCCTACTCCGTATCAACCCCTGTTCTACCCTCTTTCTGGCAAGTTCACAGTAACTACACTATATGCGTCTCATCTGACTGACGTCACCTCATTCGTTGTGCGACATGGCTGAGGAAAAAGTCATTAAAAATACACCTAGCATTTTAAAAGCGGCCATCTGGACACATTTCGGATTTTATGAAGATACTGACAAACACGAAGTGGGCAAGACACACGCGATGTGTAAAGTGTGTCACACAAAAATTAAATACCCAGGGAATACCGCTGACTTGAAAAACCACGTTAGCTGTTTTCACCCGGAGAGGCTATCGTCAACGTTAGAGGCTGCTAAAGAGGCAGCAGACACAGCCCAGCCAAGAACTGATGCCACGCTGCCAACTCCCTATCTCCCTTACTCCCAACACGGAGAAAGGGGAGAGAATAACCCAATCTGTGGCAGCTTAGTTAGGTAAGGAGCTTTATTCTGTTGTTGACAACGCCGGGTTTCATCACCTGTTGAAGACACTGGAGCCGCGATATAAGCTCCTGTCATGCAGCCACTTCACAGAAAAGGTTATACCTGCACTTTACCACGAAACCAAAGCCCAGGTAATTTAATCAATGAGCCAAGCTAGTCGCGTATATTTATTCAGACAGGTAGGCTCAGCCTATCTCAGTTATTTCTGTTTACAATTAAGGCAATGGTAAAAAATTAAGGAAGTATAACATATTTCATATGTCAGTCAACATATTGTTAACAAGTAAACAGCACTACAAACTCGTGGTTCTAGTTTTTGTGATGTTTGTGCTTTCTCAGAGCACATAAAAAAGAACATCATCGAGTCGTGAGACCAGTGAAGATTCACACCCCTACTAGCTGCACGGCTCTAGGATTAAAAGTGTGAAACTCAGAGCTCATATGTGTACTTAAAGCGAAACTCTCGCCAAAAAGCAACCGAGGCTTTATTTGGGATTGAATATGAGTCAAACCTTTGTGTAAAAGCATAATTACGACGAAAGAGGCACTTTTAAGATTTACCATAGTCTCGGTTTTGGGCACGTTCATTTTGAACAGGAGTGCAAGGGGCATGACACGCTAGCATCAAAATTGCTATTTTTAGAACAGTAAGAAGGCTTGACACAACATGAAACTTTGCTCGTAGCGTCACCAGGGTCTCTACTCATGAACACGAGCATTGAGAACATTGTTTGTGTACACAGAGTTTATGAAAAAGAAGGTTTTTGAACTACTCACGTTAGCTGCGGCATCTCCTGCGCGTTGCCATCGTGGCAGGCAAAAAGTGTCGATCCCTGAGTGCGACCTGACAGGCACGCTTAAGGAGCGGTTCACTATTACTCTCCTGCCTGTCAGGTCGCACTCGGGGACACGCGCCTAGCACTCCCGTTCAAAATGAACGTGCCCAAAACCGAGACTGCGGTAAATCTTGAAAGTGCCTCTTTCGTCGCAATTATGCTTTTACACGAAGGTTTGACTCATATTCAATCCCAAATAAAGCCTTGGTTGCTTTTTGGCCAGAGTTTCGCTTTAACAACTCTGTAAAGACACTCCCACACAGAGTTTAAAAGCCTGTAACTCCCTTCCAGTTAGTTAGAACTGAAAAAGCCTCTTGGATGAGAGGTGAAACGGCTTCAAGAAACTGAAACAAGTCTGTTTGTCTACGATACAGCACTTGGCCTGACTTGGATGACTGAGAGTCTTCATCAACATGCTGCTCATATAGAATTGAAAGTTCTAAGCAATGCGCATGCAGCAGAGCTATGCAGCTTGCTGCTACATGGTGGGAACAAACAACAACAAGAACAGTCTATTACAGTAATTTATTTTTTAGAGGGAATCTGTCTATTAAGACACTAAATGTCTGACATGCAGGGAGTAGAGCCATTACCATGAAAGATACACCACGACCTGTATCTGTTTAAATATGTATACTAAACACACACATTAACCACACAGCGGATGCAGTCACAAACACATGCATAATGGATGGAGGGCATTATCAGTATGTCCTTTCGATGCCAACTGTGTATTCATGAGATGAGATTGCAGCACAGGGACAGAATTACAATACCTATACACACAGACAGACACAGCAGTGAGTAAGTAATTTTAAATGCTTGAGAAGACACAAGGAGCACTTGATTTCTTTCATCTGTCTGGTCCTGTGATGGTAGCTCCTCAAGGGTCTAGTAGAATAAACCAAGTGCATGCTCAAGCTGAGGTATCTGTTACCATTAAGCTGTGATTGTACAAAAAGCTCATGCTATGCCGGCTGTTTTCAACCCAGGTATGTTTGGTAACACAAAAATACACATAAAGAACAAAACCAAAAAAAATAATAGAAAAACATTTTGGAGAAAATACTCGTATTTCCTTCATTCTAGCAGCGAAATAATAAAGATCGATACCAGCATAAAGGCTGAAAACAGGGCTAGCAGGTTATATCTATTGTGTTTGTTCAACTAGCAAAAACACAAATTTGTGTTTTTTGGGGGTGCAGTAACTATCTCTTTTTCTTCTCTTTGCCTGTGTTTCATTTATCAAATAGTCCTGCCTATTTAAGCCTGCGTTGTTCAGTTACTTTGTCAGTTCATCGTTTCTGTCCTGTCCTTGTCTTCCTGTGTCTCTCCGTCCCATCTTCCCATTGTGTGTTTCTGTCTTTTGGTTCCTAGTTCTCACCTTATGTCTGGTTTTGGTTCCTAGTTTGTATTGCTTTGAATTCTCCTGTTTTATCATCCTTTTTTTGGCTACATTTTCAACTTGGATTTGTCAGTCTTATCATTCAAGTTACTTGTCTGCCTGTGTGTCTGCATTTGGGTCCCCTTTGTGTTAACTTAACAGTTATAGGCAAAATGGTAATAAACCTGGTACCCAGAATGGGATGACAAGACATCTGGGAGTTACTGCACTTGGCTGTTCCTGGCTCAGAAATAGTTACACCACCTAAGCTGTTGAAACTTAGCTATGTTTTTGTGCTTCTAACTAGTTCCTAACTTAAGTTAAAATCTGACAGCTTGCACAAAAACAAGAATACGAACAGCACATAACCCAAAATATTTCACATTTTCTTCAAACCTGTATTTACAGTTTTTTGGCCTCAACGGAAATGTGCAGTAAACACAAACTGTAATACTCACTTTTTAAGTTGAGATGGCAGCCTTGTGAGCAAACGGTTACACATCCAGCAGACATAGAGCAACATTAACATTCATTTTAAGTTGTGTTTGCAGTCCTTTATTCACTCTCCTTTATGTCTGTATTTGGCCTCTATTGCCTCCTGAAGGAATATCTGGCTCTTAAGCTGATAAATGCTGCACTTCATTCACCAGCATACCAGGGGTTCCATTACCCTATTTAATGCTTAAAGAGGATCTATGTAGGATGACTGATACAGAACTGTAGTCCACACACATATTGGTTTTGATTCTTTTTGTGGTTAATATTTGGTGGCTTGGGAGGCGATCCTGCATTGGTAAAAAGAAACCCTTGACATTTTCTTTACTGTTTTCTACTATTTCATTTTCAGTTATCCAGCTAACTCAAACAGATGCATTCACCATACATTTGACATTGATTTGCCTCATAGTGTGTTAATAAATGCCAGATTTGTACTTTTCATTTTACCTCTGCCTCTGTAGGACCACTTGGCAGCGTTGGTCATGTAGTGTAAGGTATGTTTTTTTTTTTTTCAAAAAGAAAAATGTGCCTGAAAACGTACCTGAAAGTAACGAGAGTGAACCAAAAGTGTGAGCATGGAACATAAATCCTCAAGACTGCTCAGTGGTGGGAGTAAGAAAGGATCAAGACAGGAATGGCAGCAAGAAGTCATGGTACTTGGAGGGAGTAGGGAGAAATGAAAAGGGGCCAGGATGAGACACATTTGCTTCCATGTCACCCTCTGCATGTTGGAGGGCGAATTGTAACCACACATCAGTTAAGGCTTCAGGGGAATCTACTTGCAGAGGAGGAGCTGTAAATACACAACCGATTGTAGTGAACCACAGTGAGGTGTTTTGAACACAACCCAGGTAGTCAGCAAAACTCCTCCCTTAGCTCCTCCCCCTGCCCAGGTGCAGTGTAAAAGGCTTCAGCAGGCTCAGTTCAGCCTCTTGCTGGTCCATGGTGGTGGTTGCTTGCTTAAGGTGGTGAGTAGGGCCCCCATGTTTGTTTCCTGGTGGTTTAAAATTGTTCCCCCACCTAACCATGTGCCTCTTTGTGTTTAAGGTTACCGGCTGCTGTTCTGTTTTTGCTTTGTTTTTGTTAGGTTTGCCTTTTCTTTTCCCCAATTTCCTTTTGGACCAGCTTTTTCATCTGTTTTGGCCTTATTTGCCTATTTTTCTCATTTTGTATGGTTTTGATTAGTTTTCTTGGTCCAGATTTATTAAGTTTGCTTAATTTGAATACATTTCGTGTGTGTGTGTGTGCGTGCACGCAAGTGTGTGTACGTGCGCAAGACCAATCGGGTTAAGGAACCAATTTTGATGGGCTCGTAAACATAAAACTTTATAATGTTATAATTATTATTATTTTTTTAAATACTTTATTTTGAAGTCTTCAGTTATGCAGAACAATACAACTCACTCCCACAGACAAAATAGTATAAATAATAAGACAAACAAAAAAAATAAGATAGTAAAATTATTTAGGAAATGTGTTATAATTATTGAATATTAATTGTATAAGTCATTATGTATATATGTGTGATTACATAGTTTATAGTGTTAACAATTAATATAGCTGTTCTACTGTTATGGCCCACCCCCTGCCTTTCTGACGTTCATACATATTGGTTTCACATGCCAGGATGGGTTTGTGAGACCAATACGTGTGTGTCCAACAGTGACACCAGAGGCTGCAAGAGACATTGCAAGTTATACATGTTTCCGCGAAAATATACACAATGACCCGCCAATTATACACACAAGGCGGGAGCTTTAGCAGGCTTGCAGTGTGGACCAGCCGGGACCAGCGAGTGGGATGAACCTCGAAAAGTACGAATTACATATTTTATACATATATGACTGACAGCCTTGACGGACTTAAAGAAGCTTTAGTTTATATAATTAATAATAATTTACTAGTGTAAATAATGTAAATGTCACAACTATTTTACTACATATTTCTTACTATTGTTTTTTGAACTTATTTATTGTTCTCTATTTTTCTTCTTATTGCTGCTCTTATGTTCTATCTTATCTCTTATCTTATTGCCAGCATGAATTAATGTTCATGCTGGTTGTTAGCTAACAGATTACTCTAAAACGTTAGGGAGTTATCTGATAACTACACACTCTGTACATGCTTATTTTGTATTTTTATTTAATAAAATGTGTGTCAGCTTTCACTGGATCCTCCATCAGCTAGCTAAACAGCGGTAACTTCTGAAAGAGTAAAATCCATTTTGTTTAGCAATGAAGAGACTGACGGTGTTATGTCGATATCAGGGATTGTCCTGCTTAGGAAAATCTTTGGCACCCTTGCAGCATCTGTGTGTGTCTCTGTGTGAATGTTAACATGATTGAGACAGAAATAATGCTTCAAATCGTGTCTGTGTTTTTAAAGCATTTAACAAGACGATCTTGAACGCAACGTTTGACTTCCAGTAGTTCCCTCCCCTGGCCTGAACACACTCCGCTGCAGCGGCGCCGGATTCATTTTAGAGGTGGGGGGGCCGTGGGGGTTCTTGTGCGGCCCTAAAGTTGAATGACTGTGGGGGGGGGGAAGCAAAACCAAAACATGCCAGTCTGGCTAAAGGGAACCAAGTCCGCATTAACACGCGCAAAATAACCTCGGAAATACTATAACACGCATCAAAAGTGCCGGTCAGAAAGAGCTGCAAACAGAATAAAATGTCAGACACTTGAAATGCCTCAAGCCCGTGGTAAATGTGCGGAGAGCGGAGGTAATCTGCAGACTGTGACCAGTGATTTTTTTTTGTTTTTTTTTTGGACTAGCTCGTTTCCAGCTTTTTCGATTATTATTAGCCTATTTTTTAAATTTATATCATTAAGTGTTAAAATAAAATGTTTCATCATTAAATCGTTAATTTTCGTGTTCTGAGTTTTCTCTATTAAAATCTTGTGTAAATGCATAATTACGGTTTACTATGTGCGATGATATGAATATTGATAAATGTATAATTAAACTTGTTAAAATGTACATTTTGGTGTTATTTTGTTTTTTGAAAACGTATCATGACACAATGAATGCATTGATCACTCAGTTGGCTATTTGCATGAGAAAATATAGAGTTTAAAATCTAGCGGTCAGAATGACCGTTTACGGCCATTCTAGTAGTGTTGAATTTGGGCCCTTCTGGTGTTAAACAGATTTATTTCTTTGCATGAGCAAATACTTCTTGTTAATGAGGATCATCTCTCTCACCGCTGTCCGCGGTGCTGAACCAAAGAAGCTCTGACGTGTCACTACCTGCAGAGTCTAACGTAATAGTTACTACATTTGTGGGAAATCGCATGTTATGTTTGTAGAAGGCAGCGGCTATTACATTTGTGGAAAATGTATTACATTTGTGGGTTTAGTACATTGAATGCTGCAGATTTTTTATTACCTTTGTGGTTTATTACGTTTGAGGACATTATTACATTGGCGAGCATTACATGCTGCCTACAGAGATCCGATCCTCAGCAACATCATATACAACACAGTGCTAACAATTAATAATACAGTTTATACAGATTAGCCCTTACCGTTTGGCGCAAACTCTGTCTCAAGCTGTTTAAATGGATTCCGCATCTGTGCCTTGTGTCAGTTCTGTAATGTGTAAAAATACATTGTCCGTCTCCTTTCCCTCTCACGTCACATAATGAGGTATGAGGTATTCTCTCCACTGTTGGCTGGTCCAGGTAGCCGGGAGAGAGAGGCAGGTGGAGTCACTGTCATCAGCGGCCTCTGAGCTGTCTTTAACTCCATCTCCAGCCTCTGTCAGCTCGTCCTGTATCATGGTCACCCCGGGCCCAGCTGTTGGCGGGCTTTCACCGGCAGCAGTCCCCGCAGGTGCAGCGGTGGTGTCGGTCCTCATGTTAGCACCTGCCGAAGAACTTGCCTCTTGCTGCTCCTCAGAGTCATTCCTCTTCGATTTCTTTGTAAATCCGAAACTTGCGAGTAAAACATGCAACAGCAAAACATGGCAGTAAAGACGATTCATCACCGAAATTGAGCGGGTCTAGCATCTCCAGCACGGTCTCTTTTTTTTTTGTTTCCAATGTCTGATTTAAAGTGACGTTGAAGAGAGAGAGAGAGACGCATCTCGGTCACAGCCTGTCAGTACAGTCGTGTCCTGGCCTAATGACATATGGTAATGTGCAACTGTTGGAACCAGGTGTTGGGGCAGGGCCGTAAAGTGGGGGGGCCAATGGCCCCCTGGCCCCCCCTGTTCCGGCGCACCTGCTCCGCTGTGAAGCTAGGTTTGTGGGAGAGGGGCAATTTGTGTTTTTTTCAAAAACAAACGCAGTGTCCTTTTTTGTGTCATGCGAGAACATGTCTCCCGTTGTTTGCATCACGCCTGTTACAGCCGGACCAGAGCTTGTGTAAATGGCTTTAGCACTGCAGCTAACTTGTAGGCTAATTTTGTCATCACAGTTACTCTGTCAGGGTTTCAACCATCATTCAGCAAAGCAATTAGTTTTTTGTTGCGGTCTGGCTGCTGGCTTTTCAGACGCTTTGTTGCAGATGGCTTTGCTCGGTAGCGATGGAAGCTGCGGAGGCTCCGCTTTCATTTGAGGGGTAGGTTGTGGTGTTTGCATAAAATATTGTTCCTCTGTAATCCCGAATTATCGTTTATGAGCTGATGAAGTATGATATGAAGTTATAGTTATGATTTTAGCTGTATTTTGGGCATATAAACGAGCTTTGCACCGATTTTAGACCCGTCTGGCTGATTCAGTTGATTTATAACATCACCATATTCTTTTAGACTAGTGCATTGATGAACACTGCATTCTTTTTTTAATTGCTAAAATTCCCCCAATTGCTAAAACAGAGTGAGTCAGAGCAGGAATAAGTGTCAATAACTTAACACAATAAAGTTTTATTGTGTAATGTTGTCCGCTAATTCATTATTTACCAGACTTGGATGATAAAGTGGTGGAATGTGACTGTATGAGGTCAGAGCTACATTACATTTTAAATATATTTGTTCAGCTTTAATCTGAAACACAGGAGCAACTGAAGATAAAACATGTAGATGAAGATTTAAAAAAAGTATAGATCAAAGACATGAGACATGTTTGTAATCTCACAATCTGATCCGGTAATGTATTTGGTGATTAGCACTTGGAAAGGCGTTGAGGTTAAAATACATTAAATTAAAAAATGTACATAATTATTTGGATATTGGCTCAACAGCATTCAGTAACTTTATTTCAGCTACTTTAACTGATAGAGTCAATTTAAACAGCTTCAGACTGTAGGCTATATGTTTATTTTAAAATCTCTTTCAAACTATGCAGTCTGAATGTGTTTTAACAGCATTTCACTGTTTAAATTCACTACATTTGTTGAAGTATCTGAAATACACAAATACAGCCAATCGGCCATCGGCAAATAAAAATGACAATCGCCGATGGCTGTGGCCGATGATTATATCTTGATTTGCGGCATGAACGCTGTGCTCATGGAGAAACTCTTTTTTCTCTCTTTTTTTTTTGGGAGAAATCCGGAAACGCAGCCCTCCCGTTTTCATGTGGACAGCAAATCCGCATACTTTCCAAAACAATGACGCCATCGCCGCATCTCGCAACGTCCCATAACAACAACAATGGCGGACCGCATGCTCGTGTTCGTGCCGCAGAAGATATCAAGCCTTTCTCGCAACTTACCCGCCTTGTAGTTGAGTGTGAGTCTCAGCAGCAGTTCGACCTCATTAACGGTCCACACAAACGATTCTGGTTTCCTTGCACTCACCATTTTCATCTTCTTCTTCTTGTTGTGTTTGGTTTCTCCGTCTACTGTCTGTTTACAGCGCGCAAGTTTACTGTGCATGCTCCGTGTCTTCTTCTCCGTGTTTTGTGAATGTCAAGCGCCACCTAGAGGCCTGGAATATGAACTACAGCGTTTTCGCTCATTTTCAGTGGGTCCGTGTGGACGCAAATATTCTTAAAACGATGACGAGGAAGACGGAGATAAAAAAGATTGTTTTCGCCCGTCTGGACGGCCCCTCTGACTTCAATTGACACAGCATTTAAGGAAAGCCAAACAGCTGCCTCCAGACAGCGCCAAAGCAAAACAAATAACAAACAAGGTGATGGAGTTCATTGCTTCAGATGACCAGCCTTTCTCTGAAGTGGAGGACGTGGGGTTTCAGAGTCTAATAAAGTTTATGGAGCCACGCTACACGCCGCCGAGTCGACGTCACTTTGCCAAGGTCTGTCTCCCCGAAATCTTGTCATGTGAACTAAGGTTATCTTAAATGTCAACCAGAAAGTGACATTAAAGGTTGTTTTTGTTTCATAAATTAGTCTAATTGGATTTGTGCTCATTCAAGGATAGTGTAATGAAGAGCTGAAAGACTTGTATGTTTCTGTGGCACAAAAAAAGGAATAAATAACAAAAAGAAAGAACATCGGCATCGGCCATCGGCCAAGTTGTTATGTTAAACATCGGTATTGGTATCGGCCCAGAATTTCACAATCGGTGCATCCCTATTTATAACATTTAAAATCTACTGTATTTTTGTTATATTACAATACATGTCTGATTTTTGAAATCTTCACCTACAGTTGCTCCTTTGTTTGTTACATTAAAGATGCACATATTTATTTAAATGTAATGTATCTGTGGCCCCAAATAGTCACATTCCAATAATTAAATGTGCACAGTCAGCATAAACATGCATTAATATGTCTACTGAATTAAAATGGAGGGTCCTTTTCTTTATTTACCCATTGCCATGGTGAATCACTGTACTGTACAGACTCAGAGTTTGTTGAACCCCCTGTCTGGAATATCCCTCTGGTCTAAGATTGAAGCAAATGTCAACATTGCTTTTCCCGTAACTGCCTGATGGAAGCTGGAAGCAAACTTCAGCATCGTCTAGCTTAATCTGTGTTGGTACCTAGCATAATACCTTTTTAGGCCACAGCTAAAATGAGTTCTGATAATGCTGTATATTTATAAGGACTGACTTGACATATTTTGCAGTGAGGCGAGGCAGACTAGACCCCATTTGTGACGCACAACATCACGTAAGACTGAAGAAGAACAAAGCGTTGTGTGTCTGGAGATACATTGGCCAAAGGTAAGTTTTTGCATTAAACCCTGTGTGTACTTGCGTACTGTAAGTGCTTGATTTGAGATCCGATGATATCTCATGTCTTGTGTCTCAAAGCCCCCAAATCACAATAAGCTTGAATCTTATTAATTTCCTTTTTTTCAGTTTTAGTAGTTTTTGGTCAATTTATTTTAAAGATTTTCTCTGGCATAGACACCTTTTATTAAGCAGTGGACAGATAGGAAACTCAGGAGAGAGAGGGGGATGTGACATGCAGCAAAGGACCTCCGGCCGGGATTCGAACCGGGGTCAGCTGCTTATATGGCATGCGCTCTAACCAGCGTGTGTGGTCAACTGTGGTCAGGTTTTGCACACAGCAACCGTGTCTACCACAGTCTTGCTCAAAGAGGTTTGTCAGTACACTGTGTCAGTGTAGATTCAAACACAAGAAGTGCTTTAAAATGACCTGAAACAATGCTAACTCGCTGCTTCTGTATATGACTAAGTTTCAGTGTGGCTTGTGTGTTTTTTGTGTTTGCATGATCATGGTGTTTGAGGCAAGTGTTTGGCATATGAGGACAACAGTGAGACAGTCAGTGCATTTACATACGCAGTTTAGACAACTACAATTTACCGAGTATACATGCCAGTGAGAAAATCGAATTACTGGTCGAAGCATGCCATACCCGGTACCCGCTGTACCCATTTCAACTAGTGATAATAGAGCCACCTCCGGCTGACCTCTTTACGTCACCAGCTGCCTCGGCATTCGAGAAAGATGCCGTACGAATAGCGAGGAGAAGCTACATCTTTGTACATTTCGTATAAGGTGTACATGATAATTACACAAACTTGATGCACAATGGCGCTCTTGCTTGCGGTGATTTCGGAGGAAAGACACCTCCGGCAGCCGCTGCCGTCCTTCTACTTCCGGCTCACGGCCCCGGGAAAAAAGTCCTGAGCCTTCGCAGAAAGCAATATCCGATCCGATCTGATGGAACGTATACATGCAGGAGTAATGCGACTATCAATCAAATAATCTAGGTGTGTTAATCCGACTATGAGAAATCCGATCCAGTCCGATTTTAGTCAGACTAAGGTGTATACATGCATTTTAAAAATCCAATCATAGTCGGACTAACCCAGCAATTTGGTTTTCTTGAGTGTCATGTAAACGCACTGAATGTGAACCAATACTTTAGTACAAAGACTTGTGTATGTGTGGCCCAGTAATGGTTTTTAAAGACAGAGTGAAGCATACAAGGTAATATAGTATATTCATATATATACTGTATATATCACATAGCAGTTTTGCATGATTTTAAATTTTGGCTTATGACAAAAGCACTTTTAGGATCAAAATTCACAATGTTTTCATCAAGTTATGCCTTTTGTCATCGAGGAAAAACAGTAAATATTGTGAATCTGTACAGTAATGTTGAGATGATATTTGATGAGTAAGTTAGCAGATCTTATGAATTTTACCTTCTTTCCTCATGATTGTCATTTTTTATCATAATTTCAAATTTTGATCTAATAATTTCACTTTTTTTATTACACTCGTTTTCATTATCTGTTATTTATTTTATTTATTTATTTATTGATAGGAAGAGGTGTGTTTGCATTGGAGCCAATTCGTAAAGGCTCATTCATTTTGGAGTACAGAGGAGTTTTGGAGAAGACTGAGAAGACTGCAGCATGGAATGAGTATACATACATCTTCAAACATAAAGGAACGGATATTGGGGAGTAAGTTGAATTGCAGGATGTTATTCTTGGATCAAAAGCCAAACCACACATGACCCGTGTTTCCACTATGGGGCCGAATAGTGGCACCTCGATGACGGGGACATCAAAACTCGTGACGTCGCGGATGGGCCCCTCTCGGCCCCACTCTGCAGTGGAGACACGCCAGTCAAGAGAGCCGAGTGAGGGGAAGTTCTTGTCAAGTTCCTGTCCCCCTCCCCTTACCGTGTAATAAGGGGAGGGGGCGAGAGTTTCGATGACACGTAGTCGTAATTATGATTACGCGTAATCGTAATGCAACAGTTTTTTGTAGTGCGACTTTGTTGTTGGCCCACTTGTCGAACATCTTCTTTTGTTGTTTTTAACTGTGTAGATTGTTGCTACTAGGCTAATGCTCCTCTTCTGCTAGGTTTAAAAAATGCTGCTTAATTTGGCGCTTTCTGATAATGTCACATCCCGCTCCCCCTCCTACTCATAGTTGTAGTATGTTTACAACGGCAACTTCGTTAAGCGCCGTCCACACAGAACTATAACTATACAACTATAATGATGTAAACATCCCCACCGATGCACCGTAATGTTACGTAGCCTTGTGCCCTGGGTTCATCTGATACTGTCATTTATAATATCTAAAATAACAGGAGAGGAGAGGTGTGGAGTTTGACACTCTCTGATATGTTACAATAGGTTATTGCAAGCTCAAAACAGTGTCTTCCTGTCTGGAAACAATATTTCAAAATTAAAACTGCAAGCAGTGATGAACGGGCCCTCGCAGTCCGCGCGCACATTGGGGCATGTTGCCGTCCAAACGCGCCGCAGCTGAAGCCACATTGCTTGATCGTTGTTCACGGAGGCGGCAACCGCCTGCGTTTGGGACAGTGCACGCGGAGGACGAATATCAGCCTCGTCTCCCAACGTGTGTTTGTAACGCGATGGGTTGCCCCTGCCAGTATTAAGCGCTTTCAGGTGAAGTCAGAACAACTTCCTGCAATCCACAGACATCCAAATGGACTGCAGGTGAATGATTTCTAAAACATTTAGTAATCAGGAATGTTTTGACAATCGATTCTGCACTGTTATGTTGTGTGAAGTGTTACGGCCTTCTCTTTGCCTGGAATTCAGGCATGGACACCTGTGTTTTTGCAGGGAATAGATTGGAAGTGGGACAGAGAAGGGGGGGGTTGTGGCTTGCAGTAAACTTCCTCAGCCCTAAATTCGAACCCGGGTCCACTGCGTATGTGGCATGCACTGTAACCACTTGACTACAGGTGCAGCTAAGACACTGCCTTTTGTTGTCACTGTGAAGGCAGGAAGGCAGCGCATCATAGGGGAGGATGGAAGTGGAATGCCACAGATTTAGATAGGTAGTGGAGTGCAGCCAGATGTGATTCTTCATTTTGGAAAGGGACAGCGGTCAAGTGACCAGGTTTGACGAGCGTCCTGCAGTAGCTGTGTTTAACCAAAGAATTCACTCAGTCGTTTCATATTGCAGGGGAATCCACTTCGTTCATCGCGGAAAAGTTGGGCAGAATCACAACTACACACATCTTATTTAGTGCAACATTGACAGGGCAGACACAACACGCAAATGGCATTCTTAGCAAATTGGCTTATTTGAAAATCGTGTGCTGTGGCTTACTAACACTGCCTTATCCATTATGTGGCTCAAGCATTACCCTTCACATATGCCCTGTTGTAATGTGCAATTTACACAAAACTACCTGCAAATGCCATGTACATCTGACTATGATTGTCATCACTGCACATAAATGAGTGTAGAATAATGCTTCACTTGCCTTCTTTCAAAAATGTATTTATGGCTGTCTATCAGTGTCAAGCTTTTGATCTAAGTTCTGCTTTGTTTGCTAGTTTTTATTCCATAAAGAAGCGTGCAGCCAAATTTTGCAGTTTCAATAAATTTAGGCCACATCGAACAGTCCTAGTTTGTGTGTGTGTGTGTGCCTGCTCAGTAGTGGTTTATAAAAGCACAATGAGAAGCATATGAGGTCCAGTTGCTTGTTGATTGTCATGTAGTGCTTATTGCAGGTTTCATGTATGCCTTATATTTTCTTCTCCTTGTATTTTAATCAGAATAAAAGTGACTTCAGTGAAGAGGAGGCATTGGACGATGTATGTGATCCAGAATACGTTCCAGGTTCAGAAAGTGACACAGAAGATGAGGAACCAATAAACAGCTTGGCGAACTCAACATTCCAGGTTGCTAAAGAATCACTAATGGATATCTCTATGAACTGTAATGTCACAGATGACACCCTTGACACTGGACAATCTTGCACCAACACAGTACCTTCAACCAATGTTGTAAGAGCAGGAAAAAATGTCTGCTTCATTTGCAAGGATTTATATTGCAAAATAGCACGGCATTTCAAAACTCACATAAAAGAGAATTCGGATATAGCATATGCCCTTAGTCTCCCAGCAGGCTCAGCAGCTAGGAAAAAGCTCCTAGAGAATCTTCGCAACAGGGGAAACTTTGAGTGTAACAGATGCGCTGAAAAAAGGGTCAGCTTAAAGTGAAGCGCGGAGCTAAGAAGGTTGAATGTAAAAAATATGAATATTGTATCCATTGTAAGGGTATGTTTTTGCGACCAGAACTATGGAGACATATGAAAAGGTTCTCTTCCAAACCAGAGGAAAAATTCTAACCTTCAGAATGCCTCTTGTTTTCCCCAAAAGGAGCAGACTCACTGCTTACCACTATCTCAAGGGGAGACAGTGTCTAAACCCAAGGTTTGGTGTGGCCTTCCCATGACTGCAAAGCCTAGTTTGACCCAGTGCATATTAATGATGGAAAATTCCCTAACACCTGCTCCTTAGAGTAAACAAAAGATCAAACAATAGATTGGCGTCTAACGCCGCTATTCTCTCTCATAATCTTGAAATGAATAAACAAATAATGCAAACAATCAGCGCATGATGAGCTGCACACTTACCGACAGCGTCTCTGTGGTTTCTCCTCACGTTAAAGAAGTAAGGGTTGTCATTCATTAATTTGTGATCCCATTATTTATCTAACTCGGATTTATTTGTATATTCTCTTAACCTGAAGAGCAAGTTTTTTTATGTGATACTAAACACTTGCAATTTTGCATGTAATCTTTGTACTGACTCTACAGCAGCAACCAAAGCTTGCAGTTTTGGTTGCTCGCTGCTCAGCAGCCAGAGCAGGCTGGCAGTAGGCAGGCAGAAGGCTCCCCTGCGAGGGGGACAGCAGCAGAGAGCATCGGATGCAGGGATCAGATTGCTTTGACTTGTAAAATATGCTTACCTTGCTACTAGCTTAATTTTTTTTATTTTCCTCGGTTGAGATGTGGCGTGTGAGGGGGAGGGTGCAGAGCAGCAGCATCGCCTCCGCCCACGACTCAGAGGCGCATTGCTAACACGTGTCCTAACTGGAAGCGATGTGACCGAGCGTCCGACAGTCGCGTCACATCTGACGCTCTCTATCCACACTGAATGCGTTGACTATGTGGGTCTGTTAGCCTGGAAACACATCAGCTGTCTGCTCGACATCTGACTGAAGAGAGACCTAACTACTCGGTTAAAAGATGGGTGAGTACTTGCTTCCTACGTTTGTACTTTTTAAACAGAAAACTAGTTTTATATTGTGTGATTTAGATGTTTCTTGACATATAATATAGGCAACAGCAAGTTAGTTGCTATTAGAGAACGTCATTCACGTCAGTTAACTGACGTGAACTAACGTTGCAGTGTGGCCAACAGGTCTCAACTGTTGGCCACACTGTAACCGATAGATATCTGTGTGTAATTAGGGCATAGACAATAATAATAATAATAACAATAATAATAACTTTGAACATTATCACCCCAGACAGCCAACATTGAATAAATATTGATTTTCCATCTGATTCATCATTATGGTTGACATTGAAATTTCAATGCAAAATAAATGTTGAATCACCATTAACATATCGATGAAACCTGATGTTATTAATGTTGATGTCAACGACAGTGGAACAACATTGATCTAATGTTATCTTTATGATTGAGTAAGCACTGATATTTGGTTTACCGGGCGATATTGCCAATGTGTTGAAAAGTCATTGATTTAGAGTTGACCGGGAAACGACCGTTGTTGAAAAGCCATCGACATTTGTGTTTATAAATATCTTCCACAGAATAGCTGCTGCATGACTGCATGATTTCTCTAACCCGACAATGTCCGAGCAGCCGCCTGTCTCCGCGACTCCTCTTTCCTTCAGCATTATCCACGCTGTATGTTTAACGTTAGCATGATTGACGCTGTGGCTGGGCGCTAACGTAACTGCTGCCTTCAGAAATATAAACTTGCTGTGTCTTTACAGCAGTACTTTCCCGATTGTGTTACTGTGCAGGTAGTTGTATGTTTCTGTGCTTTTGTAACTGCATAATTCTCCGCCGTCAACACCTTCAGAAAATATAAGATAATTAACTGTCGATGTAACGTTAGCTAACGTCGGGCTGATGCTTCATGTCATCTGCCCACTATGTGAGAACTGACAGGTGAGACACTGTGAGAACTGTCCTCACGACTTATTTAAACATCCGTACTGTGAATCCACCTCCGATTTTTATCCATTCTGTCGCTTTCTTTGTGTTAAAAGCCAGTTTTTAGAGCGAGCATGACAACTACGTTAGCGTAAACACAGAGGTCAGCCAGCTCAACCGGAAGAGCATAACCGACTACCACTATGAACCATGGGTAAACTCACGAAGTCAGGAATGAGGTGGATAGTTGACCGGGAAATATGATTGAAAATGCGTCGTATATAGTTGACCGGGAAATATGATTGAAAATGCGTTGTCATATAGTTGACCGGGAAATATGATCGAAAATCCATCGATTTTTGGTTGACCGGGAGATCATCGGGTGGTAGACGTTGCAACGTACTGCACCGGACATCTCATTTCTGGACCCTTGACCCATACGATCAGGTAAGCTTGCTTATGTAATGTTCAATATGAATGAATTGTACCAAATCAAATACTGTTACTCGTTAGCATGATGGTTAGTGTAGTAACCCATGCAGTCATTGAAATAGATTTTGTTAAATCAATGTCATAATCTGCCAAAGTTCTTGCCTGCCGCCATTACTGTTTGGCTGCGGACAGTAACTTACCGGTGCCCTCTAATGGATTTTCAATAAAAGCATCCTGCTCGTGAAAATGTCAGGTGACAGGTAGATAAACAATGGCAAAGGAAAGGGAATATTGGGTAGATGACCTCAGGCAGTGGCCAAAACTTACCGATGCAGGTAATTTATAGACAACATAATGTATTAAGAGGCTGTCCAGACGAAAACACACATGGCCATCGTTTCGGCCGACCGTCCACACGGATCCTGAAAACGCAGCGCCTTAAAACGCACTTTTTTGAAACCCGGTCTCAGGGTTGAAAAATCCGAAAACGCAGCCCTCCCGTTTTCATGTGAACGGCGTATCCGCATACTTTCCAAAACGATGACACCATCGCCCCACCCCGCGAACTCTAGCCTTCGACCTCTGAACCCCGCGACGTCTCATAACAACAACAATGGCGGACTACTGCATTTGTTCGTGCCAGAAGATATTGAGCCTTTCTTGCTACTTACTCACCTTGTAGTCGAGTGTGAGTCACAGCAGCAGTTCGACCTCATTACCGGTCCACACAAACGATTCAGGTTTCTTTGCACTAGCTATTATCATCTTATTCTTGTTGTGTTTGGTTTCTCCGTCTACTGTCTGTTTACAGCGCTCAAGCTTTCCGTGCAAGCTCCGTGTCTTCTTCTCCGTTTTTGGTGAATGTCAAGCGCCACCTGTAGGCCTGGAATATGAACTATAGCGTTTTCGGTCGTTTTCAGTGGATCCGTCTGGACGCAAATATTCTTGAAACGAGGATGAGGAAGACGGAGGAAAAAAAGATGGTTTTTACCCGCCTGGACGGCCCCTAAGACGTGTATTTTGATGACAACAATAAAACCAAATGCTGTCATTACTAGCTGTGTTACTAATATGTTCACAAGCATCACAAGTTGCAAATAACTATTAACCACGACCAGTTGTAGCAGTAAAATACATGTTTTTACAGGTATCCAGGATCATTTTATTAATCGCCTGGCATGCGATGAGCTTCAGAATGCAAACTACAGGGCACTGATTGAAGGGAAGAATTATATGAGCTCCAGATGGATTGGCCAGATACTGCACGCCATCGCAGATGAGCTCATCACGTTGAAAGGTGTCGTGAGGTTTTCACAGGCAGTGAACTCGTACCATAGTGTGTCAGTAGCCATACAGAGAGAAGATGGCAAAATTCTCGAAGTAGTTTGTGACTGCATGGCCGGGCGAGGGAAGAGTTGTAGCCATACAGCAGGGCTCCTGTACAAAATTAAAGATGCATCAGCAAGAGGATTCACAGGCTTGGCCTGCACAGACAGAGCATGTGCCTGGAACCAGTCTACTTGTGACAATGTAGTGCCAGAGACAGTAGAAAATATGCAGACACAACACAGTGGTCCCAGAAAGTGTATGAGTGTAATTTCTACTGCATTTGAGACAGATGACAAAGTTATTGCACATTTTTCAGCGCCAGACATGGTTGGATTATCCATGGTTCCTGGATCCATTTTGCATCATGTGTTGACTGCTCAGCCCCAGAGACACACTGCACACACTGAAACAGGTCCACCCAAAGAGCACACAATGTGTGCAGAACAGAAATGCACACTTTGCAATACAACATTTCAAAATCATGTAAAATGTGGGGAACAAGACAGGCAGAGGTTACAAACAGAGACCAAGGGCCAGAATAGTCAGCTGTGGCTGGACCAGAGAAAAATACGAATAACAAGTAGTGAGGCATCTGATGTACCAAAAAAAGCAGACCCAACAAACTTAACACAAACTTTTCTGGAAATGAGGCTACTAGGTACGGTCAACAAGCTGAGCCTTTGGCTAGACAGTGTTTTGAACAGACAACAGGGCTTACAGTGGAGACTACAGGCCTGATTGTGCATGATCAAGAACATTGGCTTGGTGCCAGTCTCGATGGAATAATTGACACAGATAATATTCTTGAGATCAAGTGTCCCACACCAAAAAAGCTTGAAGCACATGGTGGCAGTCTATTAAAAATGATAGCATCAAACAAATATGATGTTAGAGAGAGTGATGGCAACTACATTCTGAGGGAAACAACATCTGGGTTAGGGTACTACTATCAAGTCCAGGTGACAATGCACTGTGCAAAAAAAAGGAACTGTAAGTTCATGGTGTGGACCCCAAATGAACATGTGATCCTAGATGTGCCCTACAACGAAGAGTGGACAATGAACAAACTCTGCCACCTGAAGAGGGTGTACTTTCAGTATCTGCTACCAGCAGTAGCAACAAGAATTGCACACGGGGTCATGAAAATTTGTGGGCTCAAGTAGCTATTGACTCTAATGTGCACATGACAACTTATTATCAAGAGTTCAATATTTGTTCACTGTTTAAAACTTTACATTGTAATTATCTACACTGCACTGTCATGGTAACTTAAAGGGGTAGTTGGTGTTTTTGAAGTGGGGTCATATAAAGTACATACCTAACGTAATCACCGATCAGCGCAGCCTCAGTTTGGAGGAGCAGAGAGCCGCTCCAGCCAGACACTCAGCTTTGTACTGCAGTGAACGGGGTCCAGAGAAAAAGCTAAATAAACCACCTAAAACAAGGCTCACCTTAAAAAATCTAATTCAAGTCTGGAGCGGCTCTCTGCTCCTCCAAACTGAGGCTGCACTGATCGGTGATTACGGTAGAGAACAGATTGACTATAGATATGTACTTTATATGACCCCACTTCAAAAAACCCGAACTATCCCTTTAATACACATCAAGAGTTCAACATTTGTTCACGGTTTAAACCTGTACAACTATCTACATTGCTGTCTGAAACTGTTGGTTGCTTTGTTGATTTGAATGAATTTTGAATTTGATTTTCTGTTGAAATACAAGGTAATATTTGGTATACTTTGACCTTCTTTTGCCTAAGGACAGAATCTATACAAAATTAACCACATCTCACTCGCACACACACTTCAGGTGTTTCTTCTTCTTCATTCAGTACTGTTACGGATTAACTGAGGTTGCAAATTACATAACCCTGCACAAATAGTTACAATCTCATCAACACTTTGCAACCTACCAGAGATAACATTACAAAAAATCTTAAAACCTTTCAGCCTTCGAATTGCTCGCTCAGTGTGAATTCTGACATTTGCTAGGCGACGTGTGGATGTCACCTCATGTTCAGACAGCTCCTTAAGTCCACATGTGAATGCAGGAAGAGCTAGACTCACTCCTGGAGGCAGTATATCCATGATGGTGAATCCGCGATCTGCTAAGATCTCATCACCAGGGATCAGGTGATGAACAAAACCACTGTTCTTTGTGATGAAATTATCACTGGCCCTTCCACCAAAAAGTTTTGACACAAACATGACATAGCTATTGGGGGCTATGCAGTATAGGAGTTTGTATGTGTTATGATGTTTGTAATTGCTATATGTTTGTGATCTTTTTCTTAAGTTTTTTGGCCTTTGTACAAAGACCTCTGTACAGTCAATGATACATGTGGCTTTAGGATAATTTTTGTGTAAATGTCTTGGGCCTGATTCTGTTCAGAGTATCCCTGGGCAACCAAACAATCACCTTTTCCCTCATAAACCTCGCAAGGATTGGTCTTGTAAATATTTCAGATGCCGTGGTTCTACTCACCCCAAATTGTTTACCCAAGTCAGCAAACAATAAACCCAAACGGAGTCTCATTAAAACAAGCAAAAATTGTTCATGGACGGCCAATTTGGTATTAAGTGTTTGTGAGCAAAAAGTCAACACGACTCGCAAAAGTTGCCAGAAACTGTCAGCACATAAACTTGTAAAAAATTTAAAGTCTTTGTTATTTAAGTTTTGTGCTGACACTGACGGTGTTGGATCCGTTTGAGTGCCACAGTCCTTCATCGGCTTGTTACCGCAGCTGAAACTGTAGTTGTGATCTGGCCACTGGATTCCGACATCATGCGTCTGCGAAGGCATATTCTCCAAATTCCCAACATCCACATCTGTTTCCATAGCTTCAGTTTCAGTAGTTGAGCTCAGGTGTAATGGCTGAAGACATCTTCTTTTGGGGGAGGCCTAGCGTGGTGTTGCCTAAAGGGAAAAAAAGAGAGCTGTGCGTTAGTTAAACGTCAGCATATTTCAAAAATCAAGCATATTTAAATTAACGAAATGCGATGCAATAATATGGCTATCCAAGAGACCTACTTCCATGGCAATCATAACCCATGAACAAAACAGGATACGGGTTTTCTCTTGTGGGTTGTCCGTCAGGAAAATGTATCCCACACACCGTTCTGTGCGTTCAGACCAAAAGCGCACAAAGAGCAAAAAGATCCCGGAAGTCATTCATTGTGTATTGGGAGCCAGGCGGACAAGGAGGGAAAGGTGGAAAAGGCGGAGGCGGGAGGAATAGGCGGATTAGGAGGAAAAAAAAAGTTAAAAATCCTCCAACTTTATGTAATGAGCTATGACGCGTCTAGGTGGAAAAGGGGGAAAAGCCATCCGATAACCAATGGGGATGTCTCGTTCTGCTGTCGTCCCTCGGTCAGGTTGGTCCCAGAGAAACACCCGCGTAACTTTGGTTCCTACCAAAAATTCCTTCCGAGATGGCGCTGAAAATGTTGATTGCTGCTGTAGCAGAACACCCGGTCCTCTACGATTTCACCCTGTTCACGTATAGGGATTAGAGATTAGATCAGCCCGCAAAACTAAGCCAGACCCGACCCGACCCCGTGCTCGTTGTGTCCGAGCCGAGCCTGTCCGGCCCGCCCCGGCTCGTTAACTGTATGAGCTGATCACTTTTTTCAGTAAGGAGTAATCTCACGCGTTAATATTTCCAAACCAGTAATCAGATTAAAGTACTTACTCAAGTCACTGTGCATTAATATTATTGTTGTCATTTTCCTTAGTAAAGATATATATTTTTGCTTTCTTCTTACGTCTCGGGGAGTGATGTGACGTGTGCAATAAGTCACGTTTTCAGCATGAGGACAACTCACTCACGTGTCAGACCATGCAACGACACAAACAACATAATACAGTCATTATTTTGAGTTATTAAAAAACACAAATGCTTGATCCAGGGCCCGGCCGAGGATAGTGGAGGGAAATATGGACCGGTCAGGCTCGGGCTCTGGCAGAGAATCTAAACTCTAATAGGGATCAGTTAAAGACGGCCGATGCGTGGAAGAAGGTCGCTCTAGTCGTTGGTTTGCCTGGTGAGCTTTTAATTGTGTAATATGTTTGTAAGAAAGGAGAGAAATTATTGCATACTAGCATTGCAACGTAGCATGCTAGCATGCTATTTAATGACTTTATCAAGTAACTTTCCATCAAGTAACTTTCCGTGATCAATGATGTCGGTAAATAGATGGGCTGCTACAGCAGTAGTTGCATGGTGGTGTTGAACGCGAGCGGGCCCTTTAAATTTAGAAGCAAGAACGAAAAGGGGGACAAAAGCGACTTAAGCGACTTAGGAGGAGTGGACAAGGCGGATTTTCCTCTTTGTGCGCTTTTGGTCTGAACGCACAGTTAGAGTGGCAAAGAAGATAAATCCATAATGAGCGATGCATTGGTTGTAAGCACTTCTTAAATAAGTGTGAACAAGACAGCACTTTAAATTGCACTCTGCACTTTCTCTTATTTAATGTCAAACATGCACAATTGCACTTTACCATCCTATTTATGATGCCTGAAGAGGGTTTATATCATTGTTGTTCTTTTTTTGTGGGATGAGGGGCCAAAGCTGTTGTTTATCCTGTCCTGTCCAGGCCTGTCTAGTCTCTTGTGATAAGTCTCCTGTTGTATCAGATGTACTATATGGCACAAATTAAGTTTCCGCAAGGACGAAGATCTATCTATTTGACATAGTAGTTTAATTAGCTAATATCACCAATCACAGAATAATCAAACAATGACCAGTTGAATGAGTACATTAACCTATCCATCTAGCAGACATTTTTATCCAAAGCAAAGCAACGAGGACTAACATTTAAGCTGATGCACATAGAGGAACTACAGTACAGGTCATACAAAGCAGTAACGTCAGAGTTTCAGTCTTGTGAAATCATATTTGCACTTGAAAACACTTTGTGACATGAAAGCTCCAGCGTTGTTTTCGCCTGTCGCTAACGATATTGCTAGCAAACTTAGCTAGCGCTTTAACGTACAGTGTAACAGCGCTAACGTTAGCTAAATTTGCTAGCAAACTGTATGTTACACCCACTGCCCTCTAGCTCATGGCCTGATAGACAACACAAACCACAGATCATAGCCAACTGTATCAGTCAAAACATAGAGAGATGTTTACTCCCTATGTCACTGCTTAATCACATGTGGATCATTTAGATTTGACCATTGGTTTTGTACCACAATCTAAATATAATAACAGTTAAGAAAATATATAAATATGTGTCCAGACTTCTTAACCAGGTAATGATACAAGATACAGCAAATACAAATATTGGGGGAATATTAGGGGAAACCTTTTGGTTACCTGAGTATATATGTATAAAGTACAATCACACTGTCTGTATTTAAATTGCTGTTTGTTAACACTGACTTTTCTGTTCTCTTACAGATCACTATTGCACACAAAGTAAGCAGAACAATATTTTTTTAATTTCATTTCTACAAACAACTTGCACAATGACATCACGCTGGTCAAAGAGGCGGAAAATTAAATCAATGCTTAGGGCCACAGAGTCAGAAATCCTGCAGCAGTTTCAGAAAACCTTTACTGATCCCAACATGCAAGGCCACTCTGTACTGGAACTGGAACATGTTAAATGCCCAAGTGTAGCATTGGAGTCTGGTGTTTCAGTCTCTAGCCACTCAGTTGTGGACCAACCAGGTATAGGGGAGCATGAGCAGAGGTCAGCATTCAGTGAGACTAGGGCTGGGCGATATCTCGATATTTTAAAATATATCGATATATTTCTAAATGAGATATAACATGGGACTATATCGCTTGTATTGATACAGTTCATTTTGTGTTAAAATGAAAATACATGGACCGCAAGTTCGCACCTATTTCTCCTCTCCCTCTGTCCCTGTGTCTCTACACACACACACAACGTTTCTGCTCCGCCCCCCTCACTCTGTGACTTTAACCCCCCCTCCCCCTCCTCTCTCACCTGCACTCAGCAACAAGATGGAGACGGAGAGCGCCGCAGAAGAGGAGTTGGTCAGTAAGCGAAAACACAATGGCTCGATAATTTGGAGATGGTTTGGTTTTAAAGTGTCAGATGACAAGCAGCAAAATGTTGTCTGTAAAGAATGTCGAAAACCGGTTGCAACGAAAGGTTCAAGCACGACGAATCTCTTCCACCATTTGCAACAGCGCCATAAAGTCCAGTACGAGGAGTGTGTGAAAATACGTGCTGCGACTAAGGCCACAAAGCCGCCCCAGCCTTCTACCCCGAAACAAACTCAGCTGCAAGCTTCTTTCGCCCTCGGTGTCCCTTACGGAAGAACAAGTGACCAGTGGCGTGATATTACCAACGCTGTGGCTTTCCATCTCGCTAAAGACATGGCCCCCATATCAACAGTGGAGCAGACCGGCTTTGTACAGCTGCTAAAAACACTGAATCCGAGATACCAATTGCCCAGTCGCAACTACTTCGCAAGAGAGGCACTACCCAAGATGTACATAGATGTCAGAGCCAGTCTTTCTGCCAGGCTTGCAAAAGTGTCGTACTATGCGCTGACCACCGACATGTGGTCCAGCAGGACCTGCGAACCTTACATGAGTATTACGGTGCACTTCATGGAGGACTGGGAGTTAAAAAGTGCTTGTCTTCAGACCAGCTACTTTCCACAAGATCATACAGGGGAGCATATTGCTGAAGCCCTACAGGAGGCCATAAAAAGCTGGAATCTCAGCCAAACGGGACTAGTTGCTGTGACGACGGACAACGGGAGTAATGTCGTCAAAGCGCTGCAAATGACAAAGTGGCCAAGGATGCAGTGTTTTGGTCACAGACTTCATCTGGCCATTGGTGAGTGCAATATTGAACTAATTGATTGAAATAAGACAAGAAATGACAGGCAGAATGCTCAGTAAAACACTGTGTGTGTGTGTGTGTGTGTGTGTGTGTCAGTTATAGTCATGGTAACAGTGTTTATGTATTCTGTATGTCACCTTGGATAACAGTATCTAATACATTCCATAACTGTTCCGTACAATTAATAACTGATTTTAAAAAGGTGTTTTCCCAATTGTTTGTGTTATATAGGACACAGTATGGATGATGCCCGCGTCACACGAGCCATTTCTCTCTGTAAGAGAGTTGTAAGCAGCTTCTCTTACAGCTGGAAGAAGAGAAGAGAACTGGGTGAAGTGCAAATACAGCTGGGTCTACCAGGTCACCAGCTAATCACTGAGTCAGCCACACGCTGGGGATCAAGACTACAGATGATTGAGAGGGTCCTGGAGCAGGAAAGGGCACTTTCTAAAGTCTTGTCTTCTGACAAGAAAACCAGACCACTTGTCCCCACCTGGCAGGACATAGAGGTCCTGGAGGCAATCAAGAAAGCTCTGAAACCCCTTCAAGATTTCACAGACGCTCTCTCAGGAGAGGAGTATGTGACTCTGTCATACATCAGACCTGTGCTCCACCTGTTCAACAACAGTCTCCTGGCTCCTGAAGCGGGAGATACTGAGCTGTGCAACTCCATCAAGTCCTGCATTGTGGATTACCTCAACACCAAATATGCTGACCCATCCACTAGTGACTTATTGGACATCGCCTCCTTATTGGATCCTCGCTTCAAGGCCAGGTACATCTCAGATGAAAAACTTGATGCACTGAAGCATAAAGTCATCACAGAGGCGGAGTCTTTGCCCAGTGACCAGCCCAGGTGTTTGTCTGAGCTGCCTGACCCACCTGTGACTGAGCCTGCAGACCGAGGGGAGGCAGAAGTGGCAGTGCCACCCACAGCTAAAAAGAAGAAATCTCTGGCGAGCTTCTTTGAGCACAGCACACCTACAACAAGCACTACACGCACACAGAAGGACGCAGTAGAAACTGAGCTTTTGAGCTACTTGTTGTCAGTTTGTGTAGAGAGTGATGCTGACCCTCTGAAATGGTGGAGGAATCATGAAGCTAACTTTCCAGCATTGAGTTGCCTGGCAAAGAAGTACCTTTGTGTGCCAGCCACCAGCTCCCCTTCCGAAAGGGTGTTTAGTTGCAGTGGGAACATTGTAACTTGCCACAGGGCATCCCTAAAACCTGACAGTGTTGACAGGTTAGTTTTCCTGGCACAAAATCTGTAAATTTGACAGAAGTTGATTTGTTATTTTTTATTTTTTCTCTTTTGTTATTTGAGATGTGCACAGAGATACCTTGTCTATTTAAGTGTTTGAAATTTGCACAAAGAGATGCACTTAAGTTTCTGTTTACATATTTTATTTGAAAATGTGCACAAAGAAGGAATGCCCTGTGTACATGTTTGTTGAAATTTGCACAAAGAGATGCACTTAAGGTTCTGTTGACATTATTTACAGAACTGTCAACCTCAGTGGAAAAGTGTAAAACTGTATATTTTTGTCATGCAGGAAAGGGATGTTTTATTTTATTCAAGGAGCATTTTAGTTTCATAGATGAGGTAGTTTCTTCAAATTGTTTTATACATTTTGATAATGTGCAGAGTGACATCTGCTAATAAAGTTGCCTGTGTGACATTTGGCATGTGGCTTAAACTTATAACTGACTGTTTGTTTGTAATTTAAAGGGTTTGCCTCTTGAAAAAAAACAATCTAATATGCTATAATGCTTTGGGGGAAACCCCAATTACTTCACAGAAAAAATATCGATAAATATCGAGTATCGGCACTCAGCTAAAAAATATCGAGATATGACTTTTAGTCTATATCGCCCAGCTCTAAGTGAGACCCATGTGTCATTGGACAGTGTTCATGACTGTCCATCCGCTAGGCCTGTTGATTCAGAATCAGATGATTCTGATGCTGAAGCTCCAACATCAGAGTTAGTGACGAGTCTACGATTTTGGGCCTCTAACTTTTCTGTCTCACTAGCAGCATTGACTGCACTCTTGAGCATTTTGCGAGTGTTTCACCCAGAATTGCCAAGAGATGCTCGGACAATTCTCAAGACACAAGGTGAAATAAAAACTAAGAAAATGGAGGGTGGGGAATATTACCACTTTGGCCTAGCCACAGGATTGATGTCAAAACTTAATTCTTTGAAGCTGCCTGCTAGTTTGACCACAATTAAGCTGCAGTTTAGTGTAGATGGTTTACCACTATTCCGAAGCAGCAGAACTCAGTTTTGGCCCATTCTGGCAACCATTAATGCTGATTACAGTAGATCACCATTCCTTGTCGGCCTCTTCTGTGGCTTTACCAAACCAAAGAGTGTTTTTGAGTTCTTGGGCCCATTTATTGAGGACCTTAGTGGCATTCTAAAAAATGGCATTTGTTACAATGGGCAGCAGATAATGGCAGAAGTGTGCTCGTTTATATGCGATGCACCAGCACGAGCCTTTATTAAAAATATAAAAAGCCACAATGGTTATTCAGGCTGTGACAAGTGTTTCCAAGTGGGTGAATGGCACAACAAGATGACATATCTGAAAATCAATGTTAGATTGAGGACAGACACAGACTTCAACTCTATGACTGATGATGAACACCACCTAAAGCAAACATTGTCCCCACTAGCTAGTCTGATCAAAATGGTGACAATGTTCCCATTAGATTACATGCACTTGTGCTGTCTTGGGGTAACCAGGAAGTTGCTATATATTTGGATGAGGGGCAAATCACTGGCAACTAGGTTGTCCAGTAAATCAATCGAAGAGATCTCAGTTAAATTGAAGGGACTAGGACCTTACACTCCTTCTGAGTTCAGCCGGAAACCCAGGCACCTCTCTGGAATAGATCGGTGGAAGGCTACAGAGCTTCGATATTTCATGCTTTATCCTGGCCCAGTAGTCCTGAAAAATACCATTGCCCTTGAAATTTATGAAAACTTTATGTTACTCTCTGTGGCCATGCATCTGCTGTTGTCTTCTGGGACATCAGAGGAATTGATTGATTGCGCTCAGGGATTGTTGACATCATTTGTAACTCACTTTGGGCAGCTATATGGGAAAGGTGAAATTACCTACAATGTCCATAAGCTGACACACTTGGCGTCAGAATACCGTCTGTTTGGTCCCTTGGACAACATATCTGCATTTCTGTATGAGAATTATTTAGCACAGCTGAAGCTCCTATTGCGCAAGCCACACTTGCCTTTACAGCAAGTAGTAAAAAGGCTCTCAAAATCACCTGCACCGACCTCAGACACTGTGAAAAAAGGACAAAAATTTATGCATCCTCATTTTGATGGTCCGTTGATTACTTCATTAAGTTATGGAGATCAGTACCGTAAGCTTGTTACAGAAAAGTACACGTTATCGTCTAGGTCTGGGGATAACTGTTTCCAAATTGTAAATGACATCACCATTGTTGAAAACATTGTCAGAGTAGCTCAGGAGACTTACATCATTTTTCGAAAGTTTACCAAGAAGGAGTCCTATGTCCAGTATCCCTTTCCATCTGCAAACATTGGGTTATATACAGTTTGGAGAGTCAGTGTGACGAGGCTTCAGCACATTAGCAAAAAATACATACTTTACCCTGACAAAACACAGTTCATCGCCATTCCCATCATTCATACCAATTAAAATGTCCAAAATGTCCAAATCAGTTCATATAATCAGTTCATGCAGTTAGTTCATCTGTTCATCAGTTAATCAGTTTATCAATTCATCAGTTTCTAAGTTAATTTCAGTGTGCTTTTTGTTCTATACAGTCTTGCAAAAAAATGAACCAGTGGTGCATTATTCAGTTCAGCAGGGGTGCAACTGAAATTGTGCCTAACACATGGGTTGAAGGGGATAAAGTCTTCTGGCCCCCATACCCTCCCAAGGACTCTATTAGGCTGAATGCAGCCACCCTGAACCGAGAGCAGCCTGGACATGGATGGCACACATATGAACCAGTCCGTCTCCTCTTAACTCGTGGTGGGTGTTCTCAAATTTGCTTTTGACAATAAGAATCATACCCCTCTCTGACAATATTTCTCTGACTGTACTTGTTATTTTGTGTTTGTAGATAGTCATGATGAGGCAGCGAGGAGCCTGGAGAGATATATTGATGGTTGCGACACCACCGACATCCAGTCCGAGGGGGAGAGCCACCATGGCCTAAAAAGAAAAAGAAGGTAATAATGAATGTCCAATTTCCAGTTCCACACATATGTTTATATTTGGCAGATGCTTTTGTCCAAAGCAAACGTATAAGTGGTTTCAACCATTTGCTGTTAACACATGCAAATTAACAATTTGTTGACATGTGTTGACAAGTTGACAATTTCATTGGTCCCTGGTTTACTTTTAGACCCAATCCAATTTATGACGAGGATGAGGAGCCCCAGGATGTGGGCAGATTCGCCAAAGCCCCCAAAGTGTTATTTCCAGGTATAGTTAGCCACATTGTGGTTTGTGTGTGTGTGTGTGTGCATAGCAAAGTAAGCTTTTACAGAGAATAGAGAATGTAATTCTGCATTATGCACATATCTGCCCCTAACCACCTTTCTAACCCCCCCCCCCCCACATCTTTTTTTCTTTAAACAAACCAGCAACCCAACAAGCCAGTCAGGACAGCCAACCATCACCTCCGAGGATATATCAGACCCTCCAACGCCCCAATTCCCCCAAGTTGACTCACCCCAGTGTCCCTTTGCGAGCATTTTGTCAATAGATGTGGCGTTGCAGAAACTGCTCACTGCGGTGACGGAGTTGTCCAAGGAGGTGAAGGACGTGCGGGAGGAGTTCAGGCAATTCCGCCACTCCTGCAGGTGTGGACAGTTTGACTCTGTGGGACTGGCCTCCTTGGAGCTGCCCCTCCACACCATGGAGGCCCTGGACCGTGCAGAGGAGACGCTGCAAAATGCTCCAAAGCGCCAAACAATGGTAGTTGTTTAATAGTTAAATCATTCTTCTGTCAGAAAACTTCATTGATATGCACAATTTCCTTAAACTGCCTGACAATTATGACAGTTTTGACAGTAGACACATGAGGTAATTTGTATTGAACCTTAGTCTCAGTCATTCCACATCCACATAAAGATGCCAAAAGTCTCAGTCAGCATTTCACACTTCAATATCTCCTGAAAACTGTTGTTGTTTCAGTACGATTTTATCAATCCCAGTTATATTCAGACTGAAAAAAATTATAATTCTGCACAGACCAAATTCGCTGAAAATGACGTTTGATCTGGGACCATGGTCCCGGGACAGACCACAGAATCAGCTACAACCCCCTCTCAGAGGGGTAGACATTAAGGGACAAAATTCTCTCTCTCTCTCTTTCTCAAATACATTGTGTTCACTGCTAAAATATACGAGATTGGTGAGGAATATGGCGGCGATCTCCTGAAAGTAACGTCGCTGGAATCTATGAATATGTTGGCATGTTTAAATGTGATTCCAGTCTGCATGTGTTAACCCTGCAAATTTGTTATACTTTGCCAGACTGCCCGTCTCGCCATTATCGGAGGGACTACCCTAGAGGTGAGGGTCCGCCGGATGATGACACACATGCTCTCTAATGAACTGGCTTTGAGACTCAACTGGGCCGGAAAGAGGCACAGGGAGCCATCCAAAGAGAAACGGCCCTTTAAAGAGTTGGCACTCTGCCGATCTATGTTTGGTAAGTCCTGCTACGTTTTCAAGCACCATTATATGATCAATTCTAGGCTGCGAGCTGGAGGCCAGTTTTTGTCGTTTTTGGTATTAACTTTTTTTTTAAATGCAATTCGGTGATGACGTAACTTTGGGGAGACTTGGAGGCTACATAATCTCTGCATATTCATTTCTATGCATTCCTATGAAAATGTATATAATAATAATTCCCCAAATGGTAGAATATCCCTTTAACACGATAATCCAACAGAAACCTCAACATTCAGTGACTTCTAACAGCGTTCTATTATTGTTAACGTTCACAACATTAGAAGAACACACGTTGTGACATTGCTACACTAATTGACTCAACATTTTTTTTAAAGAATTTGAATATTTAGTTCTCAAAGTTTCAACTAACTTTAGCCTACCTGTGACAGACACCTCTCCTGATCGGCTCACATCAACAGCTGGAATAGATCTAGCTATCTCCACGTGCACACGAAATAGCCTACTTTAGCTTAGCCTACACTCACTTTAGAATGGTGTGAATGGCTGCGATTGTCTCAAAATACACATTAGGGATGCACATTTTTAATTTTTTTATGACCGATAACCGACGCTCATTAACCGATTAATAACCGTTGTTACACGGCTCTTCGTAATGCTGCAGAAAGCTCCATTCACTTGAAAGTGGCCTTTTTGCCTCTGATTCGAGTATTTCGTATCACTCCGCGCTCTAAAAGCTTTGCTCCGCAAGTAGTCCCGGTCACTTATCACCGCAGCGTCTTCGGTTGCTAAGCGACGTCAGCTGATCTGTAGTCTACTTCATATCGGAAAAAACTACTCCTATGCCACTAGTATGGATGAGTTTCACATTAACTTTAATATTTTTGGTAAATACGGTGATTTCGAGTCTTGGCAAAAGGCTGAGTTGTCATCAAAGGTCAAGAAAAGAAGAAGAGGAAAGCAGTGAAGAGGGAGAAGCGAAACGGCATCGGTTTGGCAAACTATTTCTCTGCTGAAAAACACTGTGAACGCCTGAACGGCAACAAATAAATTGTAAAAAGACATACTGTGTGACGTTTTTTTTCGTGTTGGCAAGTAGCCGTGTAGGCAAGTAGCCGTGTAATAAGCGGGATAATGTATAGAACGGCGGTCATTATCGGGAAAATAAGCAAATAACCTCATCTCCTTTTCGGTCGAAAATTTAACCGATAGTATTAATCGGTCAAAGTTCCTGTTATCGGTTAACGGTTAAAAATGTGCATCCCTAATACACATCTTTACAGCCCAAGTAACGTTAGCAATATTAACAGTAACTTACCCCAGGGTTTTTTGGTTGGTAGCCAGATGTGTGTCAGCCGTGAAGTAATGCTGTCGACGGGGATCCACTGTCACGTCAGCTGTCATTCATGGCAACAGCTATCTTGCTAGGCCGTCCGAAACAAGTTTGTAGTTTAGCATACTGACTGGGTGGCAAAGTGACAGCCAGAGGCAGCAGGTAGCCAGCGTGTGTGTTGCTGTTTGGGCTCCTGCACACTGCCTACATGGCGTGTCCGTTTTTATTTCGGCTTCCATGTTAAAAGGTTAGCGCTTGGCTTGCACGCTGCCTGTTTGACACGCAGTCTCAGGCGCGGCTAGAGTTTTATTGAGTCACTTACCTCGGAAATTTTCCTTACGAAAGGTGTCACTACAAGGTGATACTTATTGCCTCCCTTTAATTTAATTTGAATAAACCCATGCACATATTCTTGGCCAATTTTGAAAAGAGAATTAAGGGAAAACATGATGGGCTAGGTTACAACCAGTGTTGGGTGTAACGCGTTACAAAGTAATTGTAGTAATCACATTACAGTTCGCCAAGCTCGTTGCTTACGTTGCATTGCTGGGGGGGCGGGGGCGCGGAGTGATTGGTTGGGAGTTTGGCACGAGGTATCTTTCGCCATCACCGATTGGTTAGTCGCCACCCGCAAGGGGAGATGGGATAACAATGGCAGCGTCGACAGCGCGAACAGATCATGCTCCTGCATGCGACTTGCTTGAAGACCCCCCGCTGCATAAAGCCACTTTTGACAGTTGGAGATATAAACACTACTTTGAATTTGTTGAACGTAAGGAGAATAATTTGACTTTAAGGTGCACACTTTGCCCGTGTTGGAAAGTTCTCTCCACCGCTGCTAACACTACCTCAAATTTGACGAAGCACCTGCAGAGACAGCACCCACACACAAAGCTTGTTGCTAAGCAACCGGGGAGCAACATGAATGAGGCGCCAAGCAAGCAGCCAAAACTTTCATTTCAACGGAACCAGAGGGTACTGACAACAGCGAAATCTGAGATGAATATGCTTGTTGCTTCGTACATAGTAGAGGAAATGTTACCTCTTTCAACCGTAGAATCACCGTCTTTTCGAAAGATACTCGGCAAAGTACCGACAGCAGGGGACGGCCAGCCGTATTCTGACAGGAAAACCGTTGCAACTTACTTAGATAAATGTTACGCCAAGATGGAAAGTGAGCTGAAGAAAACCTTTGAGAGCATTGAGTTTGTGTCAACCACTGCTGACATTTGGACTTGTCACAACAAAAGTTACATAGGCATGACTGCCCACTGGATTGATCCAAGCAACTACCATTGTGAGAAAGCAGCCCTTGCCTGCAAAAGAATCAAAGGATGACACACATACGACGTTGTGGCTACTGAAATTGAGCAGATTCATTCAGCTTATGGACTGTCACAGAAGGTCGCTGCAACAGTCACTGACAACGGCTCAAATTTTGTAAAGGCTTTCAGGTCAGTTGAATAAAAGCTTACCTACTTGCAATTGAATAATGAATGGTTTAATTTGATTGCATTTTAATCAACACACATGTGATATGATTGCATTTTAATTGGCTAAACATTATGAATTTATTTCTTTTGTAACTTCTACTTCCCACATTCAGGGAGTATGAACCCCAGCCAGGTGAGCCAGCAGCAGCAGCAGCAGCCGATTCCGAGGATGAGGGGACCGGGGAGGATGAAGAGGTGACATTTACCGATGTGCAAGAAGTGCTCTCCACTAAACACGACTCAGGACACTTTACTCTCCCCCCTCACTTAAGATGTGCCTCACACACGCTTAATCTTATTTCAACTAATGACATTGAAAAATGGTTGACAATGACAACAACCACAGGCTCCAACCAAACCACACAGACAACCAAAGCAGTCTACAGAAGTGCCACTGCCAAGTGCTCTGCCCTTTGGACTAAGGCTAGCCGGTCTACGGTAGCTGCAGAGATAGTTGAAAGCTTGTGTGGAAAAAAGCTCATTGTGCCAACAGCGACAAGATGGAACTCTTTCCACAATGCAATAGCCCGTATCACTGAGACCCGCATGCCGCAGCTAACCACTCTCTGCAGTCAGCTAGGTTTGAGAGCCTTTTCTGAGCGGGAATATAAATTCCTTGTGGAATACTGCACGATCACAAAACCGCTCACGAAAGCTTTGGACCGATTACAAGGTGAGATGAAATATACGTAGGTTCCTGTAAACCTATGGCTTCTTGCCTGTCCTTTTTGTTTGTCAAACATTTGAATTAAACAAGTCATTCATTCATTCCAGGTGAAGATGATTGCTATTATGGCAATCTACTACCAATACTAGAGTCTCTAATGTCAAAGACCCTGGGACTGCGTGCTGGCCTCTCCCAGATGACGGCAGGTCTGCTTGAATTCATAGTGCAGGTAGGCCTTGTGTAATTTCTGTGTGTCTGTGTGACTTACTGACTGTAACTTTGTGTGATATGAGAGAAACCTGTCAGTTGCACAATTGCACATCCCTCCACTATCACAGTATCCTAAATTTCACACTGAAATGAGCTCTTAAAGAATGTAAGATTTATATACTGGTACTGTGTTTCTGAAGACCTGGTATAGTCAATATGCCTGTTGCATCATTCACCTGAAATCTCTTTCTCACAGGCCATCAAATCCCGCTTTGCCTCCATTTTGGACAGCAGGGAGGCTCTCCTGGCTGCAGTCACTCTTCCGAGGTTCAAGATGTGGTGGCTGAGGGAAGAGACCAGGAGAGAGGCCCTGAGGACTCTGCTAATAACAGAGTGTCGTGCTTCCCCCATGGCTGCCCCCCACAAGGAGGAGCAGGAGGTAATGCCTCTGCAGCAAAGCCCAGCCTCCAGCAGCAGCGAGGATGACTTTTTTGTGTTTGAGGGAGAGCAGGATGCAGGATCTCTTGATCCTGACAGGGAGGTGATAGACTACCTGACGTCTGGGTCAGAGATGGGGGTCCTGGACAACTTCCCCAGAATTAAGAACCTGTCTTTAAAATACAATACAGCACCAGCATCCAGTGCTCCGGTAGAGAGGCTATTCAGCCTGGGCAGCCTTGTTCTCACTCCAAGGAGGAACAGGTTGGGAGACGAGCGTTTTGAGACTCCTCCTTATGAAATATAACCACTGCTTTGATAAGAATCAGAGCAAATAAGCTGACACATTCAGAAGATGATATTTTGCACTAGAAATGTGCACTACAGTAGTTACGAATGCCAACTTTATTTTCATTGATTTATTTTGAGGCTATTGTGCTTTAACTCTTTCCAACAACCTACCTCTGCACTGTGTTTTGTTTTTATTTTCAACAGTTTACCTCTCCTCTACACAGTGTTGGTAAGGCCAGTCTTTTTTATTTATTGATATATTGTTTTGAGGAAGTTAATGTTTGTTTATTTCTACTTGTTTGCGCTAGACTGTTTGTTAAACATTGAGGTAGTTCATATTTGTTTTTTACTTGTTTGCACTAGACAGTGTTTGTTAAAGGTGCACTATGTAGCTTTGGGGGGAGACATTTTAATGAGAAGAGAAAGATCTTCATTGACTGAATTTTTCCACCTAAACAAATTAAATTATCAAACTCTCTTTGTTTTCATGACTGAATAAACAAACTGACCTTAAAGAACAACACAATTCATACTGTTTTACTCTGCTTGTATGTGGCGGACCCTGCCACCACAGTGTTCTGAGACCTTATTTTCCTCTGAGAAAAGCTTGTTTATTCAGTTGTGGCAAAAAACAATATTTCTGAGTTTGTGTCATTTCTTCATTGATACTGTAATTCTGAGTTTCACTTTCTTCTCAAAAATTGCATAGTGCTCCTTTAAACATTGAGGTAGTTCATATTTGTTTGTTTCTACTTGTTTGCACTGGACTGTTTGTTAAACATTGAGGGAGTTATTATTAATCCATCATTATATTATATTGTTTTCATTTACAACATTGGACACAGTGAAATCACATGATTGTTGGTTGTTCAAGAAATGGCCTGTGGGCTTAATGGTAATAATAAAGAGCCCACAGTGTTCTGAGACCTTATTTTCCTCTGAGAAAAGCTTGTTTATTCAGTTGTGGCAAAAAACAATATTTCTGAGTTTGTGTCATTTCTTCATTAATACTGTAATTCTGAGTTTCACTTTCTTCTCAAAAATTGCATAGTGCTCCTTTAAACATTGAGGTAGTTCATATTTGTTTGTTTCTACTTGTTTGCACTAGACTGTTAAACATTGAAGGAGTTATTATTAATCCATCATTATATTATATTGTTTTCATTTACAACATTGGACACAGTGAAATCACATGATTGTTGGTTGTTCAAGAAATGGCCTGTGGGCTTAATGGTAATAATAAAGAGCCCAAAGAACACTCCTTTGTTTGTTCTCCTTCCATCTTATGTATCTCAGGCAATTTTATAGAGCAAGTGGAAAGAATGTAACGAGTAATGTAACTAGTAATGTAACTAATTACTTTCTTCAGGGAGTAATCATGTAATGTAAGGCATTGCTATTTTTGAGAGTAATGTGTAATGTGTAATATATTACTTTTTTGAGTAACGAGCCCCAACACTGGTTACAACACTGGACAAATTGCCTTATCTGATCATTGAAAAATCCTAGGCCTGGGCTACCGCAGGCTAATTTTTTGCATTGTGCTTGTATTTTCTGTTTTAGATGCTCTTACACAGATGGGGACAGCCGTCACCCAATTCGCTTTTGCCCAGGCTGTGCAAAAGTCGCTGTGCTATGCGCCAGACCGGCCAGGAGGGACTGGACGACAAACCAGTCAGACGTCGGACCGGACACTGTAAATAGACTAGGACAAGTATTGAAATAAATAAATAGTCCAATAAAATGAATTTGTTTTTACCTTAAACAGTGTGGTGTGGTCAGTGTTTTAGGCTAGGCTATAGGCATACAAGCTTTCAAATGTTCCATCACTTTTTAACATCCTGGCTGTAGATAAAGCAGGATATTCATTATAGGCTATTTAATTTTGGGCATTACATTTTCGTATGCCTAGCAATCATTTTCCATGCTTAATAACGATTGAAATTCCATTGAAATTACGTTAATCCTTAGTTCAGTTGAAATTTCAACATTGTTTCAATATACCTGATAATTGAAATACCATTGAAATTCCGTTGATCTATGGACAGAATTCCAACGTTGTTTCAATATTAAAACAGGGTGCAAAATGATGTAGAATCAACATCAGAGTTCGATGTTGATTCAATAACTTAACGTTGACAACGGAATGTTGATTTAACATAGTTTTTAATGACTGTTTGCTATCTGGGACAATTAAGTTGTCAATCTGTGATGTAAATAACAAAATGCAAACAAAGATTTTCTAAAAGTGTATGTATTTTAATTGAAAATATTTTTTATATAAATTACACAAAAGGAAAAGAAAATGTGATTTGTTTTACCTATTTCGGCCATAAGCGGTCATATTGACCGCACATCGTTTTGCGGGATTTCATTCATTGTCTCTCTTGTCTCTACTTTGTTAGCGGTCTCCAGCTGTGCATCTTTGTGAATTTACTTGCGAGTTAATTATTATAGTTGCGGTTGGCACCATGGGCAAACAAAAACGGGAGTTTCCCCCTCTGTGGAACAGCGAGCGGAGCTGTTCAAGTGCTGAAGCGATGCGACTCTGATGTGTAGCAGGGAAAGCCGAGGAAGAATGTCTGCATCCTGAGCACCTTGCACTCAGCTGTGGGCACCTTTAGTGGGGTGAAGGCAAAACCAGAGTCTGTGATGTAATACAACAACACCAAGTACGGCGAGGATGTCCTGGACCAGATGCGATGGCGTACTCCGTCAAAGGGCGGATAGATGGCCGCCGGCGGTCTTCTATAACATCCTGTCTGGGATCAATGCCCGCATCTTAT
Organism: Diplodus puntazzo; assembly: GCA_963678695.2. NCBI lineage: Eukaryota > Metazoa > Chordata > Actinopteri > Spariformes > Sparidae > Diplodus > Diplodus puntazzo. The sequence continues at coordinate 23,482,086 of OZ023175.1, read as the reverse complement.
TCAAGGGGCACCAGCAGCAGGAGAGCCCGGAGGGAAGTCCTGCAGCAGCTGCAGACGCGGACACGGAGGCAGTGCCGGTCCAAAGAGCTGCAAACAGAACCAAACCTCGGACACTTGAAATGCCACAAGCCCGTGTGTGGTGACTGAGCGAGGAGAGCGGAGGTAGCTGCGGAGACTGTGACCAGTGGAAAAAAAAAACAACCTTAATGCCCAGGGCCCCTATTGGCTCTGGGGCCCTGGGCACACGCCCACTTTGCCCATGCGGTAATCCGTCTATGAATTTGGGGCATAGCGCCCTCTACCATTCAAACATTAAACGTCACCCAAAGACAACAGGACTAATTAGACTTTGTTGTTTACAAACAGGACCCTTTTACAGATGTCAGGAGTTAAAAAAAAGGAAAGTGGCTGCTTTTCTACTCCTCCAGCAGAGCATCTCCGGCAGGACAAGGCTGTGGGTCCATCCTCTTAACCAGGCACGAAAACAGCAGGGGGATTGCTATAACCTTGTGCAGGAATTGGCACTTGACAGCAAAAGATACCAAAACTACTTCAGGATGAGCGCTGCCCAGTTAGAAGAGGTGTTGTCCTATGTAGGTCAGGACCTTTGTAAGCAAACGATTAACTACAGAGAGCCAATTGAGGCTAAGCAGAGATTGGCTATCACATTAAGGTAAATGATAAGACAGACGCTTCAGATAATAAGTGTAGCGCCCTCTAGACGTCAGGTCTATCTTACTGAGGTGCGCTCCCCAAGTTCGTTATGTTTCTCTTACAACCTCTTAGCTAATTAATGCAATAAGGTAAGTACACTGTAACACCTTGTTTGTTATCCACGGTTATTTATACTATTGTAACTGATTAAAAGGTTTTTTGCACTCGTTGGGTCTTACGTCTAGGAATGTGTTTTAACCACTACAGCACATGACATTTAACCAATGAATCTTCTTTCTCTTGTATGCCTTTTAACTGGTAACTCTCACTCTTCAGCACTCTTAGATAACATAAACATATAACCCACACTATACGTTCAAAGATGAAGAAATAGCCACAGTTAATAATTTCGTTATTTACTTTAGTAAATAGTTGGCAGTGAAACAATATTTAAATCCTGGAAAAATAAACAAAAAATAAAAAAGCACTTCCAAGTCCTGATATTTCAGGTAAGTTTCAGTCAACAACCCAAAATAAAAAATATGTCTTTGACTGTTCCAATAAACCAAAATTGTCTCTTCAATGTCTCTGGTGAATTACTCAAATCACCAACAAACACTCAAAACACCTAAAGACGGCACTCTAAATACTCAAATGAAAATAAAATGGGTACCCTTTAATGAGAGGATCATTGCAGGCCTGAGATGTCGTTAGGGTGCAGTCTTAATCCCAAATAGCTGCTTCGCACCGAGCGCAGAAAGAAAAAACAAAGAAAAAACCGTTGATAATGACCTCGTTGTAATGGCGTCGTCCTGGTCCGTCTGGTCCGGCAGCGGGTTGCTTGGACGTGGGCCGCAGACGAGTCACTCCAAGTCCAATGATGTCTGTGATAGACAGTCGCACACGGTCTCTCCAGCAGGTGTGTTCCCACAGCATGCGAACGTCGGCTTCGCTTATGGGAGTGCTGCGTTAGCTCTCCTTCATGAAGGCCGTCAGTCAAACTAGCATGAGCTATGCTAACTTTAGCTGTAATCCTTGCAGAACATTTATCTCCGGAGTCTAACTCCTTTCAACTCGACAACAGGTTAAGTTCAATAGACAGTCACAATGAGACTCTCTGGCCGATTGTCTCCTGTACCTTCATTATTAACCAGCGTCTTTATTAACGTCTTTTGTTTCGGGCCGGAGCAAAGCTCTGCTCCGCCATGCAGCTCCTCGCTTGTCCTCCCTCCTCTCTCTCCACTTCCGCATTCCCTTGACCTCTCGCCCCGCTCTCTCATGGGATTTCCTCAGGTGACAATACTTAAACCAATACATATTTTCACTTTTAAATATTACTCTTATATTCTTCTTACACAAAAATATACACTTATTACAGAGAAAAAGAAAACGAAACAAATAACATAAATAAATAAAATGAGTGCTTTTTATTCCACTATTTATTTATTTATCTTTTTAACAGGGTTACAAAAGTATTATTTTTTATTTATTCCATACAAAATACTTCCTGTAAATCAGTGTAATTAAAACGATCAATCAAACATGTAATAATAGATAAAGAGACAGTAATAAATAACAAGAATACAGAATATAATGCAGGAGTTAATAACAATTCAAAACCTAATTATTCATATGTGTTCATAAAATGGGGTTGTTTGGGTTGTTGAAATAGTAAGGGCTGTGGTGGGGTATGGTTGGGGGGGAGGGTGAAAAACCTGGTTGTTATCCCCATTTAAAATTGTGGTCAACAGCTGTGCTTTCAGCTGGCCCTTGTTGGTTGCCACTTGCTTGAACTCTGGCAGTAGACTGAGCAAAAACATTTCATCTGGGTCATCAGGTTGAATAGGAGTCTTTAAAATCTCATAGAGGTCTTCGGTGGAGGGGTTCCTGGGTGCATTTCGTTGCTTACTCTTTTCCTGCTTCCTTCTTTTGGAGCTGTAGGAGTGGGCCCTCTCTCCTTCATCTCTCTGCTCTCTCACCTGTCTCTCCTCCCCACCATTTCTCCTCACCTCCCTCTCTGCTCTCTCCCCACTCTCCACATCTACTCTCCTCTCATCTTCCACCTCTTCAGACCTTTCTCCTCCCCCTCCTCCTCTTCTGTCCTCACTACATCTCCCTGGTCAAGGCTGCTTCTGGAACTGAAAATAGACAAACATCCATGATGCTTCAAATATGTAGAAGTTAAAGTGCAACATGTTACAGTAAAATACTTAAGTAATGCTTTGTCCAGAAAGAATAGATGTACAATATTTATAATAATATGAATGCACTTTAGTGGAGTAGTTTAGGCCCAATGTCACTGTGGGCTCATATGTTTTTAACTCCATGGTTATTTAAATTTCTTATCTCACTGATGTGCCCATCACATAGATTAGCTTACTACTGCACTGCACTGTACTGTACTTAAGTACAATTTGGATGTACTTTACTCACTTTTTTTGATACTTTATACCTCCACTCCACTATATTTTGTGAGAAAATATAGTGCTTTTTACTCCACCACATTTATTTGATGGCTTTAGCTACTAGTTATTTTTCAGAATTAGAATACAAAATAAAACACACACTGTTACTTTTACAAAATAAAACAGACACTGTGGTATTGCTACTTTCACTTAAGTAAAGGTCTGAATACTTCTTCAACTGCTGCATACAGTACAAATAATCCTACCATCTTTCCCTGGGATGTGGCAGCAGAAACCACATGGATTTCAGGTGTCTCCATTCCCTCTTACCACCCCCCTCTGACCCACTGGGTGGAACAACTTTCCGGACTCTGTTAAAAGTGTCACGCAAAGATTTCCACTTGTTCTTGCATTGCTCTGGATCTGTTAAGAAAAGAAAAAAATATCATTCTATGCAAATAAAATGTAACTAAACATAGGTCTTTCTTTTGCAGATACATGGCATCAGGGGACTCCATGCATTCATTGGCTATGACTACAGAGTGGGGGTGCAAACAGTGTCAGACTGTATCCTGGACACCACCAAGGCTATTGAAAAACACATGCTGCACCGCTTCCTCTCTCGGCCAACTGAAGAAACCTGGGCTGTGGCAGTTTCCTAATTGCATCGGAGCACTAGATGGGAAACATATTGCTATCACAGCTCCACCCAGGAGTGGAAGTCTCTTTTTTAATTACAAAGGGACCTTCTCTATTGTGCTGCTAGCCCTTGTTGATGCCAACTACAGGTTCCTGGTGACACAATGTGGAGATTTTGGCAGAACCAGCGATGGAGGTGTCTTTAGGAACTCTGCACTGCGCAGGGGGCTGGAGAACAACACCCTCCACGTACCACCACCAACACCCCTGCCAGACGCTGAGTTCCTAGGGGAGGTGCCTCATGTGGTAGTCGCTGATGCGGCATTTCCTCTGAAGCCATTTCTACTGAAGCCGTTTGGAGGACGAAACTTGTCTCGGGACAGAGCAACATATAACTATCGGCTGTCAAGGGCTCGCATAACAGTGGAAAAGGCCTTCGGAATGCTGGTTGCAAGATTGAGAATCTTCCTCCGAACCATCCACATGTGTGTTGAAAAAGTGGACACACTGGTTGTGGCAGCCTGCATTCTGCACAACTTTCTAACAAGGCCTGGTGATGCAGAGTGCAGGCTGCCGTGCGAGGGTGAAAACCTGCAGTCTGTGAATGACCATCCGAACCGCGGTGGTCAGGAGGCTTTTGCTGTGCGGACAAGTTTGTGTGATACTTTGCTGCATAAACAGAGGCCTACTGCTGGAAATGAAATCAGCACATGTAGATTTTTATTGTATGGTATTTTGTATGTTTTTCTTTGACATGTTCCTTATTTCTATTATCACTGACTGTGACTGTACATAGATTTCAGAAACAGACAACAAAAAATGTCATTATTATTGCTACTATTATTAGTATTAATACTATTACTACTATTACTATATTATTATTACTATTATTAAAATGTTATTATTATTGCTATTATTATTATTGTTATTATAATTACTATTATTAAAACCTATTTGTTGATGTAATTTCTCTCTTCGTCATCTTTATTTTAAAAATATATATTTTTCTCATCAAATGAAACAGTTCAATTTACAATTATGTTTGTGTGAATACCATTTTTCTTAACTAGGAATGTCATTGAATGCTAAAGAGGACTAACTTACAGTAGAAATACAGAATTACTGTACTATAGTGGCCTGTCTCCCAAAGAAAACAATGGCCTCTGTGCACAGCTCCACATACGTCCTGAACGTAATGCTTTCCCGTTATTTCCTGTCTTATTGGACAAACTGATTAATCCAGGATTAATCAGTTTGTCCAATAAGTCAGAAAATAATGGAGCAGCATTACGTTCAGGACGTATGTGGAGCTGTGCACAAAGCCCATTAGTGAAAACATTACAATGTTAAATATTTGGGTCAGTAATGATCAGTCTAGTGATAAATAAATTTGAGAAATATTAACATCATTGTTGCACTTGTACACAGTACAGACAGATGATGATGTTAAGTGAAAAAATAAACGTTGCACAAAAACAACAAAACCAAAACAGACATGGAGAGGATTATTTCAGGGGCACAATTTGTTTAACCCTACCGTTAAACCGTTCAACCAACGGTAGGTTAACGGTAGTTAAACAGTATTGTCAGAAAACCTAATGTAGCAAGGGTTTATATCAACTTTGAGTTACATATAGCATGAAGAATAAATCCGCCTTCTCCGGATACTATATACACGGTGTAACAATGTTGCGGGTATTGATATTGTATCATATCACCATCTCCACTTTGTAAATAAGCTAACTTAGCTAACTGTTAGTAACTTAGCATCCGGGCAGAAAACACACAAACATAACTTACCAGAGACTTTTAGCTCACGGACGATCTCCCTACAGGCAGCTGCCACCTTATTGACATTTTTGTAGTGAAATGAGGAGGTATCGTACAGGTAGCTCCTAGTTTCTACCAATTGAATCAGCTGCTCCTCGTCCATGGCACTTTCAATGCGAGCGACAGAAATAGAAACCGGGCGTCGGGCTCTATACGGCGCGTCGAGTCGCACTGCATCGTGCTGCGTCGCTCGCGGCCAGTTAGGACATTACAATATAAAACCATTAATTTTGCAGCAGTCGCTCGCATTGCATCCGGTTAGGACACGGTGTAATGAGCAACTGGGTCCGTGTATCATCCGTCCATTCAATTATTCTATTCAATCTGGCAAACGAAAAACAAAAAAAACAGTCAATATTTCGTTTTTCTGTTTTTCTGTTTGGCCACAAAATGGAAGATTGGAGTTTATTTTCCTATTTTGAACTCAAAACAGAGCAAACAATTATTGGGAAAACCAAAACGAAATAATAAATCTCTTTTCGTTTTCGGGCTTATGTTTTCGAGAGGCACCCATCTGCAGTCAAGATGGCCGACAAGGGCGCCGCCATATATCCAATCCATACCGGAAGTCCCAACCGGAAGTTGTGGTTACTCACCAAAATAAAAGCCGCCATTTAACCGATCCATACCGGAAGTCCCAACCGGAAGTTGGTCAATCACCAAAATAAAAGCCGCCATTTATCCAATCCATGCCGGAAGTCTCAAGCGGAAGTTAGTTAATCACCGAAATAAAAGCTTAAAAAACACGTACGGTTACACCATAGACTGTATGGTTAACACATAACATGATTCTATGCATTTTGTGCATTTACATGTTGATCGTAACGGTATAATTGATTAGTTAATTGTCTCGCCACGACTTTACTCAGTAGTTAGAAGCCTATAATAATCACTAACTTATAATGTTAACATTTCATGGATTTAGCTTCAATATCAACGTTATGACTAAAAATGTGAATATTATGCTTGTGTGGTGGTGATAGGGGGCACACACACACACACACACACACACACACACACACACACACAAACAATAGGACTGCAGAATAACTAAGAATAAATAAACTGAATTCTCAAATTAAATAGAGAATTGGTAAAACGGTCACAACAAATGTCATACTTACTATCAAATTAGTACATGGTAAATGTTAATTTATGCTACTGTTTCATTGATTTACAATTAATATTGATTGTAAATATTAATATTACGGTTATTAAACACAAATACAGTGTTTGTGTGTGTGTGAGTATATATGTGTATGTGGGGGGCTGCTCACACATATCATTCACGCTAGAACTGAAAAATAAGGCCAACACTGTAATTTAATTACACATAAAAATGAACACATCTCCAGACCCAGGAACTCCCTGTTCTGTTGCATCACACTTGTCTGTGGCCACTGCTGCTCATCATGCCCCCCTCATCCCTGAAGATCCCTGGTGGGTGAGGAAACGACTAGCTGGACTGATGTCTTTTAGCTTAGTTTCTTTATATGCTTTTGAGCAAACAATGTGTGGATAGTCTGTACTGTGCTTAATGAAAGCATCCTCTGGTGAGCAGGCTCGGCCATTTAAAGACGGAGAGAGCATGCTAGCTTCCTGCAAACAAGATCCTGTATAATATCTGGGCAATACAGGCCTTGCACTGTATCACCACCAATGATTTACAGCAGGGGTCCCCAAACTTTTTTCGGTGGGGGCCACATCAACTTTCCTTTCTGTGGTGGGCGGCCGTTGTCAGTCTATAACAGGAAATGATATGGGCCAACTACCACTGTTCAGCTATTAAACACCAAGTCCTGACCACCATTACCCATTAATCTCAATGTCCCAATTCAAAATGTTGCAACGTAATTGCATATGAAAAACAATACAAAGGGATCTACCATGTTAAATAAAGTTTACTTGACATTTAATTTATTTTTGAGGAAAACATCAACACTTAGCCTATAGAGACAATACAACACTTATAACATTGAATGAAAAAATGCAATAGGCTACTGCTGTTACATGCCTTTCCCTAAAAGTGTCTGTATTTTAACTTGGAATAGTTTTTTATATAAATTACACAAAATATGATATATTAACCTGTTTCGGCCATAAGCGGTCAAACTGACCGCACAGCACTTTGCGGGGTTTCATTGTTCCATTTTTCGCGTGGTTTGCTGCTTTCATTGTCTCTCTTGTCTCTAACTGTGTCAGCGGTCTCCAGCTGTGTCTCTTTGTGAATTTACTCGTGAGATAATAATTATATAGTTGTATTAAATAGCTTGTTTGGCACCATGGGCAAACAAAAACGGGAGTTCTTCCCTCCATGAGACAGCGAGCGGAGCTGTTCACATCACGAAGGTGCTGAAATGATCCGACTCTGACTGTGTACCAGCCAAGGAAGAATGTCTGCATCCTGAGCATCTGCACACAGGTGTGGACACCTTCAGTGGGGCGAAGGCAACACCACAGTCTGATTACTACAACAACACCAAGTACGGCGTGGACGTCCCGGACCAGGTGCGAGGGCGTACTCCATCAAAGGCGGAAAGATGGCCAGTGGCGGTCTTCTATAACATCCTCGACGTGGCTGGGATCAATGCCCGCATCTTATTCAGGGAGCACCAGCAGCAGGAGAGCCCGGGGGAAAGTCCTGCAGCAGCTGCAGAGGAGCTGAGGGCAGAATACATGGAGGCAAAAGCGTCCGCGGCAGTCGGCACAAGGTGGCAGCAGCGGAAGCGACCACAGCAGCAGCAGCAGACACGGACGCGGAGGCAGTGCCGGTCCGAAAGAGCTGCAAACGGAACCAAACCTCGGACACTTGAAATGCCACAAGCCCGTGTGTAACTGTGAGGAGAGCGGAGGTCATCTGTAGACTGTGACCAGTGATCAAAACGGCTCTTTGCTTGTTTGAGATCAGCTCGTTTCCATCTTTTTCGGTTATTATGTATTGTTTTAACTTATATATTAATATAAAAATCATTCATAATCAAATAAGTTACTTTTATTGTTCTAACTTTTCTCTATTAAATTCTTGTGTAAATATGCAAAAAAAATAACGGTCTACTATGTTATTAATAAATGCATAATTGAACTTGTTAAAATGCTACATTTTGGTGTAATTTCGTTAAAGAAAAATACATCATGACATAATGAATGCATTCATCACTCAATCGGGTATTTACATGAGAGATTATAGAGTTTAAAATCTAGCGGTCCAAATGACGCTACAGCCGTTCAATTAGTTGTGGATTTCCGGCCTTCTCAAGTCCACCTGTCACTTTGGTCGAATCAGAAACATAATTTGACCCAAACTCTTGGGTCGTGTAAAGCGCACTGTTACGCCTTAACCAAGATATAGATCATTAAGATTAATTGGATCAGATCTGACTGGAATGAATCCGTCACAGTTGCTGGTAAACTGATTCAATTCACCCACCAGGCGCAAGGACACGGATGCTAATTTCGATCCCTGCAGTGTAATAAAGCCATACATTCATTCTTTCCCTGTTAGCCTACATAGTAGGCTATATGATTATTGAGAGCTCTCTCTCTCGCGCTTTTGGTCTGGAGTCTTGCAACGAGGATGGCGCCCGACACTGCAGCACGTTGCCAAGCTTGATAGCAAATGCAATTTTTTTTAAAAAAAATAGGCACGCTGAGAGAGATTGTTTGGGCTTTTATTTTGGTTTTATTTTGGTGATTAACTAACTTCCGCATGATACTTCCGGTATGGATCGGTTAAATAGCGGCTTTTATTTTGGTTTTATTTTGGTGATCAAGCAACTTCCGGTTGGGACTTCCGGAATGGATTGGATATATGGCTGCGCCCTTGTCGGCCATCTTGACTGCAGATAGGTGCCTCTCGAAAACATAAGCCCGAAAACGAAAAGAGATTTATTATTTCGTTTTGGTTTTCCCAATAATTGTTTGCTCTGTTTTGAGTTCAAAATAGGAAAATAAACTCCAATCTTCCATTTTGTGGCCAAACAGAAAAACAGAAAAACGAAATATTGACTGTTTTTTTTGTTTTTCGTTTGCCAGATTGAATAGAATAATTGAATGGACGGATGATACACGGACCCAACTGGCGCTCTGCAGAAGGAGAGTCTTGGAAAATGGCACAGGTTTTGTTATTTTGAATACGTGTATCATTCGTTCTTTTCATATTCAATTTAGATTCCAAAATCGAAAAAAGGAAAAAACGGTTTGTTATTTCCTTATTCGTTTATGAATCTGATACCAAATAAGGGTTCATTTTTTGTACTTTCGATTTATTGCTCAGATCAAAAATATGAAATAACAGGCCACGGAAAGATTTTGATTTTGATATTTAATTTGTTAGATTTGTTTGAATCGGAAGTTATTGTCTTTCTTCGTGTGTTGCACTTGGAAGTTTAACGTTAGCCTTTTAAAACCATACTGAGGATCAATCATGGAGAGTTTCATCTTGTTCAGAGGAACGAAACGGGTGTGTAACGCCCGCCAATGTAATAATGCCTGCAAACGTAATAAAACCACATACGTATTAAAAATCTGCAGCATTTAATGTAATAAACCCACCAATGTAAGACATTTTCCACAAACGTAATAGCCGCTGCCTACTACAAACGTAACACGCGATTTCCCACAAATGTAATAACTATTACGTTTGCAGGGATTTATTATGTTTGGGGACGTGAAAATCTTTATTGTAATAACTTCCCACAAATGTAATAATACAATGAATAATGGTCGTTGTGGTGGTTTTGTGTCATAAAAATATTTAGTTTAAAGAGATTTAGTTCTTTGCATAAGCAAAATGCTTCTTGTTAATGAGGATCATCTCTCTCGCTCATCGCTGTCCGCAGTGCTGTGTATCACTGCTGCGTGAATATGTTCTCATCAAAATGAGTCTGAAGCAGCAGCAGCCCGTTCCTAGACGTGGTCTTACACGAAGAAAATGAATTTTGGCTTGTTTTGGGTTTTTATGCGTTTCAAAATTACCCCAATCTCAGCTTTAATATAGGCCCTAGTCAACATTCAAATGATAAGCTGTAGTTTAGAAATTAGTTTAGTAACGTTGGCGTTTCCCCCAAACACATGTTAATTGACAGCACTGAATAGAGTTTATTGACAGAGGAGACATGCTGTGTTTGACAGGGAGAGACACCTTGAAACTACTTGGCAATAACAATCTGAAGAAATCTGGATTTATTGCTCATTTGTAAACACAACACCTATCAGTCTAAGAATCAAAAGGTTTATTAATTCAATTCAAATTTGCTTTATTGGCATGAATGCCACAACAACAATATTTCTAAAGCACCGAGAACCACGAAAAGAATACCCAACACAGTACCGTTACTTGTGTGCTGTGTGAGGGATGGAAATTAGCACCCGCCACCCACCAAATACGGGTGAATTTGTGTGCTGGTGGGTGAACTGAATCAGTTTACCAGCCACTGTGGTGGGTTCATTCAGATCTGATCCAATTAATGTTAATGATCTATAGTTAAAGCTTAACAGTGCGCTTTCCACAACCCTAGAGTTGGATCCGGTCAAATTATATGTTTCTGATTGGACCAAAGTGTCAGTTGGACTTCAGAAGGGCCGGAACTCAAACACTACTAGAACAGCCGTAAGCGTTCATTTGGACCGCTAGATAATACTAACTCTATATTCTCTCATGTAAATACCCAAATTGAGTGATGAATGCATTCATCGTGTCATGATATTTTTTAAATAAACGAAATAACACCAAAATGTACATTTTCACAAAATTAATTATACATTTATCAATATTCATATCATCGCACATAGTAAATTGTAATTATTTCATATATTTACACAAGATTTTAATAGAGAAAAATCAGAACAGAAAAATTAACACTTAATAATATATGATAAAAAATAATAATAATCGATAAAGCTGGAAACGAGCTGATCTAAAACAAAAAAATATCCGTTTTGATCACTGGTCACAGTCCACAGATTACCTCCGCTCTCCTCACACAGTTAACACACACGGGCTTGTGGCATTTCAAGGTCTTTCGGACCGGCACTACCTCTGTGTCCGTGGTCTGCTGCTGCTGCGGTGGTTGTTTCCACTGCTGCCCACCTTGTGCCGACTGCTGCCGCCGCTTTCCCCTCCATGTATCCAGGTTTTGAAGGCTAACGTTAAACTTCCAAGTGCAACACACGAAGAAGACCATAACTTCCGGTTCAAACAAATCGGACAAATTAAATATCAAAATCTTTCCTTTAAAAGGGTTTTTAAGAGATTGAATATAGTATTGAATTCTTGTAGACTTTGTAATGTTTGGCAGTCCTCTCATACCATTACCTGGTTTGTGTTTGTGTGTTATATGTAAACAGGCCTCATAAACACTGTTGGTTTCACAAACCACTATTTGTCTGACCCCGTAAGCCTGTGATATGTCACATATTCTTCTAAAAGAGAAATGATGATTTCGAAGTCAGATTTGTGTTCTGCAGTAGAAATACAAATTTTTGATATGCCATTTAAGTTCACCAGATGTTGCGTTAGGTTAGGTTAGGTCTCATAAACCACTGCCATGCAAGGATCTGCAAGATTGGTCTCTTAAACCGTGTGTGTGTGTGTTATCAATTGGGTTATTGTTTTTTTCCTTACATTTTGTTTTCCTTTGTTTCAGGAAGTGCCCTTCTTGTTCATTTGATTTTCAGTGCGGCCTGGGCGTCCTCAGGTGGGAGGCTAGGCACCGTGCTGGAACCTCACTCCTGTTGCATGCAAGTAGTCACCGGGGCTCTTTTAGTGCATGTTTTGTTGTGTTTGTAGTGTTGCCCCCCAGACAACTGAGACAGGGTACTTTTCCAGTCGGCCCCCACTGAGGCCCCAGCCCACTGATTTTAATTTATACTTATTTCATTAGTTTTAATATTATAGCTGGTTTCTTTCAGATTGTGTTCTGTTAATAAAATATATTTTGTTGTACTTGTTTGGAAATCCCCAACAGTTCCAGTTTTCTTTTTTTGGCGTCCTTTACAGAATTATAAATAAAAACATCTGTTCTATTTATCTACTGTCTCTGCCACATCAGTCTTGACCCTGTGCCCTTCATTAAAGCTAGGGTCTACAATCCTGGAGAGCTAGCAAGAGAGCTAGCAAGATTTGAAAGTGGCACCTCCTCTTAGCTCCCCCCCCGTCAGTGCTCCGTCCAATGCCACTCCCCCACAAACTTGAACGCGCGTCTGGCAGTGGGACTCAGCAGGGAGAAGGAGATGCCGGAGCAAGACGCAGCAATTCAGCTGAATTTAGCACGTAGCAGACAGGAAGTCAAGCGCCCAAATAACAAACTACATCCGGTTACTTTTCATAATAAAACACTCAGTGTTGACACCAGCACACATCGTGAGGCCAGCTGTCTACCGTACTGCGCCGTGGCGGACTCAAACCGCAACTGGTGAGGATTGCCGGAAGGCTTTCTTTTCCTTGCCTTTTTAGCGGGGTGAGCTGTTACAAGTAACGCTGGCTGCATTTTCGCTGCCATTGTAACCAAATGAACGTCTTCTCCTGCAACTCCGTATTTCTGCAGAGGAGAGTACTGAATATTTCCGGCATCAGTAAAACGTAACGTGTGCACGTTCGGAGGAGGGAGGGACAGAACGATACATGAAGGCATCTGACCAATCCGTGCTATCTGGGCCGGATAGCACGGATTGGTCAGCTTTTTCTCAGTCCTGCAGCTGCCACAGAGGTCCGATTATTTTCGTTCATTTTTCTGAATACATAATGTATTGACTACTCTCAGGATAACAGGATCATTTCACCCAGTATAACAAAATGTGTTTCTGAACAACATTACAGACCCTAGCTTTAAATTTGGTTTTCATATCCTGGGGTGCAAGCCACCAGGTGGCGTTGTTGGTCCCTAAGTTCTTTCCCTCAGTTATCTTTACTTCCCCCCTTATTTACATTTAAAAACTCTGCAGTTGTGTGTGCTTTCAAACACACACACGAAGGCTTCAGGGTAAAGTGAGAGCAGAGAGCTTCAACGTCCTTTACAGTTAGTGGGCTGTTCAGCGCATTAGACAGGTTAAAGCACTCACTCAGAGTTCATAAATGTCATGGCAAGGCACAGAATCCCCTGATAAGTGCAAACAGGACAGAATCCACAGTACAATTTCACTCACTGTGTCAGCACAAAAAAATACACCTTCAAATAAATGAAATACCTGAGAAGCTTAAATGTTCCATTAAAAACAAACTGAAATTGGAAGACTGTGTGTGACATGTTGTTGGAAAGAGATAAGTGATGGAGTGCTTTTGTGAGGGAATACAATGAAAATTAAATGTAATTACTGATTTGAAACAATTGGCATTGGTATTGTCGTTACATCACTTGATTAGAGCAACTCACTGCCTACTGATTGTAACTGTTTATTCAAGTGAACAGAAAGAAAGCAGTCCTGCCATTCATTTTAATACAGTTATATAATATGCACGGTATATATCACAAGAATTAAAAAAATATCCATCCATCCATTTTCGTCCGCTTATCTGGGGCCGGGTCGCGGGGGCAGCTGCCTGAGCAGGGACACCCAGACTTCCCTCTCCCCGGACACTTCCTCCAGCTCTTCCGGGAGGATCCAAAGGCGTTCCCAGGCCAGCTGAGTGACATAGTCAGTCAGCGTGTTCTGGGTCTTCCTCGGGGTCTCCTCCCGGCGGGACATGCCAGGGGGCATCCGAAACAGATGCCCGAGCCACCTCAGCTGGCTCCTCTTGATGTGGAGGAACAACGGCTCTCCTCCGAGCTCCTCCCAGGTGACAGAGCTCCTCACCCTACCTCTAACCCTCAATTTCCACTGGATACGTCTCCGCTGCGTTGCGTCTCCGCCATGCCAGCGGAGCTGATACGTTTCACTTAAGTCAATGTGTCATTCCCCACCAGGTCCGCTGCGCTGCGTATCTGCTCCGTCCCAGCTCCGGCAGTCCGGAGCCCTCCGGCACAGATACACAAGACTTCTATTTCTGGCGGCTGCCGGCAGTGTTGCCAGATAAGATTGACAGTTTCCAGCCCAATCACATCGTAAAACCCGCCCAATCCAATAAAAAACAGCCCAAATCGAGGGGGGGGGTCACGCTCCACGCCGGCGGCGAGGGGGGGGGGAAGATGCTCTCCTCGCCGTCAGCGTGGTGGGTTGTTGTCGCTGTTGCCGCTCTCCTCCAGTGCTCCTCATGGGCTCCTGTAGTTCAGAGTGCAGTTTTCACAATATTAAAAACTGGCCAAATGTGGACAAAACCAGCCCAAATTTTATTCATCCGCCCAATGTATTTTTTTCCCGCCTGGCATAAACAAAAGTAGCCCAATTGGGCGGAAAACCGCCCAATCTTGAGGGCTGTTGTGTTGACTTCAAACCTAATTAGCTAACGCTATTTGTTCACCTTTCATGGCGACATCACTGAAATGAGAAAACCGCCCAATCTGGCAACACTGGCTGCCGGACCACGACGCAGCAATTCAGCTGAATTTAGCACGGAGCAGACAGGAAGTCAAGCGCCGAAATAACAAACAGCATCCGGTTACCTTTCAAAATAAAACATTCTGAGTTGACACCAGCACACAAATCTCAAAAAAGAGACAAACACAAGCTCTTCGGATGATCCTTCGTTCGGAAACACTTCCTGTTGTTGTTTTTAATAACACAGACCTATAACTGCGGTCGGGAGTGATTATGTGATTATCGCAGGAACTCCTCGTCCTCCTGACGCCAGCTGTCTACCGTACTTCGCCGTGGCATACTCAAATCGCAACCGGTGGGGATTGGCGGACGGCGGAGCAAAACCGGATCGGAGCTGCAACACAGCGGACACGTATCCAGTGGAAATTGGGGGTAAGGGAGTGCCCCCCCACCCTGCGGAGGAAACTCATTTCAGCCGCTTTTATCCGGGATCTTATTCTTTCAGTCATGACCCAGAGTTCATGACCAAGTTCATTCCTACCCTCACCTATGGTCCTAATTAAAAACTGTGTATTTTTTAAAATATATATTAAATGTGCATTTTGTAAATACACTCTTAAAACAGATGTGTTAATATTAACACAAGGTGTGTCAACATAATGGCCCTCATTTATCAAACGAACGCACGGCAGAAAACCGTGTGTATGACCATTTCAACGCAAGCTTCGGCATTTATCAATTTGGACGTGAGCGGAAGCTACGATGAGATCTCACGCCAGGTCTGAGCTTGTGTACGTAAATCTGAGTCTGTGTATTTGATCTGAGTCTGCCTTACATGACAACTAATTATTGCACATTAAAATTTGAAATAATAATAAATACAAGCATTGCAATCTAACTCATGGCAAAATTGTGTAATTGTTTTTGTTTTTTCCAATGGGTGTGACACAACTGGAACAACAATTAAAAGCATCTGGTGAGATAAACATTGTTGCACTGTGGTTGGTCAGATGTTTACTCATTCCCCTATTTAAACAGATGCTTTGACAGTTATCAAATCTTGACGATGTCAGATTAACTTGTTTTGGAGAAACAATACGCGCGTCAGACGTGAGCGAGTTTTCGGAGACCGCAGGGATCTCGTCATGGAGAGTGATGCTTGGCTGATTAGTCACTTTCGGCTCCCAAGGCATGTTCTTATTGATTTATGCAACAATTTAGATGCTTGTTTGAAGAGGGAAACCAGGCAGTCAAATGCCTTACCTGTACCAGTGCAAGTGCTCGCCACGCTGGGGTTTTTTCGTCACCGGGACCTTTCAGCGGGAGATCGGACACACGCACACACGCACACACACGCACACACACGCACACACGTCTCACCTCTCTCCCCAAGATCACTGACAGCAATCCTTTCAAGTAGCATCCTGGTTTTTGTGCATATGGTTCCAGATTCCTCATATTCTGTGAGCATGGCTGGAGCCTTCGTTTTTGATCAGTTCTTTGAGTGCATCCAATCCACTGTCACCCAGTGTCTTGTCATCATAGGCAGGTAGAGAATTTGTCTGACTGGGCAGAGGGTTTGGCCGACCATTAAAGTCTTGTACTTGCGGAACCTATCCAACTCTGCTGCTGAAGATACTGGAGATTTGCTTGCATCAATTAATTCTGCAGCATTGTGGAGTTCGTAAACTTTATTGAATATCTTTCTGCCATCTAGGAAGACTGTCGCCAGGATTTTCTTCTTAGTAGCCTCCATTTGCTGAGAAAGAGAAAAATAGGTTTCAGTCATCATTCACTTTGGTAAAATAACAAAATCACATCCGCAAACATCCATCTCACTGTTGTATATTACTAAAACTGATATTATTTGCTGTCAGGCTACACTGTGCTGCCCAACTGAGTCAGCCACCATGTAAAGAAGTAGAACAGATTACGAACAAATCGCTCTACAGCTCTTATTGAGCCAAAAAGATGTATGATTTAAGGCTGTTTAAATTATTTCAGCAATGTTTTCAACAACTTATAACTTACAAAATTTTAACATCCATATACAGTGGTGGAAAGTAACTTTATTAGTACATTTACTCAAGTATTGTACTTTTAATAGCAATCTAACAGTAACTTGTTCATAATTCAAAAAAGGGTCGTGGTCTGGGTTTTAAACCTACGTTAAAACACACCAATGTGGAGCTAAAGGGATTTCTGTCTAATGTTATGGTTAACACACAGCACAGACGAAACAGCTCTAGTCCAATTGTTGGTAGTTATTTGGTCATGGTTATAAGAAAAATGTCCATTAAAAATGTAATGTGGCTTACGGTATCAGTTTAGCCGCACAATAAGTGACTTGCATCTAATTGTCTCTGCCTTTCAAACCCAAACTCCATGGTTCACCTGCTATTAAATGGCGGCTTTAATGTTAATGAATTGCTGTTGTGTTGACTTCAAACCTAATTAGCTAACGTTATTTGTTCACCTTCATGGCGACGTCACTGAAATGAGCGACTGTTTACTATACTGTCCTAATTGAATTTTATGTTGTCTAATTTCGGCAGTTAGGTAGAAATAAATAAACTAGAAATAAACTTCAAAATCACAATGGAAGTTAGCTAATGTTAGGTTAACCTTAGCTAGGCAGTTAGCTAGGAAGCCCTGCTAAATAAAACACAATATTCATCATGAATTTTCTTAGAAATATGAATATGGTGAAAATATGAAATATGGTGAGAAACATTTATTTAAACTAGTAATGGATACTTACTGAAAGGTCAGGGAGCACTCCGAGCATGCCGGGAGATGCAGCCTCCATCTTGCTTTCCTTTGTCTTTGTCTCTGTGGCGCTAACAGCGAACATGAAGAAATGGCGCCCCCACCTCCTGCCACATAAAATAACACACAAATTTTGTTAAATTATCAAACACATTAAAGGTCCCATGTTATGAAAAACATGTTTTCTCTGGTGTCTACAGAGATAAACTGGTCCGCCCTGACATGAGCGTAATTTATGGTATGGACGGTATGGACATACCATACCACTTTTGGAATGATGCAGAATTGTCCCCACCACTTTTTCACAAATCGCGTTTACATAAAATAGCCTGCCTTTCCCCACCACTTCACAAACAGTCTCCCAAAGAGTATTTTGATAGCCTATACCCTCGCAGGGGAAACAGCGCTTCTGGTAGTGATTGGTGCTTTTTCTCTTTGGTCCCGCCTATGTGTCGTGGATGTTTGTTTGCCAAAGTGCAATAATTTGAAAATACGGAACGGAACGCATGAGTTGGAGAGTGGAGACAGCGCTACTGTGACCGTTGTTCAGGAGAGGAGAGGTATATATGAATGTTTCCAATGTTTCCTGCAAAGATCTGAGGATTTTCTCGTCCTAGAACTAATGTATTGTAGCGGAAAAACAACCGTAATGTAGGCTAGATGGAGATGCTATATGCCACACTGAAATGTGTTCGTTATTTCTGGTCACTTGCTCAACTCAGCAATATTACGTTATTTCAGCAGGCAGAAGCAGATGGATTAACTACTAGCATCATGGAAACTGGGACAAAAGATATAAGGTCTTATTTCTTGAATGTAAGTAGGCAATCTAGACAGTTGGCAGTGATGGAGAAAATGTGAGCTTGTTATTTTCGAAATTTGCATTGCATTAGCCTATGAATTCCAGATGATTTCAGTTTGTTTTGCTGTACACAGACGTCGGGCAAGAAGAGAAAGAGGGAAACTAGCAGCACTACAGATCAGACAGGGAGAGAGAAAAGTAGTAGCACTGAACAGGTAAGCTAGCCAACACAGTGCTGTAATTTGTCTTATTACACTGTAGATTCATCTTCCATCAATAATATCTTTCAAATTCACAAAGATGAAGACTAAAAATGTAACCTACAAATTGCGTAGGCCTGTATTGTGATATTAAGTGCTTTTCATACTACAGGAATCAGATAGCAATGAGAGAGCGAAACATAATGAGAGAGAAGAAGAAAAAGGTGACCAGGTAAGGACTTCAACTGTGAGTTGTAATGTTATAGGCTAATTTGGCAATGATTACATAGTGGCTGTCCACACTACAGGCTGCATCAGACAGAGTTGTAGAACCACCTGAGATTGAGCACCTTAGCGTAGGACAGGAGAGAGGAGAAAGAGATGATCAGGTAAGGATTTTGTTTTGGAAATTGATATTAATGTTTTAATTAAACAAATGAGGAAAAATCCAACCTTTCAGGCCAGTGGTTCTCAACTGGTGGGGGCGCGGACACTCTCCCGGGGGGGCGCAAGTAGGCTACAGGATGAAAAACCCACTAAAATCGCCCACTTTTACTGGTGTTATTGGAGACTTTTGTGGTGTTTGGAGACTCTGACTTGAAAGCACGTATCACTCTGCAGTCACTCTGCTCAACGAGCAGCGGGTGCTGCCGTGAGTCCCTCCCCTGTCCACAAGCACTCACAGGCGGTCAGTGTCTCAGTAGCCCCGCGCAGCAGTCCAGCCTGCAGTCGGAGCAGAGAGGAGACGCACACCACTCCACGTCCAGGCTGCAAATGAGTCGCGCATGTGCATGGCCGCCGCTGTTCCCGCCCTGGCTTACAGAGCGGGTGTACATGTAAATGTAAATGTTTCTTCACTAACTCTCACACAAAAATAAATCACTGCATTTGACTCACATTGCTCCATTCACTCTAGTCTAGTCTCTTGCCAAGTTCGCTTGTGCCAGCTCTCGCTAGTCTATCTGTCATCAATCTCGATATCGATTTACTATATTTAAAACCCAAACAGTCTTTTTAAAGACTAATCCCACCAACAGTCTGTTTAAAGATTATCCCATCTCAGCCCTAGCCAGTAATTTTTTAACTGCTAGCTAGGCAGTGCACTTTGCTAACGACCCCTCTGTCTTTTTCACCGTGTTGCAACACCCACGTGACTAATACACACACGCACGCATGCACACACACAGACTCACTCAGTGTCAAAGGACTACAATCGTTAAGTCTTAGAATAAAATCTGCATTGCCTGCCTGTTTTTTTGTTCGTTTTATTAAAGATCGTGCCTGAAGTCCCGACTGATTAGCCCCTGATACTAGTCTCTCAACATAGGCACACACACGCACACATCATTACATCATAGCATAACTTTATTGAAAACACAACTAATCCAAATTATTTCACAACCAAACAAAAATGGAGAGATTTCTAGTGAGGACCAACGACACACCACCAGCTGCAAAAAAGGTACGATGAAGCATACCTGCAGTTTGGGTTTACAGTCACGGCTGATCTGAGACCTCAGTGTGTCGTGTGTGCCGAGGTGCTGGCAAACGACAGCATGAAGCCCTGCAAACTAAAAAGGCACCTCGAAACAAAACATGCTGGCATTAAGAATAAACCGGCTGAATATTTTAAAAGAAAGCTTGATGGCCTCCATCAGCAACAGGCAACCATGTCAGTGCACAGCACTGTGTCTAAACAGTGTTTGGAGGCATCGTATGTAATGGCCAAAAGAATAGGTCAACTGGGTAAACCGCATACAATTGCAGAGACTCTCATTTTGCCGGCCGCGCAAGACGTGTAGAATAATGATAGGAGAGAGTGCAGCAGCCAAACTCGGTGCAGTATCACTGTCCAATGACACAGTCGCTAGGAGAATTTCAGACGAGTCTAATGATATCAGAGAGCAACTGATAGAGTTAATAAAAAAGAGTCCTTACTATGCGCTGCAGCTGGATGAATCCACTGATATTGCTGGGCAGGCACAGTTCCTCACCTATGTCAGGTATCTGGGGGACAAGGTGATTGAGGAGGATGTCCTGTTTTGCCGGCCTCTTCAGTCGCACACTACAGTAGAAGCCATCTTTAATGTCCTTAATATTTTCATCCGTGAAAATGGTTTAGCTTGGGACCGATGCATTGGCCTATGCACGGATGGTGCAATGACGGGCCGTGAGCGTGGCCTAGCTGCTCGCGTTCAGCAAGTAGCTCCACTTGTGAAATGGACACATTGCATGGTCCATCGTGAAGCACTAGCTGCTAAAAACATGCCGGTACTCTTTGACTCCTTGCTGAACCAATCCGTGAAAATCATAAATCTCATCAAATCACGGCCGCTAAACTCTCGCTTGTTTGGGGTCCTCTGTCAGGAGATGGGGTCAGGGCACGAACAGCTGCTTCTGCACACTGAAGTTCGCTGGCTCTCCAGGGGGCGGGTGTTACAGCGGTTGTATGAGCTACGAGAGGAGGAGAAGTTGTTTCTGACAGAAATCAAGTCAGATCTGGCGAAGCATCTGGATGACACTATGTGGCTTGCGTCTCTGTCCTATTTGGTCGATATATTTGACCGCTTGAATGGCTTCAACCTGTCTTTGCAAGGTCGGAAACTCATATTTTGCTCCTCGCAGACGGAGTGGACGCCTTCACACAAAAACTTGACCTCTGGCATGGCCGCATCAGTCGAGGGAACTGCTACATGTTCCCCAGCCTTGCAGACTTCATCACTGATGCAGGCACGTCACACGATTTCTCCTCTACAAATTGCAATGCACTTTAAAGAGGATTATCGCTCCTTTGCGTGGGTTCGAGACCCATTTGTATGCGCAGCAAATGAGCTGTCAATCGATATGCAGGAACAGCTTATTGAGCTGAAGAGTGACAGTAGGCTGAAGGAACTCTTCACCTCCTGCCCTCTTTCGTCATTCTGGGCAGCACTGATGCAGGAATACCCACAAATCTGTGACGTCGCCTTGAAGATTCTCCTCCCTTTCATGTCGACATATTTGTGTGAGGCAGGATTCTCAATAACGACTGCACTCAAAACAAAATACCGCAATCGTGCACAAATCGAGGATGATTTGAGGCTATGTTTATCACACATTGAGCCAAGAATTGAGGATCTGGGCAAGGGAAAGCAGGCTCAGGTCTCACATTAACATTGCCTACCTGCAAGCTTCTGTAAAAAATGCAGATGATATGCCTACTATTAGGCCTAGTAATAATAACAATAGTAAAGCATAAATTCATATAGGCCTACTGATGATGATGATGATGATGATAATAATAATATTAATAATAATAATAAAGCATGTGACCTCATATAATTATATAGCAATAGCCTAGTAATGATAATAGGCCTACTACTACTCATAATAATAATAATAATAATAAAGATGATGATGATGATGATGATAATAATAATAATAATAATGCCTGCAAGCTCACATTAGAAGTCTGGTGCGACTGCCAATTATAACAATAGCCTAGTAATGATAATAGGCCTACCTACCGCTAATGATGCTGATAATAATACTAATAATACTAAAACTACTACTAATAATAGTAATAGTGTGGGCCTAAAAATAATAGCCTAGCCTAGGGCTATCTATCTATCTATCTATCTATCTATCTATCTATCTATCTATGCAAAGTGGTGTAATGGGGGTGGCACGGGGGGGCAACTGCAATGAACCAGCTTTGGGGGGGCCCAGCTTGCAAAAGGTTGAGAACCCCTGTTTTAGGCCACACATTTTCTTTGTGAATGAATAATGTATCGTAAATAAATATGTTCTTCATTGAATACAGGAAGATATGTGAACCCTTATGTCAATGAATGGGTTAAATTCCCATAGAGGAAGTCAGATTTATATTTTTAAAGGCCATTTATTTCATGTATCCAAGATAATATGCATCCTGATAAAGTCGCTTTGGCCTTTGTAATTGAAATAGCCACATATCATGACATACCCTTTACCATACCTATAGAGATTGGCATAGTGTTATTCGAGCTTGTCAAATTGCTAGTTAACTTGCTAGTTAGCCTAATGATTTCTCAATGGAAATCAAACCAGCTAATGGAATAACCGAAATAACACATGCCAATCTCTGGGTATGGTGAAGGGTATGTCATGACGTGGGGCTATTATAATCCCAAAGGCCTAGGTGACCCTATCAGGATGCATAGTATCCTGGATCCATGAAATAAATGGCCTTTGAAAATAATAACATAGAGGATCACATACTTACTCTTTCTGTATTTTAATGAAGAACATTTATTTATTTACGATGCATTATTCATTCACAAAGAAAATTGGTGACCAAAGGTTATTCCTCTTTATACTCAACTATAGCATGAGGTTCACTTACTTATTCTTGCCACTGTATGTGCTGTAATGTTATACAAATGGCAATATGCAGAAAATATACATAGAAACAGAGTGGCATGTGTCTAAATGTTCTAGCGACGGATCTTACTATATTGTAAAAAAAATTGGATCCACTGACCACATGGCAAATTTATGTCCCCACCACTTTACCAACCAAACCTAGACCCTTGCTCCCTGAGCCTACCAACTCCAAGAGTGAAGTGAGGAAAGAAAACAAGTCCTGCATGGTCTCTGCAGTCCACCCACTGGTAAAACTGCGCTCCAACAGGCTGTTCAGATTCAGCTCCTTTCATTAACTAACAAAGGAGAGATGTTCATAGGTCGGCCTCCTCTGTGCGATGATAGGAGTTATCCGAGGGGGAGGCGTTCATCCCCGACATGAAGTTCAGTGTGTCCAGTGGTAAGATAGCAGTGTTTTGCTCTGTTGTTGGTTGTAAAAATCAACATAAGTGCCTATATTCTGTCCCAGCTACAGAACAACAGAAGAGACAGTGGTTGCGTTTCATTTTTAACGACAATGTGCCGGCTGCGCTTCCTGTTAGTTTATGTGTGTGCAAACCACTTCACATCGGACTGCCTCAGTAACGAGGGTCAGTACAAAGCTGGCTTTGCCTCGACACGGACCCTCGTAAAAGGATCAGTCCTATCCAACGGGCCCAACAACTGCACCTGAGCCACAGGTAAGTGTCGCCACGTTTTGATAGTATTAACACTTGCGTACGAGTATGGTGAAGTCAGCTGGAAATTGGCTAACTAGGTAGCTCCGCTTCGGTCCGCTATGCAATGGCGTTTGAAGTGAGTTTAATGTTAATAATATTACGAGGGAGCTTGGTTCACTGCATGAAAAGTGGGATTTTTGTCCCCGTAAACGCCCGAAAATCTCCCTAATTTTCGGCAGTTAACGG
The DNA here is from genome assembly GCA_963678695.2 of Diplodus puntazzo. Classification (NCBI taxonomy): domain Eukaryota; kingdom Metazoa; phylum Chordata; class Actinopteri; order Spariformes; family Sparidae; genus Diplodus; species Diplodus puntazzo. The sequence continues at coordinate 23,458,088 of OZ023175.1, read as the reverse complement.
CAATTTGCAGCCTGCAAACGCCGCGTTCGCTGTGCCACAAATTGTCGGAAACGAACCATGACGTCAGTGGAGCTCCCGGAGGTGCGAACGGCTCTAATTTGCATATGAATCGCAGCGAAACCACGCCTGGTCACAGAAGGTGTGGGCTGGCTTGAATATCCTCCCTCAGTATTGGATGAAACCACTACTTTTAAACACGAAAAATCATTCGTGATTGGCTGGCAGATCTGTCAGATCTGTCACTATTGGTCAACCTGAGTTATTATAAACGTAAACCCCACCCCATATATATATATATATATATATATATATATATATATATATATATATATATAATTGTATTTACTTACTTTCTATTTATCAAATATATTCATATAATATGTAATATTCATCAAAGACATGAATGAATTTATTGAGGAAAGGAAAATGCCAGGAAGGTGTTGTTTATTCAAAGAAAGAGCTTTATTAACACAAACACATCACAACTATGTACAAAATATAATCCGCCCATACAACAACAGGAAGCTCACTAGAAGCCTAAAATCCTGCAGCACCGTTAAGTGTCTGTCTGCCGCCTCGGAGCTGTCGGTAACTGCCGGCCTTCTGTCTGAATTCGGTCCATTTTGCAGACGTCGGTTGTCGCTCTGCACTTCGGAATCGCCTCTATAATCTCGACTGCAGCGCGGCACAGAGCTCGGTGAGCTCCCGGCTCCATCCACACACCCGCCGTCTTGTGCCGTCTTCCCCCTCAGACATCAGGTCCATGGCGGCGCACTTTCAAGGCTCCACCTCATCCTCAGCTAGCTCTCTGTAAAAACAATCAATAAAGACGATCAGTACTGCGCGATGCACTGCGTATGGACGCAAGACATCTATTAATGCACCCGAATAATAGTCACATTGACCAAAAACGGATTTAATCTAACAACTCTTACCCTCTTTGTTCTCGAACGACTCCGAGCTGAACTCCTCACAGCTTCAGCCTGCGATGGAAGATCTGGTTGTTTGTACCTGAGGCTCCTGCGTAACGTTACTATCTTACAGGCAGCTGGAAAACAATTAAATGAAAAGTGGTATGAATAATGAAAACGTAAGTCACTGTAAAATTAAACCATGAAGGAGAAAACAGTAAACGTTACTTACACACGATGGCGTCATTATCAGCATCATGTAAATCTGGACTTGCAGACAGAGCTCCGAGCTAATACGCCACATGCTCGTAGCGATAAACCTCCGTGTCCCTCTGCGGCAGTGAAACGACCTTCTTTGGCTACACTCTCCGCGGCGACCCGGCAAAGCTCCTCCTGTCAACACAGGCCTCCTCTCGACAAGGCCGGGCCGCTAACCGAGCTCCTGCTAGCCTAGCTTAGCTCCTGCTAGCTAGCTTAGCCGAACTTGCTTCGTGTCCAATAAAACACAAACACTTCGACTGCGATGGAGAGTCCAGCTCACACACTCAAGGCACGTCGTCCGAATATAGTTCACAGTCCGTTAGTAATAAAACACGACACTGACGGACACACAGCCCACTGTTAGCTGCTCTACGCCATTAACTCTCTGCTCCTTCTTCCTCGTCAGTGACGCTCCGGTCAACCCGGAAGTGTAAAAACTCTTAGAGGTCATGAACTCTCACACGAAATAAGAATTACTTTAACTTCTTTTAAACATTCAGAACCCATGAAATTATATTTTAATGTCACACATTTTAAACAGAAATTATTTATATATTTCAATATCTTATTTATCTCATATGTCATGCACATTTTAACTTAACAACTGGCGCTTTATCTTTAACTTGGTCTCAGGAGAGAGAAAAAAAGGAATAAATAATCTTTTTACATAACATTGGCCATTGCTATTGACATACACAGTAATAAATCTAGCATATTTTAATTAAACAAATCAATTCAAGCAAAAATGTAAGAGTCTATGATTAGGCTATACTGAGCTTCATCTATTTATACCAGAGATTTTCTTCAAATGAAGTTAATACCTTTTAGGAAAACGTCACCTGGGGAAAAACTCCCCCTGCTACCCTGATTTGCATTTGTATAGCTCCCAGCATTTTCATTTACATGTTAAAGCCTCCCCTAGAATCAGGGGGAGGGGGGTCATGGGGGGACAACTGCCAAGCAAGGCCCACGTCAGTTTCCGACAATTTACGTCAGTTTTCAGTGTTGCCTGCAAATTGCCGTGAATTGTCGCAAACCTGAAATTCCACGACAATCTACAGTGCCGCATACTGACGAAAATCCCACTTTTCATGCAGTGGTTGTCACAGTAAAAAGTCTGGAAACGTGGAGACAGAGACTGTGCAAACAGTGTCCAAGAGTTTGGAGAATGTGTCAAACACAGCTTTTGCTAGCTGTTAGCCATTAGCTACATGGTAGTAAATGTAGCAACACATACGAACAAACTAACATTATTCACACTAACCATTCTGACATGTCCTGCTGCAGCTGCAGAGTCTGTATTTCTTCACGAGCCTCTCCTTCTGGGTCCGATTCTGGGTCAAACTGGTATGGTTGAACGACAGCATCTCAGCGAGCCATAGCGTTACTTCCACCATAAATATTAGCACATGCCACCGCTAGGGTAAGCGGCATCTTCTCCCTGAAAGGGGCGTGTAGCAGGCAAGTAGGCGTGACAGAAGGAGCTCAGTAGCATTTAAAGGTGCAGGCACAGAAACAGCCTGCTCTCAGTAGAACTCAGTAGAGCGACTTTTACACAGCTGAAATTGAGGACCATGGATGGGTTCGGGGCATTACATTTCAAACACAGCGTTGTTGGACCTCTGAAAGCCGTGTGAAATTGATGAAAAAGAGTATAATATGGGACCTTTCAGTGTGTTAAGCTTTTTTACACATCTTGTGTTGACATCCACACAAAATGTTTTATACATTAACAACACATTTTTTGTGTCACTTTTTAACAGTCCTTTCTAAGAGTGTAGGATTTTGTTACCGTAAGAGTAGTGGACAGTGGACAGTGGATCTGTAGCAGTCTGTATATAGACACTCACTGAAGGTTTTTCTTAATACTTCCATGCTCTGTCTCTTCTATACTTGTGATCAGTGGCGGCCTTAAGCCTGATTTATGCTTCTGCGTCGCGGCGACGGCGTAGCTATGTCGTCGACGCAGACCCCTACTCAGACCCTACGCCGACGGCGTAGCTACGTCGTCGACGCAGACCCCTACTCGGTCCCTACGCCATAGCCTGACGCGCGCCTCCAAAAAATCCTGACTACGCGTCACGTCGACGCGTCGAGACGCGAACGGCAAGGACTGTGATTGGTCGGACAGACCACCTCCGCAAATGTCTTCTGCGTCACCTGCGCTTCAACATTTGTAATAACAGCATTTGTTGTTCAATATCCACGAGCTCCATCTCCAAAAACACCCGCTCCATCTCAGTTGCCATGGTTTACTGTCTGACCGGAAGAAAACCAAGGAATCCGATATGAACCCCCCTGAAACCAAACAGACACAGCCACACCGGTGAATTGCAGAACAACGCGTTCCTCGACGCAGAACTTCGAATGCTCAATGATGGCGTAGGGTCGACGACGTCGCCGCGACGCAGAAGCATAAACCAGGCTTTAGGCATCTGGGGGCCCGTTTCAATACTACATATGAGGCCCTATCCCATAAAACATTTTATTACCGATATGTTTGCGCCCATGCGTCTCTGATGCATTGAAACCTGAAAGGATGCAAATCCGTGTATCATTCGTACTTTTCATATTCAATTGAGATTCCAAAATCGAAAAAATGAAAAAACGGTTTGTTATTTCCTTATTCGTTTATGGATCTGATACCAAAAAACAAACAAAGGTTCATTTTTTGTACTTTCGATTTATTCATCAGATCAAAAACTGGAAATGAAATAATGGCCACGGAAAGATTTTGATTTTGATATTTAATTTGTCCGATTTGTGTGAACCAGAAGTTATTGTCTTCTTCGTGTGTTGCACTTGGAAGTTTAACGTTAGCCTTCAAAACCTGGATACATGGAGGGGAAAGCGGCTGTGGCAGTCGGTAAATTAGCAGGCAGGTGTGTGTTTATCGTAAAGATTTTCATGTAGTCACCCCTTATTTATACTAATTTTTATGGGTAGCAGTCTTTCAGTAATAGTCATTCAATGTATTTACATTTAAATTATTGTCAGAACTGGGGTATGCTTTTGCTCTGGGGTTGTTTAATCCAGGGTTATAGTTAGTTTATCTCATTGATAGCAGCAGCACCATTTATTGCTCACTCTGCACAAGTCTTCTTCCATGAGCCCAAGTCAAGTCTCAAGTCTCTTATGGCTGTAATGAGCATTATATCATTTGCTCTATGCCATCCAGTCTGCTTAGAACTCTACATAACTATATCTAAGGAACTCAAAGCACGTGTTATTATCACTTATATCTATTAGCATACAGTGTCAGCATTGATCATTTTTGGTATATGATCACTTTAATAAAGCTTATTGCATTTTAGTCTTAAAAAACACAAAATGAAAGCTTTCCTTTAGAGTTCACAACTGCGTTGTCTCCGCACATGAACATAGCTACAATACAGAGCAAGTATTGAGGTCCCACATAGACAGCAAGTGGTGGCAGCAGAACGTGACCGTCTCTACAGTCATGGCAGTGCCTGCACTATGTCAAGTATTCAGCCAATGCCAATTTAATCAAGCAAGCTAACGCTACATAGCTTATGATACCTAACTAAACATTTTTGTTAACCATCCATAGATGCTAATGTTGTAATTTCACAACTGACTAACTGACCTATCCCGGTGTGTTTTCAGGTGCCTGAGAACGTTTGACGAACGTGGTCGATCCTGCATGCTTTATTTTGATTCTGCAGATCTTGCATTTTGCAAGTCTTCTGTTTGGAGCTTGTATGAACTCTTTATAGCCAAAGGTGATAACAAGCGGCACTGCAGCTGCCAGCGTGCTTGGCATGGTGTTGTTTGTTTGTTTGCTTTTACTTTACTTACCAGAACAGTGTGTTAGATGAGGTAGATGGGATATTAGAAGGGCAGTAAAAAGCTATAATTAACGGGCATCAGTAACAGGCACAGTCATTGGTCAGATCTTAGTAAATCCAAATGCAGGGAAAAGTCCTTTCTTTTTTGTAACAATGCTCTTGAAATGGATAACACCAAATGCAAAAGTGCATCTTTAAAAGAGACACTTCATGCCATCCAAAATAATACAGAAAACCCTTTCAGCAGTTTTCTGATTTGACATTTTAATTTTCATTGAAGAAGGGGAGAAAGATAAAAGGACTACTTGTAGAACCAATTTTCTTTGTTTTCATGTTTCAAAGTAATTCAAGACACGACATTCTTCAATATGCAAATGACCAATTTTATGAAGTTCAGTTAAATTTAATTGAATTAACTTTGGAGCACATAGCAGTTACGACAGAGTCATGACTGATGAGAAATGAGCAAGTATGGAGGAAGAGAAACAGAGAGGGATATGGAGTCAGAACAGTCTCAAAATGGATAAATGCACGAAAAAGGACTCACAAATGTATTTGGGGAGTTGTATATATAAATGACTCGATACACAAATGCGTTTTCAATGCACACACAAACATAGGCGTAACCACGCATTCTTTGGGGGGGTCGTGTCCCCCCCAATATTGAGAAAATGGCAATCTGTCCCCCCCAATATACAGTAGAAAATATGTTAATTATGCACTCTTTTATAAACCCTGTCAACAGATCTGCCTCATTATTTCTTATTTATTTTCAATTTATTTTCCGTTTTTAAGGAAAACATAAGTGTGTGAACCCCCCCTCCCAGTTGTAAACTTGGTTGCGCCCATCCTCAGGTATTAAACCGTTTGCCTGCCCTCGCGGTGTAACAGCATACTGAAATGGAGCGCACTTCAGTACGCTGAGTAGCTCCCCCATACATAAAAAAACCCATTGGTCAAGTTAGAGTGATTGACAGCCATCAAGCCAATCACAGCCATTTGACCAAACCCACTAGTCCCGGCTGCCCGGGAATGTAAACAGTTACATGCTAAGGGAGCTGGTGTCACTCGCTGGCAGACAGCGAACAGAGTGGAGGTGTGAAACGGTTGTTTAACTAGTTAATAATGTAGAATTTTGTCTGTATATAACTCTGTCTTGCTTTGTGGCATGTTAGCTAATATTAAGCAAGCCAGGTGGCAAACAATTAGGCCAAGCCAGGTAAGCCAGGTAAAGTTAATGGTAACTGACAGATAGTTTTCTAGAAACATCTACTGATTTTGATATTATTCAATATGATCATGAATGCCAAAAAGTAAGAGGCAGCAGAAGATTGACTTATTTTCCGAGTCAAGTTGTCATGTAAGTGGAGTTATGTGACAGGAGTATTACATACATTACATTACATACAGTACATTGATTTTCACTTATGGGAATTTAAAGAGAAGCTTTATCTTGATTCTGTAGGAATCCATGTAATTTCACAGAATATTCCTTTACGTGTGAATTCAAATGGTCAATGTTGTCCTCAAAACTTCCAAATGTGCAAATTTTCATATATAAAATATCATAGAATTGTGGGAAATGTAGGCCTACTTAAAAAAAAATTCAAGGAAAAGGCTCTCATTTGGACCCCCCCAATATCTATACCATGGTTACGCCCTTGCACACAAATATGCTTCAATCCATATATAAGTAAAAAAAAAAAAAAATCACAAATAAAAATAAGATTGGTAAACATATTTGTGATGCGCACACAAATATTTCTTGTTTTAAATATGTGCAATAAAAATTCACAAATGTACAAATCGTCAGTTATTTGCAATTTATATCAAATACACATTTGGAAGTTGTTACATTGATGTATGAATTGTCAAACGCGCATTTGTCTCAGTGCTTTTCATTTGTAAACCTCGCTGCATTTGGGTGTGGATTTTTGAGACTCATCTAGCGCGACTCCGATTCACAAATGCATTTTTTCTACAAGGGGGTCGTTTGCAGCCAATCAGATGTCTCACTCCTTTACAGCCAATCACATGTGTGCCTCCCCACGAGGGGTTTTTAAGTGTTGTCATTACAGCGCGCAATGGATCTAGAGTCCAGCCTCTGGGGGCTGCCATGACAGATAACTACTTCAGCCGGCGGATTCTGTTTCCAGTTGCCTTGCAACTGCATGACTGACTGCTGCCGCTAAGCTAGCCCTAAACAACTAGCGTTATGTCATAAATGCTAAAAAAATGCTAAATTGTTTTTAGACAATTGTTTTTAAACAATTTAGCATTTAGCTCAGGAACAACATGGCCGTTGTTGGTTGCCACAACAATTCATGACAATTGAAGGTTTTTTCAGAAACATCTTGTGTAGAACATCAACAACTTAGACAAACATGTCCGTGCCCTGCGCCCTACACGCCATTCTGAGGAAGGAGGAACGGAGACTAGCGTGGCTTGCGGCTTTGACACTGAAATAAATATTTGGGTTTATGAATATCTTCCGCAGAATAGCTGCTGCATGACTACATGACTTCCCTAACCCGGCAATGTCCGAGCAGCCGCCTGTCTCCGCGACTCCACATTCCTTCAGCATTATCCACGCTGTATGTTTAGCCATGCTGTGGCTGGGCTCTACTGCTGCCTTCAGAAATATTAACTCGATGTGTTTCTTTAACAGTACTTTCGCTATTTTGTTACTGTGCAGGTAGTTGTATGCTTTTGTGCTTTTGTAACTGCGTAATTCTCCGCCGTTAACACCTTCAGAAAATATAAGATAACTAATTATGTCCATGTAGCTAACATCGGGCTAATGCTTCATGTCATCTGCCCACTCCATGAGAACTGACGGGTGAGGCACTGTCCTCACAACTTTTTAAGACATCCGTACTGTGTATCCACCTCCGATTTTTGTCCATTTTGTCGCTTTCTTTGTGTTAAAAGCTGGTTTTTGAGCAAGCATGACAGCTACGCTAGCGTAAACACCGAGTTCAACCGGAAGAGTCTATGCTCTAGATCTGTTGCGCGAATATTATCATTATTTTATTTATTTATTTAGTTATTTATTTTTCTGAGATTTCTTCCTTTCTTTTGTCTTACACAGTCGATGATATTCTGAGGCTTGTCCATGTGCCTTGTTTATTCTGTATTGCAATGTACTATGCCAATATATTGTGTACAATTATCATTCAATAAAAAAAACTGAAAAATAAGAAGAAGAAGAGTGATGATGAAACTAAAAAAAAAAAAAAAAGATCTGTTGCGCGCTGTAATGATGTCAGTTAAAAACCCCTCTTGGGGAGGCACACGTGATTGGCTGTAAAAGGAGTGAGACATCTGATTGGCTGCAGACGACCCCCTTGTAGAAAAAACGCATTTGTGAATCGGATTTGCGCTAGATGAGTCTCAAAAATCCGCACACAAATGCAGGGAGGTTTACAAATGAAAAGCACTGAGACAAATGCGCGTTTGACAATTCATATATCAATGTAACAACTTCCAAATATGTATTTGATGAAAATTGCAAATAACTGACGATTTGTACATTTGTGATTTTTTTATTGCACATATTTAAAACAAGAAATATTTGTGTGCGCATCACAAATTATGTTTACAAATCTTATTTTTATATGTGAATTTTTTTTTTAACTTATATATGGATTGAAGCATATTTGTGTGCGCATTGAAAATGCATTTGTGTATCGAGTCATGTATATATACAACTCCCCAAATACATTTGTAAGTCCTTTTTCGTGCATTTATTCCTTTCTGTGTGCATTTATCCATTTTGAGACTGTTCAGACTCTATAGAGGGAGACATGCAGAGAGAGGTAGAAACCTTAACTGCTGGTTAGTCTGATCGATGAAGGGTTTGTGTAAAGTGGGATTGCCGGGATCCTGTCCGCTCTTTGTAACGTCTTCTTCCAGGAATTACTTGACCGTAGAGACCATGTGGGTGGAATACCTCCACTACTCATCTGTATCAGCCAGCCATCTCTCCATCTGGAGCTGTCAGACAAAGTACAGTCTAAATCAATAAGGAGGAGCAAGGGAAGAGTGGGATGAAGACATGGAATCAGAGTCATTTTACAAAGCTGGAAGGTCATTTGCAAAAAGAGATGTGTTGAGTTAATGTTAAAGGATCAGGCTGACATTTTAAAAAAACAACAACAACAACGGATTTCCTTCCATGCAGCGATAGTCGGAAAGTTACCACTACCAGTCAATAGTCTGGCACATAATCCACACTAAAATCTAAACATAGTTTTTGTATGGATAAAACAAGAGATATTTCAATTAATACATTTTAAAGGTGCCATGGTTGGATTTTGTTAGCTACTTACCGGCAAAGTGCTAGCTGTTTTCCACGGCTTCTGGTCAATAGATTCATATTTATTATACAAATGTGAGAGGGGTACACTGTAAAGAATTCCACTATACTGTAAAATACTGGCAGCAGGGACGCCAGTATTTTACTGTTATTTTACAATGCAACTACTGTTATTTATTTTAACAGTATATTACCGTTTGGATTATAGTATATGACTGTAGAAAAACGGTGGGTGTTAACAGTGCATCTACCATAATTTATCTAACAGAATAATACCGTTTTTTTGGATTGCAGTACGTGACGGTAGGATAACTGGGCTATGGTAATACAGTATATGTGTGTGTGATAAAATCTGTTATTTTTGCATTCGTATAAATCCTCACCAATTTAAAATTTACAAAGTGCTCATTTGTACAGCAGACTTTGTAAGATTAGTAACATTGAGAACATCTGTATTACAAAAATGACAAGGTATTGCATTTCCACATTTGGAAGAAACTCTCCAATAAAATCATTAGTGACAGGCTTTACTGAACTCATGAGCATAACCTCAGACTCTGAATTAAAATAGCATCAAGAACAGTGTAACACCAATTTAAAATACCATCAAGAACACTGATTTAAAATACCATCAAGAACAGTGCAACAGTCTAGCTTGAAAACAAGTCTTCTGCATGTGAACAATAGAAAGTGGACGTGGAGAAAGAAAAGAGGGGGAGAAAGAAAGAGCGAACAGTGAGTACTTGACAGCAGCGTTTGGCTGGTTTCCTCAGTCACCGATGACGAGTGCCTGTAAATAAATAAATAAAATTAGCAACACTACATCTCTGGTAAAATATAAAAATATGAAAGACTAATGGAGGGAGAGAAATAGGGATGAGCGAGTACAGCATTATCTGTATCTGTATCTGTTAACCATATGAATTATCTGTATCTGTATCTGTACTTGGACTGGGCGGGACCTAACCAGGAAGTGGGCGTGGTTTAACACGGACGGGGGTCGGGTTGTGTTGAAATGGGCGTGGCTTTAACCGGTATGTTATTTTAAGCATGCAGTTGATATGGGTTGATCAGAAATTGTTTATATTTACTGCTGATTAGAAAACTATTTACAGGACAGCATCAGCATTGAGCTTCAGATCAATGGTTTTGATCACGATAGCAAACAAACTATGCAATAAAACAGATAAAACAACAACAAAGAGATGCAATATTGGTCTCAGTGGGGGAAAGGTGGGTGCTACTGCCACTGTTTTCATTGTAACTGATTTGACCCTCACTGTCCTGCAAGGATAAGCAAACTCTGACTGGTGGTTCAGTTCAGCTGAAGTACTCTCTGTATCGCTCACTATTCTGTATCACTGATCATGAGAGAGAGAGGGAGGGGGGGAAGAGAGTGAGATATAGAGTGTGTGTGTGTGTAGCTTAATTTGTAATATTTATACCACTACTACCTTTATTTTTTTATGAAATACAGCAAGAAAGTGTCAGACACTCGTGCGTGAAGTCAAAAAAACTTGTTAGAGCCAGCTGACGGTAAAAAAAAAAAAAAGAAAAAAAATCTCCGACAGGCAGAGACGCAACGCGAGTCACAACGAACCCACGTTTACCAGAACTCTACTGGTTAATAAGTGAGTACAAACCGAAGTAAAAACAAACCTGAAGCTGAGTAAAAACTAAACGTTAACGGAAAAGACCGCAAACCTGAATGACTGAGGGAGAGACAGAGAGCTGTTTTGTGTGTGAGTGAGCAGACACAGAAACACATCTGTATGTGTGTAAGGGAGGGGCGCTGTGACTACTAGCCTATCACAGACACAGTCAGCTACCCAATGAGGATTTTCATTCAATCTGAGCACAGATATTGACTCGTATTACTCTTATAATACTCGTACTTGGCAAAAGTGCTGTATCCGTACCGGATACTCGTTTCAGCCGAGTATCCGGCTCAACTCTAGAGAGAAATGGGCCAGAGCAATAAACTGTTCAAGTGAGAGAGAAAATGGTTAAAGACAGGACAAAAAGTGCAAAGAAGAGAAAAACAAGGGACAGAAAGGAGAGAGGGTGGTTAGTTATAGTTTAGGGAGGGTTACCTCTGGAAAACTAGTGTGCAATGAAGTTAATGAAGTTAAATTAATAAATGATAAGATACTGACACATACATTTTACAATAAAAAAACTTTATGAAGGTCAGCAACGCCTACGGTGAATTGAGCTCAAGCTAGCTACAGAGCTTGCTTCACTTAGCCCTATTTAGCAACCTGAACTAATGAAACAGACCTAATGAAACATCTGAAATGTCAACAGTTCAATAATCATGCAGACAAAACAACACTGGACAAAGTTTCGGGATAAGCATAACTTTACTTTACCTGCATTGTTGAACTCCACATGGACTTCTCTGGCTGGAATGATATGACGGAGCTGTGCTCTCCATAGTCAAGTTCAGGAATAGCCCGTTAGGTTACATATTGTCACTCAAAAATGAGTAGTTTGAGGAGTTTGATCAGTAAAGAAGTGCTATCATCAAAATAAAAACATAAGCCCGCAATCATCAGTAAGATGCTGATGGATAATGACTGGACTTGAGAAGGGATGTTAGCACGTCTCCACTGCTTGACAGAAAATACTGTTTTATGCTGTTAAAATTGACATTGAGCATTAACTGTTAATATACATGTAAGCAGGTATATTTAATTGTATTTTACAATTATTTTAAAAACAGTAAAATACTGTTGTAATCCACCGTAAATTTACAGCAATTCATTACAAATACAGTTTTATGCTGTTAAATTACAGTTATCTACTCTTCTAATTGTTAAATGACTGATTTAACTGTTAATTTACATGTGAGGGATGACTATTTAACAATATTTTACAACTATTATAAAATACAGTAGGATACTGTTGTAAATCCACCGTAAATATACAGCAATTCGTTACAGTGTATTATATTCTCATCTTGCTCTCAACAAGGAAGCAAATAATATTTCCCAAAATGTCAATGTCTTAAATTGGGCTGGATGTACTTTAAATGGAGTGGAATGGCGGACCCCGCCACTAAAATTTAAATTAAGGGTTGGAGACTTTTCAGATTAATTTTATGTGCCATTTAGTCTTGAGCAAGAAATTTTAATCAGAAGAGAAACATCTTTATCGGCTGAAAAAACTAGACAGATATACTAGGGGTGGCTGTGGCCCAGGGATAGAACCAGCGTCTTGTGATTGACAGGTCGCTGGTTCGATTACCCCGGTCTGCATGTTGAGGTGTTCTTGGGCAAACTGCTCCTGATGTGCTGGTCAGCACCTTGCATGGCAGCCACTGCCATTAGTGTATGTATGAATTACTGTAAGTTGCTTTGGACAAAAGCGTCTGCTAAATGTAAAAAATGTGTCTCTTTGTTTTCGTGACTGCATAAACAAAGTGACCTTAAAGGATAACACAGATTCATACTGTTTTACTTTACACCTTTCCAGCTTCAAACAGTGTTCTGGGACCTTATTTTCGTCTGAGAACAGCTTGTTTATTCAGTCATGAAAAAAAAAGTGAGTTTTTTATTATTACCTCATTCGTATTGTAAATATTTGAATTTCTCCTCCAAAACTATACAGTGCCCCCTTAAAGAGAAGGTTTAAATAAAGATGAATCTGAAGATAAAGACAAGATGAGAGGAGGAAGTGAGGAAAAAGAGCAGACTTAGAGACAGACAGAGGTTGTTGAGAGTCTAAAGATCAGTTTAAATGTCTAACCTTCAGTTTGACTGATTCTGCTGGCATTTACACTGAGTTAATGCAGCCATACACACACACAAACACTGACAGACAGGACTGTAAGCAGAATGTGTGTGTCAGTTTGCCTCTTGCCACATAAACTGATACTCAAGAACAGAGGAAGGTTTCCATAATATGAACTGCTGCTCATATCTGATAGCCTGTCAGTGCCTGTCTGCCTCACTTTGTATCTGTATGTAGTGCCATGGAATCTTCTGTATTATAAACATGTGGGGACATGTTAATCAACACTTCAACAGATCAACAGATGTCTGTCAAATATAGAGCATTTGTTTTACATAGAATGAAACATGCAGATGAACACACTCGAATACAACACATTAGAAACAACTTCAGTGCTTTTATGTGCTCTTTTATAAGGTGTCGGAAGGAAGCAGGTGATATCACTTGTTTTGCATATGCATCTTGAAATCAAGCAGTTCATCTGAGCATATTCAAAGTTATCCACACAATTTAACATGTTGCAGAACAGAAGACAGATAGACCAGTTAAGGAGTTTTGCATATTATATAAAACTTCAAATGAAAGACTGGAAAAATAAGAAAAGGATTAATCTCTTTGCTCCAGATGGCCTCAATATCCTGAGAAAATTGATCTATCTTTATGACCTCCTCCAGAGACAGTGTAAATACCATACATGACAAGGTCGCAGACACATTTAATCATTTGGAAAACTTGTTTGATCTCTATGTTATGTATGGTGAAAATTAAATCTGTCTCACTTTAACATGTCAGTACAGGGCAGCAGACCACAGTGCTCATCTTTAATGTCGAGCCGGGAGATGAACTCAGGCAATCCCTAGTTTGTGAAAATGAGAGGGATTTTATTCATTTGTGAGAGATTGATAATATGACCAGATCAGGTAAATCTAACCTGGGATGGAGTCATCTAGGCTGAGTTGTGTTGCAAGTGGAGAGCGCTGGTTGAAAATTGTGAGATTATCGAGATGCATTATCCTCGTTTCAATAGGCATTCCACTGGACAACTGTTAATTTTACAATACAGTGTGAATTTTTGAACCGGAATTAGCTAGAGGTTTTTGTGTTTCTCACTTCCCACACCCGACCACACATTTAGCCCCCCTTAGCAGAAGAAAATGCCTTTTTACCTCCGTTTCCTCTGGTTCCTGCTTTTTAAACCTGTGGTTATTAATCACTAGGGTCCTTTTTTGTTTTTTTCTTGTTGTGTGCCTTGTCAGTCTTTGTTCCCACTTTCATTTTCTTTTAAGTAGGCCTTTTTGTCAAAATAAATTGGTGACGCTTCATAATAGAAAAAAATAGCAGCCCGCACTTCCCAAAAGTTTAAAAATAAATAGTGGGTGCACAGAATTGGCAGAAATCAACAGTGAACAAACTCTGGCAGTCTTAGAGAAAAAAACCAAGCCAGTAAATAGGTGATGATGGAAACCATTTGTGAGGACCCGCCCCATAGACAGCCTCTTAGTTTTAAAGGGCATGTGACCACAATACAAAGACAAACTATCAGTAAGACTGGAATACATAGTACATAACACGTACAAAACTATATCTTCCAGAGACATCCAATACAAATGTAGAGAAAAAAAAGGGAACCGTTTTCACAAGAAATAATATATTTTACTCATATTTATTCCAATCTTACTTATTTAAAATATTGTTCTCTGTTAAAACTTTATAATAACCATCATAAATGAATGATTGTCTATTTTATTAAACGTTGATGACATTTTTATATATAGTTATTTCACTGTTAACAGACAATGAAATGTTTTTTTAAATCATTTGAAAAAACAATTGTAAAGGTTTACAAACTTTAGATGCAACTTTTTAATGGTCTTTCAAATAATATTTATAGATAAACTACAGCTATCAATTTACCATTTATTAATGATGCTATTAAAAAGTGTTACCTAGAAATTTAACCACTTTTACCTTCAGGTGTATCCATTGTCATGGGCTCTGTTTGTTTCCTTCTCACTGAAGATGAGTACCTGAAGCTAAATTTGGCTGCTGCTCAGTAGGTGGTGTGAAATCCAAGTTGAAAGTGAGCTCAAGGGGAGAGAAAAATGCAACAATTTGCAACACAGCAAACCCTGTAATTAATAACACCGGACATGTGAACCACCAGGTCGAAGCAGATGGCCCACTATTTTCTTGCCGCTGTTGCCAAGTGCTTGCTCATGGGAGAAAGGTTGGGTCTGTAAATAAATCAATCAAGAAGTATGGTTTGACTTTTGTTGTGAATAGGCACTATACAAATAAAGATTGATTGATTGGTGTATTTGTATAACTGCTTACATTTGTTTCAATATACATTCACTATGGTTAAACTTTGGTTAGATTTAGGCAAACTGTACTTTGGGTTTAGAGAAAAATCAGCGCTATTCTGCCCCTTATTTGTTTGGAGTAGGAATTTGTTGACTGGCCATTTCTTACATATTACACCAAAGACTTGAAACAGTCTGATTTGCAAAAAAAAAGTGAAAATGCAAGGCAGATCCAAGAACCAAAGCTCTACCGGCTCTTTAAAGCTCAAGTTATTGCAAAACTCCAGGTTATAGGGTGCTAACAACTACTATTTGCTACATACTTTTCTGCAAGATCTGAGGGCAGATGTGACAAAAGACAGTAGGGGTAGGTTAAGGTAAATAGTGTAACTAATGAGCATTTGGTTCTTCAAATATTCTCCAGCTACCTGAGGGGTGTTCACAGCAAGTTGAAAAATGGTTTAATTTCACTGTAATGAAATTTACTAGCAATTATCCCACTTGGAGAATCCAAGAAATGGCTGTTCTAATCAAAGGTTTCACTCTCACCGCTGTGGTCTCAGGGGAGGCAATTATGATTCAACGCCAAATCAACAATAAAAATGGTCTTGATATGAGTCACTGTTACTAAATGTGATCAAATGGGGGTCTGTGGTTTAATGTGCCTCTGTTTGATGGCTTGTGAAAAGAAAACGATTAAGAATCCCTGTACTTCACCGTTCAGATTTGAGGTGTAATGAAATGCAGGAATATTTGTTATTTTAATAATCATTTGGCCATCCAAACAAATGTATATAAATACAGCAAGGCAGTTAATGTTGCTAAAGAAAGACTGCAATGCAAAATTCAGAAACGATTAATTACCCTTAGAACTATGCAGTACCCTTTTTTTTACACGGTGCTTTCTCGAAAAAAATAATCATATAGTTTGCATGTAAATCACTTTGCCTCAACAAAGGTAACTGGCTGAATGAAGTTTTACTTTAAATTAAGGGAAAGTTTGTGTTCATCTTGCCTATTGTTCGATCTTCATACTTTGTTGCCTCATAAATAAAACCCTGTCTTTGTGTCTACACTGTGTACATCCACTCTCTGGCACAGGCTGAACTATTACTTTCATTTCCCAAGCAAGACAAAGTTGTCCCCCCTGCCAAAACACATAACCACACATCACATATACATTTGCATATTTTTCTAAGGGTACAAACCAGACTGTGTGACTGGAAAGAATGCAAAAGAGACCAGATCTGGATGATGAAAGTACCCTGAAAACAACTGAACACATTTCAACAGCATATGAACTATGGAGATGCAGCCTCTAAAACTTGGATGGTGTTTTAATAGACAGACAAATCCTCTTCTGTTGCCATATAACACACCATCTGATCCCTATTGTGTGTGTGAGGTAACAATATTAATTTGTATGAATTGTTTTTGCCCTTTTAGGGTTCGTACAGCATGTTTTAAACACAAGAATGACATATGAACAAACAGCTATACATCCAGCAGACATGGGTGTTAGCATCAGCAAAACATGAGCATGCAGTCAAAATTGTGTTCCTGCCCACCTGATGAATCTTACCTAGATGAATCCTAAAACCAGAAAATAAGCTAGCATTTTTGCACTTCCAGTTTCCTTGCCTCGAAGGTAAAGGGTTTTTTGGCCTTATTGGTTGGATGCATAAAAAAAGGTCTGTGATTAACGTTTTGCTATGATATAAAATGCGTCAGCAGATACCCCACATTCGAATAATGGGTAAGGGTTAGGGTTAGGGTTACAACAAGTGACCTACAGAAGGTTTTGGAGACAGTGAATGTAATTATGCCGAACATGGTGAATCATGTACTCACTAGTCAGTCTTTACAGGCGGACTTAAGTTGCAACTATACTGGCTCTAACTTTCCAACTTGTAGAGTGATAAGTTATAGTAGAGTGTGTATGGTATAATGTAAAATATTTAGTGATGGTGATGTTCAAGCCATCGTGATGTTATTCAGTTACCCAACATTAGCTTTAAACTTCTGACTTTCATTTACACTTAAAAAATCTTAAAAGTGTTGTTCATTTGTGAAGATTATCTTGCTAAACAAAACCATGTGTTTGCCACACATTTTCTGAAAAAATCCAACATTTTGCTGCTGGATGCCTCTCCCACGCTCACCTGCCCTGTCTTGTCACCCCCAAAGTCATAGTTGTTTTTGGAGCTGCTGTTAATCACCTCTGTACTATATCCCCAGTTGTCAAACTCACCTCTGGTGGTGTTGGAGGCGGTGTTCAGTTCAGTATGGTTGCCTCTCATGTCAGGCTGCCAAATCCAGTTGAGCTGGGCCCCATTGCCTGTTGAGACTCCCGTTCCTGACAAACTCTATGGCTACTAGCTGTGGTATAAAATAACCATAGTAAGTAGATAGTGATCAGTATAAAATAAAAACAGTTAGTAAATAGTGACTAATGGTAACTGATGATAACTGTTATAATGATAAAAGTAAGAAATGAAGGGTAAAAAGTGTGAAAGAGTTGCTGAAACATACTACTGGGCACCAGCTGACTGATGATGTGAAGTGTGAAAATGTAACCACAAATCTAAGAATGAAATCATATAACCAAATATGTAACACATATCATCATGTTTAAAAACACAGTGCCAAGAGTGATCAGATATAATGGGATATATCAAGGAGGGGACTGAGTTATCAAAAAGCCTGAAGGTCTGAAAGCCAGAGTGAGAGAGCCAGTGATATGGACAGAGGGAAATCACCTAGTTAAAAACCAAAGCAAGGCGAAGAGCAGCTGGTCGATGTGTAATTCTACACGTACGCCAATCTTCGCACAGGCGCAGAAGGTAGAACAGGGATTTTCCATAGAGAAATAGCAGTTTCAGCAGAAATAAAGAAGAATAGGGGTGGTTGAGGCCATGACGCCCGGAAGGACACTCCCAGTTTTCTGTGTTTAAAAGATGATGCTCAATGCCGTTATCCTTGGGTCAGTTTGTTTTTTTCACAGATTTTGTCTGTGTCTAATGCTGTTCTTTTTTTGGTGGCAAATAAAGTCCGACTGCACTTAGCCTTGAAGACTCCTGGTGACTTTTTTGATCTTTGAAATCTTTTGGACCAACTGAGAAAAGTGAAGTTGTTTTATGACATAGCTCCACGGCTAACTTTGCCATGAGCTTATAAGCTAACAGTAACTAGCTGCAGCTACCTTTGAATTCTGGCCACATACTACAAATTACATCTTTAGCCTTGTCTGTTCAAGCAAAAACTCTTTCACTGAAAAGCACTTGCTTGCAGTAGGTCTTTTAAACTGTGTGAAGTCTATGCTCTGTTAGCAACCAAGCTGTTGGCATAAAAGCTAACAAAATAGTCAAGATCATTAGAATTGGCAACAGTCACACCCTAAACACACAACATACAGGCTACATGTGTCAATGTGCATTGGATAGGGAAAGAGAGAGAGAGAAAATTGATACTACTTATGAGTCATCCAATTATGCAGCACACAAAACTCAGGGCTCAAGCACAAATAAAACCACCCAAGCACAAAAGCTCAGAGATACAGATAAGAGATGAACAGTGAACAGGTTGTCCCTAGGTCAAAAGCCCCCCCTACAAATGAGCTCTATAGAGGGTGGAAAAAGAAGGGACAAAAATAAATCAGAAAGAGAAAAATGTAAGGCCATCTGAAAATGGAGGTGTTGAGAGGAAGCCTGTGGAGGTTCATTTACCAAAATAATGGGCCTCCTCCTGGGATTCTAACAACCCCAGAAGGCCAGCCACTTGACAAGAGAGCAAGTATGTTTTGTTAGACTGATTCACTGGGTGAGAAGTGAAATCTGCTCGAAATGTGGTGAAAGAAATGAAAAATACTGTCATGTGGTTTTCTGTGGTATGAAAGGTACACCAGCACTGCAATATTGAATGTGAAACTGCCACAGGTGACCCCCCCCCCCCAATAATGTACAAAAGAGGTCAATTTAGAGCAGTCATCTTTAGCCTGGTCCGCAGTGTTTATTAAATGCAGCTTCAAGAAGTTGACAGCAAGGAATACAGTGCGCTATGGAAGCATATATTCATGATGTTAAAGTGACAGTTTGGGTTCTTTGGTGTGGGGTTGTGTGAGATACTTATCCCTAGTCAGCGTGTTACGATGATCGTCAGCTCAGCAACCCTCTGTAGAGAAGCAGCACATAGCACCGACAGGGAAACAGAGCATTGTACTGATAAATGGTACCGACAGAAAGATGTATTCTAGCCACCTTACAGAACTCCCATCTAAAATAACATTTTTCCATTTAAGTGTACCCTATATTTATAACACTTTTAAAAAAACTGAAAGCATCACTACCAGAGAAGTCAGAGCAGGTGAGGTAGAGTTTTAAATGACACCACTGGTCATATTAGAACCTGTGCCCACCTGTTTTGAAGCACTAAGCAGACGGTTTAGATAAGTGTGGCAGCATTGGAGCCACTGAAAAGGCACTTCAAGAGTATGATCCTCTGCTAAATTGAAATAATTTCAGCTTTGAGTGTCAATGCTCACGGACAGCAGAGCCATCTCTTACATCTGTTATCACTCTGTCCTTTGCATTATAAAGCAACAGGCTGGTGCACACAAATAGACAAATTTTGTGAGCTACTATAAAGACTGGGCCAGTAGCTGTGGTAGTGTTGTTATCATTCTTCCTATATGCAATATAAAACATGCAGACTTATATAGACCTCTTCACCTCTTCTCATAGAGTTAAGCCATAAAAGAAACTAACGCACACCATGAGAGTGCTCAGACAACAAGCGAAACAGTTTTTATCCCCCTTGTCTCTCTCAGATTAAATATTCATTAAGACAGCATCCATTGTTTTCTTCCTTTTTATTCTTGTGTGGTCTACAAGAGGAGAGATGTGGTATGTGCGTGACTTAGTCTGCACAACAAAGATTTATTTTTAGCATACTGTCAAAGCTTTTTGAACAAATTGAAAGGTTCCCATATATCTCTCTTCACTTATTATTAATAACTCATAATACAAGTTATAAACATATCCTTATAACAACCTATGGGATAAAAAAACAAAAACAAACTTGAACTGAAGATATGTTGGCTTTATTTAACTGTTAACTTGCATTCAAAGAGAACAATATGTACAGAGAAATTCCTGCCAATAGCTCATGATGAATTTCTAGAAATCTCTCCTCCGAGCCCACTGAGTAACTTCACTGCTGACAAAGTTAAAGTGGCAGTTAAGAGTGAGGAATATATGACTGTGTAAGATTATGTAGTGCACTGAAATAATATTCTGTATTTCTTGTTGATTTTATATCCAGTCATGTTCAGTTAAAACAAGTGATTTAATTCATTCATTGTTTCATTGTTTTTATTACCATGGTTACGAACATCTTTTGTTAATACTTACCTGTGGGAAAGATGGTGTACTTGCCCTTTAGGAAGGGAGCGCTATCCCTTTAAGAGAAAGGGACACGAAGAAGCCATGTTGAAGCTGTAAAGCAGTAGTGAGGTCAAGTTGCTGTGCTTGATTTTGAACCGTGGACAATGTTAATAAATGTTCAGCAAAAGCAAAAGAATGTGTCTTCGACCCGTCATTGTTGAGAGTGCAACATTATGTCTTAGTCATGGGGAAAAAAACTTTAACTTTCATGACCTGTTGAAATAAAAATTGATGCCATATAGAAAGCTGAAGTCATGACGTCCTGTTCAGGCTTGCATCAGTTTCACTAGCTCCTATAACTCAGTGCAATCTCTTCTGTCATCAGTCTTTATGAAAAATGAGGAGTGTTTCTTAAGTTTACTTTCCATTTCCTGAGACAAATCACTATCTACCACAGCAGCTGCTATACAAATTGAAACCTTCCTGGTTTTGACAAGGTTAAACATTGATTATTTGTGAGCACTACAGCTCTGAAGAAGAAAGTTAAGGTGCGGCATTGGGTACTTGAGCCTTAAAAGTCACCAACACTGTCTTCTAAAGTCCTTTTCTCAACTTTCTAGTTGTAGTCTTCGCTGTCTCAGCATTAATTCAGCATAATTCTTCGCCTGCTGTAATTAGCAACCCAGTCTCACAACAAAATGTGCGACTGTCAAGATTCTGAAACAAAAAAAAAGACATTTATTTTAATTCTTTGTGGAAAATGCAATATTCTGTGTCCGGATTAAAATATGTTTTGAAAATGTTTTAAATGAGAAATATATGTTGTATTTTCATAATCCAACCCAATTAAAAATATCAGAACTAACCGTATCCTCACAAACCACCTCTCTTTTTGAGCTGTGAGGTTGAGCCTGAATGTCTTGTGCATATGACCAATAGTGTGTGTGATAAAAACATAAATACTGAATAAATAACAGTGTTCAGCCACATAGCATGTTTTTCAGAAAGTCTTTCTTACGAGGCTGTATTCACTAAGGTTGTTGCATATGTCAACAAGATTCTAAAAGACGTTTTCTTATTTTCTTGCTTTTTGAATACAACCAGGATAGTTGTGTAATTCGGGTCATTGCTTATGGAAATATCTTCGGTTCTTCACCATATAAGGTAAAATACCAACAAAGATAATGAACGCAGCGGCCTTACTTTAGAATGAAAACCCCAGAACAAAGTAGAGTACCATCAACTGTGAAACCTTGTCTGACATCCAAATCAAGACACGTTTGTGGTTGACACAGGAAAATATACTGAAGGGTAAAACGTTCTGTCACATTTTAATGGATGGTCAAGGAACCTCAAACACATTACTTTGCAAATGATTGGTGTCATGATTATCTGATAAGCAAGTACAAAACGGCATGCAGTGGGCCAAGCTAGGAAATTCTCCCAAACAAAGAAGAATTTTCAAATGCAATGAGCTCCATAAGTGTACTTGGATGACTGTTTGTTTCAGCCACCTCTCTCTGCTGTCTGATGTTCCTTTTGAAGGGAGAGATACAATCCAATTTAAGGCAAACTGTACAAATTTTATACACTAGAGTGTTTTAACAGGTCTTGGGGAGTGCTATTGCATATGTGAAAAAAGTCATTTAAAGCCAGATATAAAAAAACGCTGCATGTTACCGGATAAATTGCCAGTTATGTAATTCAAGTTGCATTGTCGATAAGGTAGGCCCAACGGTTTGAAAAGCAGTCCACTGCTCTAGCATTGTTCTCCTGTTGGACTCATTGCAGGCAGTTTTTAGAGCAAATGTTCACATTTTATAGAGATATCTTACTTATTCCACGCATTCTTCTTCCTTTTCAAAACATGGTGCCTACATTACCCACAATGTAACCAGTAAGTGACATCACTAAAACCAATTTTGGAATTACCTATAGCTTCCTCTGGAGCCATTTAAGGCTTGTAGCACCCTATGATGTGTCATATAATGTGTATGCAGGTGTTATGAATGCTTATGTATACCCTCTTCAAATGAAGTGTTACTGAAAGTTGTTTTGTTGGTTTGTGGTTGTTTTCATGAGGTAGTGATTTGTTGGAAATCTGTGGAGTGAAGAGGTACGTTTAGGGAAGAGTTACCTGGGGTCTCCAGTGCTGCTCATAAGCTTATATCTGAGCTGGAATTCTGGTCTCCCAAGGAGGTAAGTCCATCACCCACTCAGTAGGACCAGGATGTAGTTGCATGTCCCTGATTGTTTGCACATATGCATATGGCTGTATGGTACTCAAGGTCTACAATTTAACCCAATAGTCATTCTGTTGTTTCAAACCCAGTGTATATAACACTCTTAGATTCTCAAAACGCAAAATGTAGAACTCTGGACTGAAAATTAACATATATATTACATTATCAGTCAAGTATTACATTATCAGTTTTGAAAAAAAAAGACCCACCTTGAAATGTAATAAATTCCCAATAATGTAATAAGGTATTACATTATCAGTAAAAATGTTATTACAATATCAGTCAGGATATTTTATTACATTATTGGTGAAGTTATTACATTATTGGGTTTTATTACCTTTTCGATCGAGTTAAGTGCAAATTTTATTACATTTTCAGGCATTATTACATTTTCAAGAAATTATTAGGCTGTATACCACTTTTTCCACATATGTATAAGTACTCCCCAAGAACTATTAAATTTATAAATTTGGTGGAGTTACCCTTTAAGCAGCTGTCTATGCTCTTATCTATATTCTTTAGTCTAGTTTAGTCTAGCATTGAAGTCAATTGTGCTTTGTATTTTCAGTCTGAACACTAACAAAGTCATTATTTGTGTTGAGTTGAAGCTTGAGAAGTCAATGTACCTAATGTTTCAGATGGGAGATCCCAGATAGGACAGCAGGTAAATTTGCAGGCCGATAAACTGTGAATTAGGATTCTGACGCATGTATCTACATTAAATGTTCAAATTTCTCTTTGGTACCCTGGGAGACTGGAAAAACAATGGTATGGATTTTCTCCAGAAGTAATAAACATTATTCAACCAGCTTGCTGTATCTGTCTTTGGAACAAGCATTTCCCCACCAACTTGTAATTAGCAAACATTAGCTCCCACCACAAACGCATTAGCATTATACAGCAGGCACATTCACTCCAATTATCATTTAAGTGCCATACATTACCGGGCTCCGTCTGAGTGAGGGTTTATTTAGTTATCTTACTCAAATATGGCTTATTTAGTCTTACTCACTGCGTTCTTCTATTCAGACATTTCTTGTAGTTTATTGGTATTCTTCCTCTATTAAATCCCTCACCTGCTTAAATTCCTCCTCCCCTTCTTCCTCTTTCTGTTTTGGCAGTTTGGTTCTTTGCTAATCTGGTTTTAATTGTGGTTTAATTCTTTCTTCGACACCCGCCTCAAGATCATATTACCACAGCAAATCAGGAACATGACTCCCTCCTTCCTCCGTACCCTCCGTCAGCCTGTGCAGTTTTTCTCCCTTTCTCAGCCTCTCTCTCCATCATGCTCTCATTAATAGTTTTATGACATCTCTCCAGCAGTAATGGACTTTAAGATACCCACAGTGTTTGGCAATTTATATTCTCATCATGCCACTCGCTCTCTCACTATCCCTCTCTGCCGCTGTGTTCCCCCCTCTTTCTAGCAACATAACATCATCTTTATTCAGATCACACCTGCCCCTATCTTTCCTTGTCACATGAAATCTCTCAGTGATGAGGATGTATTCTGGATGTTTACGAAAGACACCTGTGTATATGCAGTAGAAACTGCCTTGATTGCATACTTTTTTAACACTTAATGTGCAAAGAGGAATGCTATGGTGACAAGTCGTTGGAAGGATCACTGTAGGACTAAAACAGTGACGATGATAAAATGTAAATGTAAAATGTCAAAGCCACAGGGAGCCACTGCAAAGCGGGCAAAAGAGCTGCATGTGGCTCCAGAGCCACAGGTTGCAGACCCCTTCCCTATATGTATGTGAGATGGTGACCTGTGCGGGTGGACCCTGCTGCCCACGCAATGTCACCTGGGATTGGCTGCAGTTCCCCATGACCCTGCAAAAGATACTAGCAGACAGTGGATTTATTCAGCATTACTGTTTTAAGTCTAAAGTCAATGAACTTGAAATCAAGGTTCAAGTCTTTTTTGATGGTAGGGTGAGGTCAAATTACAAGACTAATTCTTAAATAAGCTCAATTTACTAGCTTTTTACAGAGCTTTCAGCCTCATCATGAGGTCTTCATCAGCAGATAGGTTGTCATGAAGGTGCCAGAGCTGAATAAGTCATGTCCATGGGCTTAACTGATAACACATTATGCATTTAAATCTTACCATTACCTACGGCTCTTAAAGGGATCGTTCGGGTCTTCTGATGTGGGGTTGTGCAAGGTACTTATCCCTAGTCAGTTTACTACCTGCAGTATATGACCTTCAGCTCTCCCCCTGTGTGGAGAAGCAGTGAATAGAACCTACAGGATGCAAAGTATTGTACTACTAAATAGCACCAACTGCAAGACGTATTTTAGCCACCTGAAAGATCGCACAATGAAGGGAACTCATGCAGTTTTTCTTGGTTTAGCTGGCTGACCTGCTGATGATACTTTTCTAGCTACCAGAACCAAAAAGCCCTCTCTTTTCATATGCTTTCTGCAGTACTCATGTTTCATCTATCACTTCCATGCAGTGTGCAAGCTGAACATGACACTCCTCCTCCTTGTCAGCCAAACACAGCATGATAAATGACCGGCCTACTGTCTCCATTACCAACATATACATTCTTTTCTTCCCTTACATACCCGATGGCAAAAGCTGAAATTATTGTTTCCCAGTCTAGAACAACGTCAAACTGTTGACCGATTACCTACATTTTGTGACACATTTTGAAATATACAAAAGTCTGCTCACAGTAACAATGTTAAGTCTTTGCCACAATTGGAAAACTTTATCATCTGCAAGAGCATGGAGCCCATTTAATTGAAACCATCCCATTGAAGGACGGACTGATGACTGGCATCTTATCATCCCAGATCACAGCCACATTTGAAACCATTCAAGCTAGTCTATGAAGAAAATTTAAACGTTGTTGATATCTTTGTGTAAATTATGTAAATTTGACAATGAGTGTGATTGGACCTGAAATAATTAGTAATTTCGTTTGAATAAATTAATCAGCAAAGCTTTTTTTATTACATTATATTTTATTATGATGTCTTTGGGTTTTGCACTGTTGTTCAGTCAAAGCGAAGTAATTTGGGGGTGCTATTGAACAGAGCATGGAGGAGGATGCCATTCTCAGGGCTCCTGCAAAACCTGTTATAATCCTTAATTAAAACAGCCATTCCAAAAAAAAAAGAAAAAAAAAAAGAGATTTGAGCTGGAGGAAATCGCTTTAGCACCGTTACTAGAATGCGCACCACAGTGTGGCATAGAAGAAGACGGTTCCGCAGAAGAAGAGGCAGAAACAGCAGCAGAAGAAGAATATGAATGATGGCGGAACACGTTGAGGAGAGCAGGAAAGCGAGACCAAACACGTCCGAAGTGTGGGAACATTTTCAGGCGGTAACCTTCTATATCTTCAATACATGACTCTGTAGTAGAGCTTAGACTGGGCTTAAAAAATCAAGCCCGACCCGATCCGAGCCCCTGCACGTTGAGTCCTAGCCCGACGAGCCGGCCGGCCCACCCGGCCAGACACATAAGCTGTCATTATGAGCTGACCACTTTTCTCAGTAACGAGTAATCTACCACGTTAATATTTCCAAACCAGTAATCAGATTAAAGTTACTTATTCAAGTCACTGTGCGTTACTGTTATTTTGTCATTTTCCTTATAGTGGGGCGGCTTAGCTGAAAAATCGTGCACTTTGTGATAAAAGCATGACATTTGGTACAGTTAAGGCCAAAGGCAGTCTGAAAAAAATTGGATGTCGGGCCATCGTGAATTTTCAACATGGCGGACGTGGTGGCCATTTTAAAAATGGCCGCCACTGGCAATAGTGTTTAGATCAATTTTCTTATTTGCATGGTATAAAATATGATGTTGATGATCTTGTTAGTTACGTTTATTTACCATAACTAGTTCAAGGAAGTTTATACATGAAGAATACATAAAAAATCAATAAAAATTCAAGATGATTGCCACGATCAGCATGAACATTGTAAATGTAATAAACATTTGTATATTGCATATCAAATGGTAGATCTCCATAAATAATTATACATTTAATCATGCAAAAATAAAATCTGCAATGTGTAATAAGCCCAAAATCTTCCTTTGTCCTCACAATTCAAGATGGCCACCATTTACTTGCAGATATCACAAACAAATGTAAGTGGTAGGGAATTTAGTTTAATTTCAATCTTTTTCCTTAAACTTCACAAATACCTAAGTCTCGAAAATAGTGACATGTCGATGTCACCTTCAAGTCATTCAATTCATTGGAAAGATCAGATGTGACTTGGCAATCGCAACATGCCTCGAGTTCATATTTGTCATATGCTTGGCTCTACGTAGGCTTACAACTAGATAAATAAAACTTATTTTAAAGCTTATTTTGTTATCACAATTAGCTCAAAACTAGATAAATAAAGCGTATTCAAGAAAAAAACGTATTTTTCCCCCATTGACACCCTGTTCCACATATAGTTAACGTGCTAATGTGCTAATACCACGTTTCAAATGGTGGATTGCTGTTAATATAAGACTACTTAGTAGGAAGATATCACAGAGCCATGTCTGCTTTATTTAGGCTTGAAAATAGATAAATTAAAATTATTTTAGAAAAACCCGTATTATTTTCCCATTAATACCCTGTTTCACATAAATAGTTAACGTGCTAACATGCTAATACCACATTTCAAATTGTGGACTGCTGTTCAGCAGTCCACCATTTGTTGATCAGTCCTCAATTTCTCCATGCAGACACGAGGAAGCTGACACTCGCGTGTTATGACATGTGGCCCATGCAGTACAAAATGGTCACCAGAAAATTATGATCCAAACTGTTGATATCGATGTGTAGCTGTGGCAGCAGCTCAAGCTCTAAAGGCAGAGGATGAGCTTTGGTTGACATGTGGTACTGGAAAGAGTTTACAATACCTAGCAGCCCATGAAATCTCAGCTGCACTTGGGCCTGAGAAGCCACATGCTCTTCCAGTGTTTCATGCTTTGACTGGCTGTGACACAGTATCAAGCTTTGCTGGGCATGGGAAAAAAACTGCATGGGCTGTGTGGGCTGTCTTTTAAGAGCTTACAAATGCCCTATTAGAATTGTCCTCTGCCCCACATGACATTCTACAGGAGGTAATGGCAACTATTGAAAGGTTTATAATCCTGTTCTATGATCGAACCAGCACATCCACAGACATAGACCAAGCTAGGAAGAAGTGTTTTGCAAAGAGGCACAATGTGCAGTCAATCCCTCCAACAAAGGCTGCCCTAAAGCAACATGTTAAGAGGGCAGTCTATCAAGGAGGCCATGTATGGGGTCAGATGCTGGTGTCAAAACCAGAGCTTCCTTCTCCTTGTAGATGGGGCTGGTCAAAGGCATCTGAGGGTCATTATGAACCATTTTGGACATGCCTGCCTGATGCAGGCCAGTCCAGCTATGGACTTATCTCCTGCAAATGTAAGAAGGGTTGTGTTAAGCAGTGTAAGTGCAAAAAAAGCTACCTTAGACTGCACAGCTCTCTGTTACTGTGAATGGGATCAATATAGTGGACCATATGTGATTGACCACCAGGTTGGTGAATGTGACTACTTGGTCAAGACACCAGATCGTAAACGAAAGAGGAGCTTATGCCATGTGAACTTGTTGAAACCTTACTGCGAGAGGGACCAGCCCATGCTCTTGGATGTGAAAACCGTTGCTGTGTTGAACACTTCAATTCATGTAGGTGAAGACACTGTCCTTGTTTCAGAGGACAGTGATGTTGTTCCAGAGGGTCTTGATGTTACTGCTAGTGTAGATTCTCCAAAATGTTCTGACATCACTGAGTTGATTCATAAACATCCTGCCCTGTTCTCTGATGTGCCAACACGCACAAACGATCTTCAGCATGATGTTGATGTAGGTGATGCTGCTCTTATTAAGCAGCATCCTTACAGAGTGAATCCTGTTAAGTGACAGCTTTTGCGTAAGGAAATAGATTATATGCTACAACATGGTATTGCTGAACCTAGTGCTAGCTCATGGAGCTCCCTGTGCCTGCTTGTTGAGAAGTCAGATCATATACCCCGTTTTTGCACTGACCTTCTCAAGGTTAATTCTGTTACCAAGCCTGATTGTTACCCTCTTCCCCGACTGGATTATTGTATTGACAGGGTGGGATCTGCAGTTTTTGTTACCAAGCTAGACCTTCCAAAAGGTTTCTGGCAAGTCCCTCTAACTGACAGAGCTCGTGAAATCTTTGCTTTTGTGACACCAGATGATTTCTGTCAGTATACTGTCATGACTTTGGTGATGCGGAATGCACCAGCTACGTTTCAGCATCTGGTAAATAAAGTATTGAAGGGAGTTGCAGATTGTGAAGCCTATTTTGATGATGTGGTGATTTACAGTTCTTCCTGGTCTCGGCATGTAGCTCAGCTGGATAGGTGTTCGACAGGCTAGCTGTTGCCAATCTGACCTTGAACATAGCCAAGTGTGAATTTGGATAGGCCACCATAGCATATTTGGGAAAAGTGGTTGTTCATGGAAAGGTTTGTCCCATTGAGGCCAAAGTGGAGGCCATTGTGAATTTTGGTGTGCCCAGTTCCAGGCGTCGCTTGAAACGTTTTCTTGGCATGCAGGTTATTACTGGAGTTTCTGCAAGGATTTTGCCACTGTTGGGCCCCCTTTGACTAATCTGCTTATTCCTAAGGTTCTTTTCGTTTGGACAGAAGTGTGTCAGTTCACCTTTGAGAGCCTGAAAGCACTGTTGGCTAGTGCTCCTGTTCTAGCTGCCCCTGACTTTAGCGGGCCTTTCAAACACTGAGAGTACGATAATTGACCCCATGTTTGGACAGTTTCTATCGTCAATTAGGCCTATCTTGCATTGTGAGCTTCCAAATAGGCTAAATACTAAAGTTGCCACCTGAATTTTTAATCATAAAAATGTGTCATTTGATCCCAATATCATTCATATCACAGGAATCCAAGCAACTCTGAAGCAGTAACGATTTTCAAACCAGTCATGGTGGCCATCTTCAAAAATAACAGCCATCTTTAAAAGTATTTGTATCATTCATGTACAAACTCCAAAGAGGTAAATAATGTAGCTAACTATATGATCAATATCATTATAATCAACACACAAAAGAAAATTCACATGGAAATTGTAGTCAATGGGCGTCCGTGGCAGCCATTTTTTCAAAATGGCCGCCACGGACGCCATATTGAAAATTGGCGATGGCCCGATATCTAATTTTTTTGGGACTGTTTTTGGCTATAAGTGTACCTAATTTCACGCTTTTGTCACAAAGTGCACGATTCTTTGGAATTATGCTGTTAAGCCACCCCACTTTTAGAAAACATATATATTTTTGCTTTCTTCTTGCGTCTCGGGCAGTGATGACACATGTGCGACAAGTCACGTTTTTGGCATGAGGACATTTCACGTGTAAAACCACGCAGCAACACAAACACAAAACAGCAATGGAGGGAGGACAGAGATGCGCGTTTTGTAGCTGGAAATACAGTCATTATTTGAGTTATTTTTAAAAAAAAATTAAAAAATGGCTGGGGCAGAGAATCTAAACTCTAGCCTACCCAGCTGGCGCCCGACTGACATTAAATGTTTAAATGTGGTTGAAATAATGTCAGTTTATGAAAAAACATTAATTCAACGTCAAAACATTGTTGAACACCAAATAGTTGAAGTGGTTCTGTTAACTCACTATGGATTCAACATTGAAATATCAACAATTTTTGAGTTGTATGTCAAATCAACATTATTTTTACAACCATGACTTTTAAACATTTTGTTGAAATATATCAGTAGAAAAATAACGTTCCAACATCCAAACAATGCTGATCAATTAACAGTTGGAAAAGTGTTGATATATGAATATTGATACAATGTTGAAAGATTAACTCTGAATGTGTTGAGTCGTGATAAAAGCGCTTTCTACATTTTGGAGCATCGTTCAATACAAGGGCTTGAATGGCGGTTGTCCATCACACAAAGGCGGTGACTAGAACTGGATTGAATTCAATTGGCTCTGACGGTTCTAGACAAGTAGAAAAAGCATATGATATGCTATGGAAGGAGGGACTACTCATTAAACTAGAGAAGTTAGGTATAGGAGGAAAAATGTTTAATTGGGTTTCGGGATTCATTTAGGGAGACAGATACAGGTGAGGGTTGGTGTTGAGCACTCTAAAATATACACTGTTGAAAATGGAACTCCACAAGGGAGTGTGTGCAGTCCAATATTATTTAATATAATGATAAATGACATCTTTGAGGGAGTGGAAAGCACAGTAGGGAAATCACTATATGCGGATGATGGAGCACTTTGGGTAAGGGGAAGAAACCTAGAATATTTAAAAAAGAAACTGCAAAAGGCAATAGCGAAAGTGGAGGAATGGACACATAAATGGGGATTTAAAATGTCAGTGGCAAAATCTCAGGTGATGTGCTTTGCAAGGCAGCATAAGCAAGTTCTGCTGAAATTATATGGGGATTTAAAATGTCAGTGGCAAAATCTCAGGTGATGTGCTTTGCAAGGCAGCATAAGCAAGTTCTGCTGAAATTATATGGGCAGGTACTGACGCAGGTTAGAGAGATCAGATTTTTGAGAATTATATTTGATGAAAAACTCACCTGGGGTCAACATATCAAAAAAATGATAAACAAATGCAAAAACGTCAATAACTTCTTAAGATGTCTAGAAGGCCAAGACTGGGGAGCAAACAGAAGATCTCTGGTAAATATATAGGGCCCTCATGAGATCAATAGATTATGGGTGTTTAGCATGTCTGCGTCAGAAACAAATTTAAAGAAACTGGACAGGGAACAATCACAAGCCATTCGTACATGCACAGGAGCATTTAAAACATCTCCAATTTGGAGGGACATGGGGCATTACATCCAACAAAGGCTATCCTGCAGGAGTGTTGGGAACACAGGGAAATTAAAGTTAGAAGTTTTGGGCGGGTCAGCAAAGAAATGGCTCAAAAAATAAGGTTAACAGGGCTAAACATAAGCAGAACACTCACAAAGTCAGTAATATCTCCCTGGAAATTCTACACTCCAGCAACAGATATGCAATTATTGGAAACAACTAAAAAAAAAAAAAAAAAATACCGACATGGACAATAGTACAAAACTATACAAATCAACAATACCCTGATGAATTATTCATCTTCACAGATGGATCAAAAGACCCACAAACATGACACACAAGAACAGCAGTTTTTTGCAGGCAAGATCTTTTACTGGAAATATCAAATCAAACATACAGATTACACAATAAAGGTGTGGATGTTTCTTTCCTCTGGGTTCCTGCCCACGTAGGAGTCGAAGAAAAGCAGCAGATACAGTGGGGCAAAAAAGTATTTAGTCAGCCACCAATTGTGCAAGTTCTCCCACTTAAGATGAGAGAGGCCTGTAATTTTCACCATAGGTATACCTCAACTAGGAGAGACAAAATGAGAAAAAAAAAAATCCAGAAAATCACATTTTCTGATTTTTAAAGAATTTATTTGCAAATTATGGTGGAAAATAAGTATTTGGTCAATGACAAACGTTCATCTCAATACTTTGTTATATACCCTTTGTTGGCAATGACAGAGATCAAACGTTTTCTGTAAGTCTTCACAAGGTTTTCACACACTGTTGCTGGTATTTTGGCCCATCCCTCCATGCAGATCTCCTCTAGAGCAGTGATGTTTTGGGGCTGTCGCTGGGCAACACGGACTTTCAACTCCCTCCAAAGATTTTCTATGGGGTTGAGATCTGGATACTGGCTAGGCCACTCCAGGACCTTGAAATGTTTCTTACGAAGCCACTCCTTCGTTGCCCAGGCGGTATGTTTGGGATCATTGTCATGCTGAAAGACCCAGCCACGTTTCATCTTCAATGCCCTTGCTGATGGAAGGAAGTTTTCACTCAAAATCTCACGATACATGGCCCCATTCATTCTTTCCTTTACACGGATCAGTCGTCCTGATCCCTTTGCAGAAAAACAGCCCCAAAGCATGATGTTTCCACCCCCATGCTTCACAGTAGGTATGGTGTTCTTTGGATGCAACTCAGCATTCTTTCTCCTCCAAACACGACAAGTTGAGTTTTTACCATAAAGTTCTATTTTGGTTTCATCTGACCATATGACATTCTCCCAATCCTCTTCTGGATCATCCAAATGCTCTCTAGCAAACTTCAGACGCGCCTGAAAATGTACTGGCTTAAGCAGGGGGACACGTCTGGCACTGCAGGATTTGAGTCCCTGGCGGCGTAGTGTGTTACTGATGGTAGCCTTTGTTACTTTGGTCCCAGCTCTCTGCAGGTCATTCACTAGGTCCCCCTGTGTGGTTCTTGGATTTTTGCTCACCGTTCTTGTGATCATTTTGACCCCACGGGGTGAGATCGTGTGTGGAGCCCCAGATCGAGGGAGATTATCAGTGGTCTTGTATGACTTCCATTTTCTAATAATTGCTCCCACAGTTGATTTCTTCACACCAAGCTGCTTACCTATTGCAGATTCAGTCTTCCCAGCCTGGTGCAGATCTACAATTTTGTTTCTGGTGTCCTTTGACAGCTCTTTGGTCTTGGCCATGGTGGAGTTTGGAGTGTGACTGTTTGAGGTTGTGGACAGGTGTCTTTTATACTGATAACGAGTTCAAACAGGTGCCATTAATACAGGTAACGAGTGGAGGACAGAGGAGCCTCTTAAAGAAGTTACAGGTCTGTGAGAGCCAGAAATCTTTTACCGAGGAATTTACCAATTAATAAAGGAACTAACCAGCCTAGTATAAGTGACAGAAGATGAGAGTAAGTCTACTAATAGCTGTTAATCTTTTAATGTTAGAAGGGTGAATTAAGATTCAGTCAGGTATGTGTTTTTGTAAGACAAAGACTTATGTCATATATGATCGTCAACACATACATATGGACATTTCTAAATGTTTCTCTTCTACATGAACTTTTAAGTATCTCCTGGGGCGCCGTAAAGGGGGGGTAAAGGAGACGGATTCTAGGGGCCCATGATTGAGGGGGGCCCAGAGAGGCCCCTAATGATGATGGAATTATATCACAGAAGATATAATGACACTAAGTTATTAACTAACATATAATCACAAATGTTTTATTTTCCATGTCCTGCTAACAATAACTTTATTAGTTTTGGAAACAACAACCCTTCCCCCCCTCTATTTACGTAAAATGGTTCAGTCCACTGGATCAGCTGCAGGTAGCACACCGGCGGTGTCACACAGCGCCACAGCGGGCAAAGCGGAGGAGACGGCAGTATGCCTCAAAAATCAGGCAGCCAAAAAAGGAAGGAAATGAAATTAAGAGAGGAGAAGGAGTTGAAGGGTCGACAATATGTCACCCAGTATTTCCAAAGAAAAGGTGGGTTTGTTAGTTGTGGTGGAAAGTTATGGAATATTAACTTTGTCCCTGTCTGTGGTCTGTAAGCTAGCTCACTTTTCTCACCATGTTAGCTCAAGAAAACTCTGGATTTTTACATTTTACTGCTATATTAGTTAAATAATGAATCCAGTCAAACATTTATCAAGCTGTTCTTATTCAATAATAGTCGATCTCCCCTCTGTCAAAATGATACCTCATTCTGAACAGAGTCAAGTGCACCAGCAGCTGCAGCAGCAGCAGCAGCAGCTGTCTGTCAGCCCCCAACTCCCCATCCCCCTGAACCAGCCCCAGTGCCCCCACATGAGGAAGGAGGTGAGCAGCTGTGTGTGTTGAAATAATAATAATAATAATAATAATAATAATTTGCCATTCTTTTTATATATTAAGTTCTACTTAAATGATGAGAAATCATATATGGCCATTTTGTATTCTGATGGTGTTTTTGTTTTTGCTGAGATTTTTTTCTCTCCACTGATTATAATTGCTATTTTTTCATGGAAGAGTTTATTTCCAATTTAAGAATCAGTGTTGCAGCAAATAAATGAATCAAAATGAATTCCATTGTATTCAGAGTGCTCAGTTCTTCCCCTACTGTACATGTCAACTGTCATGTTGTTCCTTTTTCACAAATATGGTAATGATTGTCAAAAATACCATTAAAATGCATAATTGTATGTAAAATAGCATAAAAAAAATTCACCGCTGTGTTGGGGGCCCTGTAAAGATTCTTTTCATGGGGCCCAAAATCCCTAGCGGCGCCCCTGAGTATCTCTATCAGTCTCTTATGTATGTTAGGGTTCTAGCCTACTATGTCAGTTTTGCTTGTGTGTGCATTTTGGGGAGACTGTTTTATTGTTTAGTTTTATCCTGAACAACAACAACAAATAACCATAAAATTAAAAGTAACTAAATGTCAGAAGCACAACACAAATAAATAGTCTCATCCAGAAAAAAAATAACTAAATATATTCGAGAGGGAACAGGAGGAAGCAAAAAGCTTATTTAGTCCTTCCCCTTCCTCACAAAATCATATCATATGCAATAAAAAGAACAATATTGTCATTCAATAGCCTCAGTGTATTGTTGACTGTTGGCATGCAAGATAATATCCGCTTATATAAAAAATGAAACAAGTATTTTATAATAGCCAAACCTGTATTTTTACCCAGTTGCTGTTGTATATTAGGACTTACTCATTTGTATGCATTTTACCATTGTAGTATGTACTTTCAGATGACAAGAATGAATGCGAGAAGTATGATTTTACTACAACTGCTGAATTGAGTGGCTCAGAAGAGGAGTTATCGACGAAGAGGAGGCCAAAAAAAAAATGTTATCCCGACTACCAAATGGGTATGTAGTGCACTTTTACAATTTTGATCATTTGTAAGACTTTTTTCAATGTTGTAGAATATTACATTTGTAATTGTCTATCAAAGATTCATTGGCTTTTTCCTTTTTTTACATGAACCATCTGTCAATGAAGACAGTCAAAAAGAATCTTCTCCAGGTCTTATGATAAAGAGTACAGGTATGTAATTACATTTTTTGTTTTTCACATTTATTTTCATACATCTGTCACAACAATGAGGTTGGAATAGGGTTTTCTAACCTTTTTTGTCAATTCAAACTAAGACAGTCAACACAGGTATGCCTAATTGTTTGAAAGATGACTACTGTCTAACAGAATGCTTATTACTAATTTTAGGTGAAAAGGCTACCAAGAAGTGTCGAAAATGTATTCCTTATCAAGGTATGTGTTAATTTACAGGAACCAATGCACTGAAGGCAATGTCTACATGACCCCAAGGCCTACATCATTGTTACATTGTATTTTTAGAGTAAACCAACAAAAGGATTGTCAGGTGCAGGTTGGTAGCAGGAACATTTAAAGTAAAACAGTGAAATAGACCATCGCATGTTGAAAAACTTTACAGAATCTTTGTGAGCAAGCAACACGTTTCGCCTGTAGCTCACTCAGAACAAAGATTCAGTAAAGTTTTTAAGTATGCGGTGGTCAAGTTACCTGCTTTGCTTTCACTGTATTTTTAGAGTTTGTAATAACATAGTAGTCTTTGTTGGAGCCACGATGGGTGCTTTTTGTTTTTGAACACTGGTTCATTTTGGGATATGTCACACCAAAAGGGGGCAGTGACACCTTGGTGGTGGGTCATGTCACACAATCA
Organism: Diplodus puntazzo; assembly: GCA_963678695.2. Classification (NCBI taxonomy): domain Eukaryota; kingdom Metazoa; phylum Chordata; class Actinopteri; order Spariformes; family Sparidae; genus Diplodus; species Diplodus puntazzo. The sequence continues at coordinate 23,421,583 of OZ023175.1, read as the reverse complement.
TGTCAGATGAAGACACGGGTGGGCTCAGTATGTTTGAATCATAGGAGAGATGTAATGGTTCTTGCTGCAAACTCACAACTAAGTCACACTTTTTGGTAAATATTGCACAACTACGAACACAATAAAAAGAAGCCACATCCTGCGAATACAAGTAATGAGAATCAAGCCAAGAAAAGAAACAACAAACATAATAAAAGTTATGCGCGTTAAGAACACATCATTGTAGAATTTCAATCACCACCATGGCTATGTCAGTATCAGGCCAATTAGTCACTACAGTTACTAGTTAAGTACTTTTTTTATGACTGTCACCTTTTTTATTACAGATGACTTTGTTCTTCCAACTCCTCCCAAAATGATGAATGCGCAGTCTGGTAAATATTGCACAACTACCAACACAATGAAAAGACGCTGCATCCTGCATCCTGCGAATACAAGTAATGAGAATCAAGCCAAGAAAAGACTAACAAAAGGTATGCACATCCAGAACACATCATTATAGCATTTTAATCACCACTGTGGCTATGTCAGCATTGGGCCAATTAGTCACTACAGTTACTAGTTAGGGTCCGGGCAGCTAAGCTGCAGGGACACTATTGTATTCCTAGGAATTCTTTCTTTCTTCTTTCTTTCTTCTGAGGGAGTCATACTTCCCAAGGGCGAAAACTCACCAAACTTTACAGAAATGTCCGGCCCCATGCCAGATTTACTTAATTCCAAGGACATGTCAATATTCCTCCTGGGGGGCACAATAAGCATTTACATTTTAAAAACTTTAAAAATACCTACAAAATCAACAGTACATGCTACAGTTTTGAAACTTTCACCAAACTGTAGCCCCGATACTGCTGAAACTTTAGTCCACTTAAACTCATTACAAATTATGAAGTCCATCACTCAGTTTTTTTTCAAAACCTGTAAAACTTATAAAACCTATCTCGCCCCACAATTTTTGCTCAATTGTCACCAAACTTGCTAGAGCATCTTCAGACCGTCCTCCACAAAACTTGTTTCTCTGATTTTTGATTTATCAAAAATTAAGCCTACAGTGCATCAAAATGTTTGACTGTAAATAGTACTGTAAACATATACTATCAAATTCTTGCTAAATACATTTTCAATCTTCCTGGAAAAAATTGAGAATATTTTGGAGTCATGGTTGATGAAGTTTGGCAAATATCAGAATTTTATCTCAAAAACTGAATTTTTGAGAACATTTTGAATTTTGCTCTCATGGGAACAACTGGAGTCAATGTAAGAGTGGCATTTTTAAGCATCAGATTTTCTCTTATGAAGCAAAACACTTAGTTAAAAACAAATCACCAACATTTCCATGCTGTCAAAATGCAATTTATGTATTATCAGATTTTTGTTCAGGTAACAGAATTTCTGAAATTTTGACCATTTTTGAAATCTGCCTTGACAACAGCTGCCTGGACAGTGACTCCCTGAGTCGACAAATGAATCTACACAGCAAGTCTCACTTCCAGCCAATTAGCTCAGTGAGTTAGGAGCTGGTTCTGGGTGTCAGGGGTTGTGGGTTTGAGACCCAGCAAGGATGATGATGACAGATCAAAATGTCAGATGTCCTCAACATGAAACACAAGGCAATGGTGGCATCACAGCAAGCCTCTAAATTAAATAAAACAAATAGCTTGGACTGGACCATGGGTGAAAGCTAACCAAATTTTGCATAAAGGTCCAGTCTCATGCCAGATTACCTCAACTGTAAACCCAAGCCAATTGTCCAGAGGGGTGTACTGCGAAGCCAGTTTAGTGGGCTAGCGAGCTATGTTGAGTCTAAAGCCAGGCTTCCCGGTACTACAAAGGTGGCTCTCTTTTAACCCGGCTAGATCACCATGGTAATTTATGCTTAGCTCATAACCTGGTCCCGACCAGGTTATGTTCGGAGTTTCAGCTTAAAATCGGCTATAAAAGCGCCGCTGTTTCACTGTGTAACTCATTCGGAGATGGCGTCACCATTCATTGAGAACCCGGTGGACCTGGGAGCTTCGAGATCGCGCTGATCCGCTGGCATTTCCTGTTGAAATTCTCTATGAGCGATATAGATTTTCAGCGGAGGGAATACGGTACATTTGCTTACTTATTGGGCCGAGTGTCAGGAATGCCACTTGAAGAAGCTGTGTGCTCACTGTCGGGCAAACTGATTATGTAGCCCTTCGTTTTTTTGCCATGGGGGGAACCTACTTACAGTTGGTGATGCAGAAAATCTGAACAAGAACACTGCGTGTTGCGACATCCGCAAAGTGGTTCTTGCTTTTACTGAGAATCTGCAATCTTAAGATAGTGATGATATTAGAATAAAATGGGATACAGTATATTATCCACACACCTGCTGCCATGTCCGACTGCTGCTTCCACATCTTGTTGTTTCAATGTTTCACCCGTTATAGGGCAGTGTACGCCCAAACACAAATCTTACAGGCTTGAGCTATTTTCACTGTCAAAAAGGTCTTTTTTGTCATTGTACAGGGACAGTACCTACATTTGCTTGTTCATCCCGACACAGTAATACAAAAAAAAAAGACTAAACATTTATAACCTACGCACACTCAGCCTCGCTTTCAATAAAACACACACTGCGCATTCTATAACTGAGATCAGTAAAATGTGAAAACAATATAGGCATCATTCAAAAATGAAAAAAGATAGTTGTTGCTTCAGTTTATTTTTTTAAATGGATGAGGGTTAATATGTAAAAGTTGCACAATGTTGAGCTTTCAGAAATTAAAAGACTAAGGGCTTAATATAATATTGATCATAATATTAATCATTGTTAACTTACGCATTTGCACGGTCAGCAATTTTCTGCCCGCAGTCCTCCCTCGCTCTATTGGTGGCGACAGTGTTACTTTTTGCCGTGATGGTTTCTTTGAATTCTTCATAGCCTTGCACAATAAGAATCTGCTCATCTTGAGTAAAATATGTGGCCCGGGATCGATCCATTTTCGCACGGAAGTAAAATAATATGACGTAAAACGCCCCCTTTTATGTGAACGCGCGCAGAGCACAGAGCAGAGAACCGGACTTGACAAACTAAGCTGATAACCACCGACGCAGTACCGTTTAACTCTGATTGGGGACTTGGGGCTTTGTTGAGCTGCATCATGAGCACAAAGCCTGGCTATGTTGAGCCCCCTTCGCAGTACAGGCCTCTGGTGGTGGTGCTTCAGCAAGCATCTAAAGTTCAAAACATTGAAAATTCATAACAAATCAACTAGCTAGAACTTCACACTTTCATCAAACTGTAGCCCCAATACTGAAGAAACTTTTGTACATCTAAACCTATTAAAAATTATGAAGTCCATCACTCTGTTTTTTTTTAAACTGTAAAACTTATAAAAACCTATCTCCTCCCACAATTTTTGCCTACAGTGCATGACAATGTTTGACTGTGAACAATACTGTAAACATATACCTGCAAATTGATAAATAAATCTTCAATGTTTTTTTTGAATTCTGCTCTCATGTGAATAATTGCAGTCAATGCAAGCAGCATTTTTAAACATCAGTTATTCACTTGTATTTTCAGATTTTTGTCTTGATAACTGAATTTTTTACAGTGGCTTCAAATCTGCCTGCACAACAGTGAATGGCTTACTCAATTTGTGAAGCCACTGTTGTATTGCCACTTGCCAATTAGCTCAGAGTGATAGATGACAGTATTTGGTTCCAGAAGTTGTGAGTTCAAGCCTAAAGTGGTCCAAAATGAACATTGTTGCCAACCCTTCTTGTCTTCCTATTCTCCTGTTTGTTGCTCAGAATTGCCTAAATTTGCCAAAAATAGCCCGGAACCGACCCATCGCTGCGCAGCAGCTATAATTAAGTACTGTTTTTATGACTGTCGCCTATTTATTACAGATGACTTTGTTCTTCCAACTCCTCCCAAAATGACAGATGCACAGTTTGGTAGGTAGTGGAACCAGTTTTGTCTTTGATTGGGTATCAAATATTTTGAAGTTTAGTATGCCATACCAGAACTGAAAGGTTACAACTTGAATTGAATGCCACAAAATATAAATTTCCATTGTCTTTTATGTTAATGTAAACTGTTAATGTTGTTTAATGTTGACTCACCAAATATGTGTGAAGTAATTTTGAATTATTGACATATTAACCCTTCCAACTATCTAAAACCGCAGAAAGAACCCAAATGGACATCCCCTCAAGCCCTCAATCTCGATCCTTGGCACACAGTGGTAGCAGGAGTCCCTCTGAGTCTCTTTCTAATGCTCGAAGGTATTTAATTTAAATATGAACAAAAGTGCAATATTGCCAGTATAAATGAAGCATTATTATTATTATTATTATTATTATTATTATTATTATTATTATTATTATTATTATATTTTATTTGGTTTGGACATCACAACACTTGTCCACAGGAGGCTTTTTAATAAGTACAGACAATAAAATAATACACTGTAAAGCTGCAGTCTGAACTACACATCTTCCAGATGTCTTGTTGTACTGACCTCAGCAAATGTCACATGTTCATAATATTACTTTTTTTCTAGTAAAAATAGAAATTGCAACACAAAATGATCATTCCCACTACTTAAAATTATGCTTCATTTGAAATACCTGCTGTAGCAATTTCCCTTCTTTATTTTATTTTTTAAGCCAGATCATTAAGCCCTGACCAAGAGAGTCTGTCCAGATCCCTTTCTCAGAGACAGTGTAGGGGGTTCCTCAGGGTCTTCCACTCATGGACGGAGGTATTTAATTAAATATGATCAAAAGTACGATATTATCAGTATAAATGAAGCACTGTAAAGCTGCAGTCTGAACTACACATCTTCTAGATGTAAGAAAATGTTTGTTGTAATGACCTCAGCAAATGTCACATGTTCATAATATTACTTTTTTTCTATTAAAAATAGAAATTGTGACACAAAATGATCATTCCCACTACTTAAAATTATACTTCATTTGCAATACCTGCTGTAGCAATTTCCCTTATTTATTTTATTTCTTTAAACCAGATCATTCAGCCCTGACCAAGAGAGTCTGTCCAGATCCCTTTCTCAGAGACAGTGTGGGGGTTCCTCAGGGTCTTCCACTCATGGACGGAGGTATTTAATTTAAATATGATCAAAAGTATAATATTGTCAGTAAATAAAAACTGCAATGCAAAATGATCATTCCCACTAATTTGAGAATTAGACTTCATTTGCAATAACGGTCATAGCATTTTCCTTTTTAATTTGTGTATTTTTTTTAACCATATAATTTAGCCGTAGCCGAAGGAGTCGGTTCAAGTCACTTTTGCAGAAACGGGGAACGGAGTTCCTCTTAGTCCTTCTCACAGCGTCAGAATGCTTCTGAACCCACAAGAGGCAGTAAGAGGAGAGGGTGTTAGGAACATATTCTGGCATATGGGAAAAAAAATACTGGAGCTCTTAGAGATACTTGTATCTGTCTTGGGTCTATGCTTGTACATGACCGTTATGGGTTGCATAGTATGCAACCCATTTCCTCCATCAGTGACACCCCAAGAACGACTATCGACTGAAGCATCAGGCAGCCTCCTGAGAAGTCTATGAGAGCTGAAAGAGATCCCCCAAATGCAGCCAAGGCGATGTCGACGCATACACACTCAAACAAATTGAGGAAGGAAGACTTCCCGATGTCTGAAAAAAGTAATGTTATGCTCTTATTTTTGCTGACAAATAATTAGGAGTCTTCCAATGTCCCTAGCTGTCCCCAAAGTTTCAGTTGAATCAGACTCAGCAATGCAATATGACACTTTGCTGATTCTTCAAACTAACCTCATTTTTCACATGAGCACATGGTAACACATGTTAAGGTTTTTTATTATTATTATTATTATTATTATTATTATTATTATTATTATTTTTATTATTATAAGCAAAAAAAAAATAGCTCCACTGGCAGATTTTTCTACTTAATTCAAGTGAAAATTTGCTTGAGACAAGTGAAAATTGTCTAAATCCAAGTTACTTTTTAGGTGTCTTATTTTAAGTGTATGAGATTTATTTTGACTAGAAATGTCACAAACATTCTTGGTAAATTTGAGTTTTTGCGGTGCATTTTTATTGGGTAAATGAAAAAACAATGATTTTGTGGTGTAGAGACTCACTACATTATAAAAATAATAATCGGTGGCTTCTTTCTTGGCTAGAATTCCAGAAGAGAGTTTTTCAGCTTCTTGTCGAAATCAAGGATATAATTCACGTTGCCACCTCATCTGCTGGAACAAGTTATGAAGTGAAGCCGGCAAACACTGAAGAAGAGTTCGAAAGCTTTAGAGAATCGCCTGGAGGACAAGAACGAGGGAGCAGAACTGGTAAGTTTTAACCCTCAGGTGGTATTGGGGTCTGAGTATCAGGCTACTGAAACATGGTTTCACAACTCTAATGTACAAGGCTTAAAGTTCTCAGGCACCATTTCTGATTTCAGGCAAAGAGCACTTTTAAATTAATTAAACTAGTGCAGTGCCCGTAAGAAAAATGTATTCCTATAGAAAAGTGGGAGGTTAAGTAGCTTTTTCATGGATGGCCAAATGAGGCTGTGTTTGAAGGTGGGACGTCAGGGATATTTAGGCTTGTTGTGAAATCCGATATTCCAGGGTACAATTGGCCGTTTTTGACTATTTTTGATTTTGCCATTATATTTCACCTTAAAAAGTATTTACTTGGTGTCATTATTATCAGCACAACCTCACATGTGTGACTGTACAGTTATTTTTTTTATTTTGACCTACTGTATTAACACAATGGACCTAAAATCACAAAAAAGCATAAAATCCGAGTAGAAAAAGTTAGATTTTTTTACTGTTAAAAACCACGAATATGTTTAACAAACCATTTTTTATTACTTATAATGCAAATATAATTGTTGTTTGCTAAATATGTGCATACATTTTAAAAAATGTACAGTTATATGTAACTATTTACATTTAAATGCAGGCAATGCTCATTCAGCAGTCTCCTCATTGTTTTGACTCATTAAACAAAAAACCGACTCCACTACACACTAAACACACTACACCAAACACTAAATAACACACTAACTATACACTCCAAACTCCGTCGTTGCCTGTCATTCATCCGCCCCGTCCCTCACACAACTTTCCCCATTCCTCAACAACCAAACTTGCTGCTTGGACACTTTCGTGACAAAAGCCAGTTTTTACCGTTTCTTCCTGCACCAGACACAAAGCAAACGTGACGGCAATGTTCGCGAAAAAGCGTTGCGGAAATTATTTATCCCAAGTCCGGTTTTGGACGAGCCGGTGCGTCCGGTCCATCGACTGGGAGGTGGGCCGTGTGGGTGGGTTAGCAGCTAGCTACACACGAACATCCACAGATTCTGATTCCACTTTGTTTTCCGCGAGTCTCCAGATCTCCTCAGACCCGAACAGACTCGGTCCGGACTCGTTTAGTCTAATTAATCCACAACAGTCAGTTTAGATGCACAGAACAGAACGGGACCGAACCGCTAGCAAAATCCCGGTCCAGCTCGCGCCGCTGCAGGTATAAATCCGCTTGTTTCTTAAGGTATGTCGTGGGCTTGAGCTCTGAAGTGATTGGCTCTGGTGCGCACGTGACTGTGGTGGCTCCGGTGGACAATGCTCGCGGAATTCGTAAAGCATTTCTGAAATAATTTATTCACGGTATCATTGCAGTCCAAACAAATGCGACATTGCACACCCTTGAACCAGGCAGCAGCCACGTGGAAACTCTCAGGTCAGTCTGATCCTGATCCGCAGAGATATTTGAGGCACAGCTACATACACACACACACACACACACACACACACACACACACACACACACACACACACACACACACACACACACACACACAGACAGACAGACAGACAGACAGAGATTCCTTGCTTTTATAGAGAGATACATTGTGCACATTTCCTCATGGACAACTTTTCAGGCCTCAAATCTTTTCTTGCTTTAAGCCCTGAATTTCAACACAAAAAATTTGTAGAGATATTCTTATGCCTCTCCCTGATTGGGTACAAGACAAAAACACTCAAACTGATCTAATAAGTACAGCTTCATGGGGCATTTCACTTTTTGATCAGAGACAACAGCAGAGACAGACAAGACGAAGAGGTGTGCACGTTTCATAGGCGCATGGGGCCTATAAAGCGTGCACAGTATGGGTAATGCACTTCGGCATGATGCACTTCTGAGGTGTGTGTTATGCTAGTAGTAGCTAATGTACCCCAGATGACAACACATGCGATACAAAAACGAAGACAACAAAAGGGTTAAATAATTAATCTTGTAAAGCGCTGGCAAAGTTTCATTATGACAATTGGCTCGTTCAACTTAGCAACGGGGCGGCTGTAGCTCAGTGGGTAGAGCTAGTGGACCAGTGATCAGAAGGTCACTGGTTCGAATCCCCAGCTCCCCCGGGCGGGACTGAGCTACATGCCGAAGTATCCTTGAGCAAGATACTGAACCCCAGAATCGCTCCTGATGTGCAGTTGGCACCCTGTGGGGCAGCCACTGCCATCAGTAAGGGTCCTGCAATGAGCTGGCGACTCATTCAGGGGGGAACCCTGGCCTACGCCCATGAGTAACTGGATTTGGCCCCAGTAAGCCCCGCAACCCCTCAGGGGGATAAAAAGCGGCAACATCCCGCAACCCTCACGGAAAAAGCGGAAAAGAAAACGAACGAACGAACTTAGCAACCACTACAAACTCCTCATCCTCATCATGTGCCTGCTTTGTGGAGGTCTGGACTCTACTGACCACTTTTTCTGGTTATATTTTTGATTTCTTGTTGCTCCTTTTCAGAGTAAACATCTGAAGAGGTTGGCAGGCGTTGATGTCGCAGACCATGTAAAGAAGTCAATGGCTGCATAAGTAACTTTGTGTTCCTTTTTTGCATTGTGACTATGTTCCCTGTCATATAATGTCATGCACTCCCCCCACACACCCACTTACTCGCTCTCTGCTACATTTTCACAATGAACTCGATTGCACTATATTCTAATATAAATCTGTTTTACCATGGCAGAACTAGGACTAATAAAATGATAGCCATTATGTGCCTCAGAGGAAGAAGTGGGAAGGTTGCCTTCATGAAGACTCATCTGTACAAGATAATCAGTGGTGAGTTTGTTTTAACATAGTAGTTTTGTAACAATGTTTTGAATAATTGAATATAGTAAGCAGAATAATAATTCATAAGCAAAATCATTTTAGTTGGAGGACTCTACAGAGCATGCTCTAATATTATAAATAATTTTCCATTCTGGGCTCTAGACTAGCTTATCTACCGGCAGCACTGGTACTACCAACTGTCTTTTGTTGGTCACACAAGCACATGATAATCAATGACCTTGCATGCTGATAAGTACTAATTTATATACTTGAAACATTGGCAATGCCACAAAAGTTGATATTTGCAAAGTATTTTAATTTGAGAGGTTAGCGTTTACTAATACTGATTTGCTGTTTTTTTTTTCCCCTCTTCCGTTGCTGTCTTGAGCTCATTTGATACAACAACAACAACCAAAGTAGAAGAATACATGTCCAAATATTTGAAATATGCAATATAAACAGAGAGGATGGGTGGCGGTGGCAAAAAGAAGTAGTACAAGAAGGGAAGGTTTAACCAAAGCCCTGCCGTGTTCAATGTTGCCTAGTGTTTGGGCCGTTTTTCTCCAGGTTAACTTCGTGTTTTTCATAAAAATGTATGTTGAAAAAAGACTGCTTGTGTGTGAAATGTTGGCAGACTTTATCATTCAGCCATGTTGGATAATAAAGCATGCAGTTTCTTACGTCAGTAAAATGTCTTTATTAATCTTCTTCCTGGTCTTGCTTTGACAAATTGGCTTCTTCCTATCTGAATGTGCGTGTTGTGAACATTTGAATGACCGTGTATTTGGTGCTTTACATGTAATGTAGATGAGATCTCTTCAAGATGATTAGTATGCACACATAAGATTCTTATGATTGCTGTCTTACTTGTTTAGTAAAGATAGAATTATGTCCAATAAGAGAGCCATGCACTTATAAACGGTGAGATTCAGTACATCAGTTGATAAAATTGTAAACTTGGGGCAAATACAAAACAAAGATTTTACAAATGACCGCTTTGTTTAGGGTTTTTTGCACAGTGTTTCAGGACAATCACAGATACAGCATTCCGCAAACTTTGTGTTGATGTATCAATTTCAAGGTGTTTGGTGTTACTGGAGCTACTGTTGAACACATCAATACTTGAAAACAGTGTAACAAAAATATATAGTGTGTCAAACTCTGTTGAAAAGCAGGACTTGATAGTGACGTTGAAATTTCAACGTTGATTGGATTCGCAAAATCTAAACTAAAATCAATATTGATTCAGTGTTGGCAAATTCACCTACAGCGGGGAAAATAAGTATTGAACACGTCAACATTTTTCTCAGAAAATATATTTCTAGTCGAGCTATTGACATGAAATTTTCACCAGATGTTGGCAACAACCCAAGTAATGCAAACATACAAAGAAATCCAAACATGAATGTCCACAAATTAAGTTATGTGTAATAAAGTGAAATGACACAGGGAAGAAGTATTGAACACATGAAGAAAAGGAGGGGAAAAAGGTATGGAAAGCAAAGAAAGCAGCTGGATTCTGTCAGTATTTAGCAAGTAATCATGTCCCCTATCAATGCAAAGTAATATCAGCTGGTTTAGTCCTGATTGAGGCCTTTAAAAAGGTTTCTCATCACCAAGGTGTCAGACAAGAAGCATTGCATGATGGGTAAAAGCAAAGAGCTGTCTAAAGACCTACGCAACCTTATTGTTGCAAAACACACTGAAGGCATTGGTTACAGGTGCATTTCTAAACTTCTGAAAGTACCAGTGAGCACCATTGGGGCCATCATCCGGAAGTGGAAAGAACAAGGCATCACCATAAACTTGCCACGGCCAGGTGCTCTTCGCAAGATTTCAGACAGAGGAGTCAAAACAATAATCAGAAGGGTTCTCCAACAGCCCAGGACCACTCGTGGAGAGCTTCAAAAAGACCTGGAATCAGCAGGTACAGTTGTTTCAAAGAAAACAATAAGTAATGCACTTAACCGCCATGGCCTCCATGCACGCACACCACGCAAGACTCCATTTCTGAAGAAAAAGCATGTTGAAGCTCGTTTGAAGTTTGCGACACAACATTTGGACAAACCCATGACATTCTGGGAGAACATAGTCTGGTCAGATGAGTCCAAAATTTAACTCTTCCGATGTCATAAGACACAACATGCTTGGAGGAGAAATGGCACTGCACATCACCCCAAAAACACCATACCAACAGTGAAGTTTGGAGGTGGGAACATCATGGTGTGGGGCTGTTTTTCAGCATGTGGTACTGGCAGATCATGTCATTGAAGGAAAAATGAATGGAGAAAAGTATCGAGACATTCTTGATCAGAATCTGATGCCATCTGCCAGGCTGCTGAAGATGAAAAGAGGGTGGATCTTTCAGCAAGACAACGATCCCAAGCACACAGCCAAGGAAACGCTCAACTGGTTTAAGAAAAAGAAAATAAAGCTGCTAGAATGGCCCAGTCAATCGCCCGACTTGAATCTAATTGAAAATCTTTGGAAAGAACTGAAAATCCAAGTTCACAGAAGAGACCCCCGGAACCTTGAAGATTTGAGGGCAGTTTGTGTGGAAGAATGGGCCAAAATCACACCTGAGCAATGTATTGGACTGGTTTCTCCATACAGGAGGCGTCTTGAGGCTGTAATCACCAACAAAGGTTTTTGCACTAAGTATTAAATACATTTCAGTAAGCGTGTTCAATACTTCTTCCCTGTGTCATTTCACTTTATTACACGTAACTTAATTTATGGACATTAATGTTTGGATTTCTTTGTATGTTTGCATTACTTGAGTTGTTGCCGACATCTGGTGAAAATTTCATGTCAATAGCTCTACTAGAAATATATTTTCTGAGAAAAATGTTGACGTGTTCAATACTTATTTTCCCCGCTGTATGTTGAGAAACATGACGTAGAAATGACGTTGCTATTTCAACGTTGATTAGATTTGCAAAATCTAAACAAAATTCAATGGTTATACAACACTGGCACCTGTCGTTGATTCAACAGTGACTCGACGTTAAAATGCCAGCTGGGTACTAACTAGGGCTGAACGATATATCGTTATCGTATCTATATCTAGATATGAACATTCAAGATATTCATATCGAAAAAAGCAACGATATAAACAATATAGATTTCCCCCCACTTGCCCCGCATGTACAGCTCTGGCAGTCACAACAAACATCATTTTTACGATTGCCCTTGAATGCACCGCTATGGCCAGCCAACCACAAACCTTATTTAATGCTTGCTGTGGATCGACCGCTGAAGCCAACCAATGACAAACATATGAGGGCGGGAGTGCCGGAGACTAAGACGCACACACAGTGTTGCCAACTTGGCGACTTTCTTGCTAAATTTAGCGACTTTTCAGACCCTCTTAGCGACTTTATTTCTTAAAAGCGACTAGCGACAAAATGAAGGGACTTATTCAGATCATCAGGGGAAAGGCGAGAAATATATTATATTGTAATTCTCATGCTGCTGAGAGTGATTGCAGTCCGTGGCTCCTCGGCAGTAGCGCCGGGCTCTCTCCCCTCTCATGCGGCTGTGCAGGCAGCAGGCCGGTGTGTGTGGGCTGGCTGGGGCAGCAGGAGCGGACACCGTGGCCACTCACTCTGTGGATTTGAGCCCGGATAGCTGCTGTTTACTCTGTTTTGATCCGTTAATTCTCTGACTTCTTAGTCTTTCTAGATTCCACTGGTACTTTACCAGCGATAACCTGAAGCTGCTGAGTCTCGATCTTCACTCTCACTCTTTCTCTCCAGATTAGGTTGTCGTCGTTCATCTTGTAAAAATGCACATAGTTCGTTTGATCTTCTCCCTCCCTTTACTGTTGTTACTTCAAATATATTTGTCTCTGTAGTGAGTTTGTGATTATTTGGTAGAGATTTCTCTATCAATCATTTGTATATGGCTTAAAATAATCTCTTTATTTTTCTGAAAAATGCTTGATTTTCACCGAACCCGTAGTCATATCGTATCATATCGATATCGAGATATCTGGCATGCATATCAAGATATGAAATTTTGTCCATATCGTTCAGCCCTTCAGTCCAGGACCTAAAATCACAAAAAAACATAAAACCGATTAGGAAAAAGTTAGATTTTTTACTGTGAAAACCACAAATATGTTTAACGAACCATTTCCATTACCTGTGTAGCCCCGAATTAGATTTGTGCTAACTGAGACCTAGGTTCTAAGGAGTAATAGAGAATATGGATAAGGTAAATAACAACTGACAGTTTTATTTCAGTGCAAAAACACAAAAATATCACAGTAACAGTAGCCGTTTTTAGACAGAGCACCAAGCCGCCAATTTTCCCGTCCTTATGGCGGCTCGGTCCGCGGTTTTAGACAGAGGCCGGCAAATTGGGGGTCTGTTCTGGTCCGCCGATTTTCCGCCTCGGAGGGTACACTTATTTCCGCCTCGACTGCTATCTAAAACCAAGGTGGAAATGTGCCGGCCCGTGGGTGAGATGGGCGGAGGTGTCAATGACCTGCACTGTTGTGCGACCCACAACCGAGGAGTTTTAAAACCAGGAAACAGCTGATCATAGCAGTCAGTCCATCACTTCATCCGCAGACATTAAGATGAGCAACTGGACAGCCGCTGAGATCCAGGAGATGCTAGTGTCTCCTGGATCTCAGCGGCTGTTTGGTTGTGTTAGCTTGTTGTTGTAGTGCAAGCTAGGAACGTTGCTACTTTCAAATTAAAAGCCCCCCCGCTAAGAACCCAGTTCTAAACTCCAATGGAGTGCAATGTAAAGCTCTTATTTTGAAGACAAATTCTATGTCACTGTTCACAGCCCAACTTCGAGCTTCACGTCACGTCACATGTTTACGCCTACCTCAGAGGCGGCTTTTGGAAAAGGAGGAATATTACGCCTCGGTTGTAGAAAGACAGGGCGGCAATGTGCCGCCTTTTCTATCTAAAAAGGGCTAGTGACTCAAAAATATCCCCAAATAAAATAGAGCTCTCTTTTGTTTAAATAAAATTAAAAAAAATAAAATAAAATTCTCTTGGAAAAGAAATAATTTTCTCTGGATCCAGTCTCTTTCATTCAGTTCTTGTTGTACTGGTACTGTTCTTTGTGTTGTTGGTCTTGTGTTTCTACTGTACACCACCCGGGTAGGTATTAGTGTATGTGTTTACGTGCCTATCTTGGAAATCCTGTTGCGTTCCTCGACGATCTGACTGTGAGGATGCTGTGGTAGCTGGCCAGTCTACTAACAGAAATCCTCAGAGTTCTTCTGGTGGGCTTGGCTCGCCATCAATCTCAAACTTCTCTCAGTGGATCCGGGGTCACCAAAAAAACAGTCTACACATATTGTGCAGAACAACAAATCAAATGACTTCATCATCTTCAACAAAAAATGATATCATCTTAAATGAAATAATATCAGATTTAATCGATCAAGATCTTTTCACTTAACTACTTAACTTATAGAGATAATCTCCCAATGAATGTACTATTTTTTAACAGTGTTCTTATCCAAACAATTATTTATCAGATTTTTAACAGTATTTAGACATGAATGTCCTCACATCCACATTCACAAAGAAATTACAGCTCTCTCTATAAAAGCAAGGAATCTCTGTCTGTGTGTGTGTGTGTGTGTGTGTGTGTGTGTGTGTGTGTGTGTGTGTGCCTCAAATATCTCTGCAGATCAGGATCAGACTGACCCTAGAGTTTCAACATGGCTGCTGCGTGGTTTAAGGGGGTGCGACGTCGCATTTGTTTGGACTACAATGATACCGTTAGTAAATTATTTCAAGTATTTACCAATTCCGCTAGCATTGTTAACCATAGCCACCGCAGTCACATGCGCACCAGAGCCAATCACTGCACACCATAGCCACATGCGCACCAGAGCCAATCACTGCAGAGCTCAAGCCCACGACATACCTTAAGAAACAAGCGAATTTATACCTGCAGCGGCACGAGCTGGACCGGGATTTTGCCTGCGGTTCGGCCCCGTTTTGTTCTGTGCATCCAAACTGACTGTTGTGGATTAATGAGACTGAACGATGGTCTGAGGAGATCTGGTTACGCGAGGACAACAAACTGGAATCGGAATCTGTGGGTGTGCGTGTGTAGCTAGCTGCTAGCCCAACCCCCATGCCCCACATCCTGAGTCAAAGGACGCGCCGACACGTTCAAAACCGGACTTGGGATAAATAATGTCCGCCATGCTTTTTCGCGAACATTGCCGTCACGTTTGCTTTGTGTCTGGTGCAGGAAGAAACTGTAAAAACGAGCTTTTGTCATGAAAGTGTCCGCAAGCACGAAGTGTTTGCAAGCTAAACACTCATTCCTATAGGTGGAAAAAGGCACCACACCAACCAATCACAAAATTATATGGCAAAACACGTGATTTGGTTGCTGAGGAACAGGGGAAGTTGTGGGAGGGACGGCGGCAAAAGAGTGACAGCAGCAGTGACGTGATAGAGACAGCGAGATTTGTGACATTTAGCGTGTTTGGAGAGTATAGTTAGTGTGTTATGCAGTGTTTAGTGTAGTGTGTTTAGTGTGTAGTGGAGTCGTTTTTTTTGTTTTGTGAGTCAAAACAATGAGGAGACTGCTGAATGTGAAGCAGGCAGTGCAGCTCTTCATTGAGCTGAGGAGGCAAGAGACTGAAGCATTGCCTGCATTTAAATATAAATAGTTACATATATTTATATATTTATATATATATTTCTATTTACATTATAAGTAATAAAAATGGTTCATTAAACATATTTGTGGTTTTCACAGTAAAAAACTTTTTCCTACTTGGATTTATGTTTTTTGTGATTTTAGGTCCATTGTGATAATACAGTAGGTCAAAATGAAAAAATAACTGTACAGTCACACATGTGAGGTTGTGCTGAAAATAATGACACCAAGCATGGCAAGGTAAATAGTTTTTACGGTGAAATATAATGGTAAAATCAAAGGTAGTCAAACGGCCAATTATATCCCTGATGTCCCACCTTCAAACACAGCCTCATTTGGCCATCCATGAAAAAGCTACTTAACCTCCGACTTTTCTATAGGAATACATGCTTCCTACGGGCACTGCACTAGTTTTAAATAACACAGCAACATTTTTTTTAACCTTTAAACATTTTTAACAGTGCTTTCACACAAAATGATGAACTTATAAACACAATATAGCAATACAATATTCAGTAATGTCCAACGTAAGTTCCAAAATACTCCGACTGGCTTTAACTCAAGTTCTACCGTGCTAAATGATACTATTGTGACCAGTTAGCTAGCCGATGGTCTTGCTAGCTGGCGGCCATGCTAGCCGACAGTTACACCTAAATAATGCCTTCACTCACCGGAGTTTCAAAAGTAAGTCAACAATATTCCTGATCCGTCAATGTAAGCGAATATGCTCGGCGACGCTGCACCTCCTCTCACACTTCCTCTCTTTTTAACAGTTTTCTCTGAGCTCTCGGTTTTACCAAACACATAGGTGGGGCTCTCTGCTTGTTTGCGCGTCCTTCTCGTGCTTTTCCATCAGTCTAACGAGCGGAGGATCGGCCCTGATATCAGTACAGGTGCCAACAGGTTCAAAACAAACAACTTGCGGGGAGTTAACCCTATAGTGACCAAACACTTTTTAGTGTGTGGGTTACACTTGTAATGCAAATATAAATTGTTGTTTGCTGAATTTGTGCATGAGTTTTTGAAATTTACAAAGTTACATGTAACTATTTACATTTAAAGGGATATTCCGGTGTAAGTTTAATACATGGTCTAACACACCGTGAAACTGTGTTAGACTCCCTCTCGAGAGATCAAGTGAGCAGACTGCTAATTTACAGAGTTTTAACAACCTCAGAAATAGACAGCATGATAACAATACATTGCAGTATATGCCTCCAACAAGAAACCACCATCAAAAAGCCACAAATAATGCTCAGAACCGCACCAAACTTAAGCAACAGTACAAATAGGGTCTCAGCACATAGTGCAGGGCATTAAAACTCCACTAGATTAGCTGGATTTCTACTGAAAAGCTGACAAAATTTAACACTCTTCTGCAGCAGCTTCCTGTTGATGGGAAGTCCCAACGAGCAGATTACCGAGTGCAGTAGAGTTCCGTGGCTCAAGGATGAAAATGTATGATTATGACTCCATGGAAAAGCAATCAAAGTTCATATATGTCTTACGTACCAGTTTACAACAGTTATTATCGAGAGCGGACAGGGAAAAGAACGGAATTGAGCATTTCTAACCACACTCGGTAATCGTCGCATCGGGACTTCCCCGACCCGGAAGCTGATGGAGGAGAGTTGAAATCTGTTGTTAGCTTTACAATAGAAATCCAGCTAAGCTAGCGGAGGTTAGATGCCGCGGACTATGTGCTGAGACCCTATTTGTACTGTTGCTGAAGTTTGGTGCTGTTCTGAGCATTATTTGTGGCTTTTTGGTGGCGGTTTATAGTTGGATCCATTTACTGCAGTGTATTGTTGTCGTGCGGTCATTTCTGAGGATGCTAAAGCTACGTGAGCTAGCGCTCTGCAGACTTTATCTCTCGAGGGGGGGTCCTACTCGGTGTCACGGTGTGTTAGAACATGGATTAAACTTACACTGGAATATCCCTTTAAATGCAGGCAATGCCTCAGACTCAGGTCTCCCTCAGCTCCTCCCTGCCTGCTCAGCAGTCTCCTCAATGTTTTGACTCACAAAACAAAAAAACAACTACACTATACACCAAACACTACATAACACACTAAATATACACTCCAAACACGCTTTAAGACACAAATCTCTCAACTCTCAAAACTTGCTGTCTCTATCGCTGTCTCTATCACCATCACTGCTGCTGTCACTCTTTCGCCATTGTCTCTCCCACAACTTCCCCTGTTCCCCAGCAACCAAATCACGTGGTTTGCCATATAATTTTGTGATTGGTTGGTGTGGTGCCTTTTTCCACCTATAGGAATGTGTTTTCTTGCTCGCAAACACTTCCTGCTTGCGGACACTTTCGTGACAAAAGCCAGTTTTTACCGTTTCTTCCTGCACCAGACACAAAGCAAACGTGACGGCAATGTTCGCGAAAAAACGTGGCGGACATTATTTATCGTAAGTCTGGTTTTGGACGTGCCGGCGCGTCCGTCAACTCAGGAGGTGTCGATCCTGAGTGCGACCGGACAGGCAGGAGAGTAATGGTGAACCGCTCCTCAAGTGTGCCTGTCAGGTCGCACTCAGGGATCGACACTTTTTGCCTGCCATGATGGCAACACGCAGGAGATGCAGCAGGTAACGTGAGTACCGTACTTTCCGGACTATAAGCCGCTACTTTTTCCCCATGCTTGGAACACTGCGGCCTGTTGTCTTTAACTGTCCGTGCGAACCAGTCCGCAGCTTTGTGCGTCTGTTTGTGCGTCTCTGACTCTTGCGTGTTGACGTTTGCGTGGTCATAGGTTATGCAAATATGCAACTTGTTTGTTGAAATGTTAATAAAATGGAAGCTTCCCCAAACAGCAGTCTCTTTCCCGACAATCTCCTCTGTGCACGAGCCTTTACATATGGTAATTAAACGCTAAAACACCTGCGGCTTATAATCGGGTGCGGCTTGTATATGTACACATTTGTGTTTTTCCCTAAAATTGGCTGGTGCGGCTTATATTCAGGTGCGCCTTATAGTCCGGAAATTACGGTACTTCAAAAACCTTCTTTTTCATAAACTCTGTGTACACAAACAATGTTCTCAATGCTTGTGTTCATGTGTAGAGACCCTGGTGATGCTACCAGCAAAGTTTGATGTTGTGTCGAGCCTTCTTACTGTTCTAAAAATAGTGATTTTGCTGCTAGCGTATCATGCCCCTAGCACTCCCGTTGAAAATGTACGTGCCCAAAACCGAAACTACGGTAAATCTTAAAAGTGCCTCTTTCGTCGCAATTATGGTTTTACACGAAGGTTTGACTCATATTCAATCCCAGATAAAGCCTCGGTTGCTTTTTGGCGAGAGTTTTGCTTTAAGGTGTGTCGTGGGAATGGTATCTGCAGTGATTGGCTCTGGTGCGCACTATGGTGGCTATGCTTGACAATTGGAACTTGTAAAGCATTCATAAAATAATTTATTAACGGTATCATTGTAGTCCAAACAAATGCGACGTTGCACACCCCTGAACCACGCAGCAGCCATGTTGAAACTCTCAGGTCAGTCTGATCCTGATCTGCAGAGATATTTGAGGCACACATACACACTCAGACAGACAGACAGACAGAGATTCCTTGCTTTTATAGAGAGATGATCTGTCTCTGAGTCTCCTTCATGCTGTCTTGCCACCAGGAAGTTGGTGGTGAAGTGGACTTTCTCTTGATTGTCTGCAAATTAACATGGAAGCCACGCACATCACGGTCAGCAGCACACACATTGACTAACGTTGCTCATTGACTAGGCCAACAGCCGCTAACGAAGCTCCCTCTAAGCTGTATGAAAATCGTTATTGAAAGCCATGATAACATAAAGGCTCAGGCTTACACTGCTTAAAAATGAACCTTACAGCATTAACATATAGACTGTGGCAGAGAGAAGATTCTGGCAACGGAGAAGCCAGGGATAAATTAGAGTCAAAATGTGCGAGGCGACTGAGTTGTGATTAAAGTTTACAAAATGTGGCTCCTTTTCAATTCAATTAAACTTACGGCGAGCGATGCTATGGAGCCCAAGCCGCACTGTTTCTTCTTCTGCTTCTTGCGCTGACTTTCCGGCAGACTGCACGCCTTTCAGCACATTACCGCCCCCGCAGATGGAGATTTAAATTGCCATTCCTCAATGAGCCAGCGCCTCAGTCGGTCAGTGAAATTGGTGGGCCCCTTGGGGGCGCCATTGGTAACAGGCAAGGAGGTTCAGCCCTTCTACTCACTTTTTTCTTCTTTTTGCTTATTCCCGCTTTATACATATTTTGCACAACACTTGTATGTATGTCTGTACATGTATATTCTTATATTTTTGTTGGAGTGGATATTACGTTTTTTCTGTTTGTCTTATTTGTATATAACTTATTATATAACTTGGTTATACTGTGTATAAATGTTGCTTACAGCTGGACTGAGCAAGAGGAAAATGAATATACTGCACTGTTGTTGACAAAAAGCTGAATAAAAATTAAGTAAAAAAAAAGGTCATTTAAAGATGTGTTATGTGAAAATATGATGGACATTTTGAACTATTTTCTGACATTTTATGAACCAAGCAATGAATTGATAAATGGCCAGCATTAGGGACGATAATGATTGATGATTAATCAAATAATTGCCTTTCAGAACTAAACAGATTAAAAATATATTAACCGATGACTTTGTTTGTTCTTTTAACTCCTAATGTAGCCTACTCTGATTTTACATTGAACATTGATCATGTCACCGGTTCAAACAGTTTTATAACAGAAAATGCCTGTTTCATATATTATTAATGATTAATCAACGATTGATTGATAAGACAGCTGACTATAAGTTCAAGAAATGACTAAAATTGTGCCTCCAAAGCTCTTTGAATAGTCATATGGTTTATTTTTATATGATTTAAGATACACCTGAAAATCATAAACCTAGTCCCAGGTCAAGTCTTCATCACTGGTACTGTATGATTGATATCTCTAGTCTTACATTCTTTCACATATATAAGTAAGTTCACAGACAGGACGTTTGAGTATGTCTTTGTTTCTGAACAAAGAGGGCACAAGTTGTTCATACTATCACTAGATAATAATAGTGGTTAATGCTAACAAGATCAAGGTTGTATCTATATTCCACAATCTCCCCACTGAGTTCTCTGTGCTTTACATCAATTCACTGCTGAATCTCAGTCTTAGTATTACTGGATCTCAGTGCTGCGTTTGACACAGTCGACCATAATATACTACTGGACCGACTGGAAAACTGGGTTGGACTCTCTGGTACAACACTAAAGTGGTTTAAATCTTATCTAAATGAGAGAGATTACTTTGTGTCTATTGGTGATTACACATCTGAACGGATGAAAATGACAAGCGGAGTACCCCAGGGCTCCATTCTGGGGCCTCTACTATTCAACATTTACATGCTCCCTCTAACTCAGATAATGGAAAACAATGACATTTGCTACCATAGTTATGCAGATGACACACAAATTTATATAACCATATCACCAGGGGACTATAATCCCATACATACCCTGAGTAGATGCATTGAGGAAATCAATGATTGGATGTGTCAGAGTTTTCTTCAGTTAAACAAAGATAAGACTGAAATAATTGTTTTTGGATCCAAGGAAGAACGACTAAAAGTCTCTGCTCAGCTACAGTCTGTAATGTTGAAAACTACAGACCAAGCCAGAAACCTCGGTGTAATTATGGACTCAGACATGAACTTCAACAGCCATATTAAGACAGTTACAAAGTCAGCCTACTATCACCTTAAGAATATATCCAGGATAAGAGGACTTATGTCTCAGCAGGATTTGGAGAAACTTGTTCACGCATTTATCTTCAGCAGACTCGACTACTGTAATGGTGTCCTTACAGGACTCCCTAAAAACTCCATCAGACAGTTGCAGCTGATTCAAAACGCTGCTGCTCGAGTCCTAACAAGAACCAAAAAAGTAGATCACATCACTCCAGTTCTTAGATCTTTACACTGGCTTCCTGTCTATCAAAGAATAGATTTCAAAGTCCTGTTGTTGGTTTATAAAGCATTGAATGGTTTTGGACCAAAATACATTTGTGATCTGCTGCCTAGTTATGAACCATCCAGAACTCTGAGATCATCAGGCACTGGTCTGCTTTCAGTCCCCAGAGTCAGAAGTAAACATGGAGAAGCAGCTTTCAGTTACTATGCGCCACATATTTGGAACAAACTCCCTGAAAATTGCAGGTCTGCTCCAACACTCACCTCTTTTAAATCAAGACTTAAAACATTTCTTTTTGCCACTGCTTTTAGCTGAAGCAATTCAAGTCTTCGAACTGCATTATGACTCTGACTCTACAGTCTTGTTTCTTTTAAAGCTTTTCTATTTGAGTCTACCTTCTTTTTGATGTTTGTTTTTTTCTTAATGTTTTTACTGGTCTTAAAATGCAATTCTTAATGTTTTTTAATGCAATTTTTAATGTCTTTTAAATAACATTTTTATGTTTTTTAATGTAATTTGTGTGTGCCTGTAAAGCACTTTGAGTTGCCTTGTGTCTGAATTGTGCTATACAAATAAACTTGCCTTGCCTTGCCTTGCTGCTACTGTCCCTGCTTAAACTGCGACATGTTGGCATTTCTTTATTACTTGGCAACTGATTTTCTTGTTGAACAGTAATTGCACACCACTATGAGCGGCTGTGTTGGCTCTGATTGTTTCAAGCCTGTTAGTTTTGCTCAAGGTTACTTGAACATCTCTGTCTTTATGTTCAACAGAAGGAAACATAGAGCCTGTTCCCACACAGGGCTCCAGCAAATAATTATGTTACTTCTCTATATGTGTTATGTGTTATCTCATATCCACTGTCAGTAGTTACATCAGCCTGAACTGCTAAAGCCACAGCCCTGTTATTCCTGTAAACACTGACCTCTGTGTGAACTCATGAATCTCTTATCTTACCTTAAATTCTGAATCTACTCTTTAAGGTTTGCATTATAACATCTTCCTATCTCCTGAGTGGATTCTGATATTGTTGTGATCACGTCCTAAAAAGATTGGCTGAGCAGACAGGGCATCCTGTCATGAACCAATTTCAAGCCAATTCTGCTCTGTGAAGCATATCGGGATGTCTTGGAAATAGTCTGTGGCCAGATTTTGGATTATATCTGGCGGTCTAATAAAATGTGCGTGTGGGGCTGAGCTGAGTGTGTTTCTCCACAAGTACAAGAGTGAGATCTCTTTTCTGTTGTCTGGCTGGTTGAGTTTGGCAGCAAATCTGGGAAAGCCCCATGGGTGGATTTAGAAACATTTTAATAGGAGGGCAGATTGGGCATCTGATCCAAAGAATGTTTGTAAAAATAAGTAAAAATATGTTACTGTTTTCTTTCAATAAGGCTAAGTCACATTTCTCTAAATGTGGTCTCATTGATTTTTTCATGTCTACACATATTCATACTGACAATGTGCAGTTTTGTATTGCAATACTTAAATTATTATTATACATCTGTGACTGTGAGGTAGAACAATCCATGCAATAAACACGTTTCTTCTTCAGTTTAAGAAAATAATTATGACATCATTATTCTTTATAGGATAGATAATAAGAACTGTAAATATTTTATTATTATATTGATCTGTAGCTCATATTTTAAACTCAATGGGCCCTGCACACAGACATGTAGAAGCCCACAGCCCACCCCTTCTTTGCAATAATACACTACAAACGATGTGGCATAAATGTCTTTGTACACATTTTCCATGACTTTATGGTTGTCTGATTGACTTTCCAACAAGTGATGTTGTGAGTCAGTTGTTAACGAGTTTGAGTGTACTACACCTTCTTACTCTGTTGGAGGGAGCATCACCACTGTTCTGGCCCTGCCTCTATGAATCTGTTAGCTTGCAACACATCCTTATGGTGTTATGTGTGTCTATTAGCAAAATGCATCTGGGGTATATTTGCTGTTTAAATACACATACCTGCTCTGATCCTCCCCTTTCTCCATCCTTCACTTAATCTTCTCCTCACCACGAACCTCCATCTCTCTAACGCCCTCTCACAGGCCTCTCTCTGGTGAGCTCCTGTACACATGGTATATTTTCAAAATGTTCCAATAACACTGTCTTTCTTCACACCCAAATCCCTGCTCCTCTCCCCATCAACTTAGGTGACTTCTATTATTTCCTTACCCCTCGCTCAACACCTCCCATCCCTCTTCCTCTTCGCTTCCCCTGTTGTTTCATTTACTTCCAATGGGGCTTTCAATATAAGTTCAAGCAGTAAGACACTTGCTTTCAGCAACCTGGCTTGTCTCTTTGCTGTTGTACAGTATATGTGTCACCCTTCCCCTCCAACACCATTCCAACAAGGCCCCATGTTTAGATGCACAGAGGGAGTCTTGAAGACTTAATTTACTTATAGAAACTGATCCACTACATTGTTGCTACAGGGCAGGGTCAATGTCACAACTGTTATTTCATATCCTTTCATAAATAACACACATGTCTTCTCAGATTAAATCATAAATAGCCTCCTGAGGCTTTAATACATTTTATGTCTCCTGTCTCTTTTTGTTCTGAATGTCGCATACACAAACCCAACAAGAGAATTCATAAATTAATAAATGTAAAAAATGTCAGTAAAGTATGTTTCTGTGATTCACGGAAATGTTTCAGCTTTGAATTTCTTCATGTTGCATGTTTCAATTGTATGTTGTGACCAGGATATGCTAATGGCCTGGTTAAGTGAAGGCACTAAAACCACTTGGTTAGGATTAGGGATAGATCATGTTTTTGGTTTACTTAGTTCTGCTGCCACGAAAAAAGGCTGGGAACTGTCCAATCTCAACAAAAAATATGCGTGGCTAGGATTGTGTAGACCCAGAAGCGGATGCTGTGGCAGGGAGTGAAAGGGTAATTTATTGGTAATTTATGGTCTTAACAAGGAATTAAGCAGGTGATGATGTTGGGAATCCAAGATTGAGTCCCCATCAGAGAGTGTAGGTGGAGATGAGGTAGCTCACGGTGGCACTGGTGAAACGTGGCCAGGAGAGACTCCAAAGAGCACAGGGCAGTGCAGTCGGCCTCAGAGGTACAGAGTGCTGTACGGCTGGAGCTGAAACACTGGTAGCTGGAGTGTCGGTAAACACTGAGCCCAGAGAAAACACGAGAGAGATACAAATACACTAGTAGTCTTTGTAATAAACAGCCATCTAGCCGGAGCCATGTGCCACATCAAGGGACGAAATCATCTGGCAGCAGGTAGCATGGAGAGTAGGGCTTATCAGCAGGCGCTGATTGCCAACCTGCTGCAGGTGTGTGTGTGTCAGCTGCTACGGTGAGTGGCAAGCTCCGCCCAGCTTCTCAATGCACTTCTGCAAGCACAACAGAAAACAAACACCAAAACACAAGTATCCACTACAGAATATGACTGAATGTCACAGTGGGGCCTCCATGGAATTTTACGTTTCAGCATTAGGGAGTGTCGGTGTCATTGCAGGGGGTGTACTTGGTGCGAAACGATTCGGATGGGTGGCTTGTGTCAATTGGCGTCCACAGAAGATCAATGTTATTCACATCACCTGTCAGTAATTTTGAGGCTGATCAGTGTGTATCAGTGTTGAGTTTCAGTTTTTTTTTTTTATGTTGGCTGTTAATGAGATTAACATCAATGAATACAGGTTTAGGATAACCAGTGACTTGTAAAAAGCCAAGCGAACATGACACATAGGCAGTACAGGTTTATCTACACACTTTTAAAAGACTCACCAAGAATTTGTCTGGTGTGATCAAACTCCAACTTCTTAGTAACCAATGTCAGACAGTGCATTTATTCCTACATTTACAATGACATAAACATTTCCTTCAAAATTGCTTACATTTGTGAGTAAGACCCAATCACACTACACACCTTGCCCCTACCATTTACGAGGTCGGGAACAAATCTGTTCGGTGTGTTCAGCTGCCTTGGAAGCTTTTGGAACCGCTCGGACGTTGTCTGCTCCGATTCAACATGCGAAGTCTGAGAAGGTTGGTTGTCAGCCGTCTGAGCCATTGGATTCTCTGATTGGTTGTGTACCAGCTGAATGACCATTGTGATTGGCGGTGTGCTAGAGAATCAGCGCGGTGTATGGGAGGGGCGGAATACTGTGTGCGCTTTGTTTTTCTATGCACTCCGTTCCATCATTTCTTGTTTTCATGTTTCGGAGTACTGGCACGAGATTAGCTGTTATGTCCGTTCAGGATGAGTTAATCTGTGTTCGTTTGGCAATGCCTCGCTGCATGTTTAGTATGCAGATGTTTTTGTCTGAAATATTTAAGTTTCATTTTGATTGAAAGTAAAGAGAGTTGCGTGCATAAACCTCTCGTCCAGTTTTTTTTTTTATACACAACACTAGCGCCACCCGCTTATTGCATCTCGCGCAAGCACAGAACGTACATGCTACTGTGGAGTTGGCAGCACGTCGAAGCGGTGTGTTTATACAACTTTTCTGCCGAACGGGTCAGACGAGAGGCAACGGAGTGGTCAGATAAAGGCAGTTGGCTGTTGGTTTGAGTTTGGGCGGTGTGTGGGGGCCTTAATAAGGTTGGGATTTTAAGTTTGAGACAGTGAGAAGTGGCTCATATGGCACATGTAAATGTGTCCATTCTGTCTCGTCCTGTGAATGAACCCACGGGTCACAAATAGAGATATAAGTCAGATCTAACCCAAATGAGCATTGAAATATTATAAGTTTAAGTATATTAAACATTGTCAACAAAGTAAAGGATCATAGATTAAGGGTAACCTCTCAATGAGTTAAAACCTGCATACGTTGCCCTTGGTAGGGAAAGTGTGCTGGGTCTCCATCTTTGCTTTCAGGAGGCACCCAGAAGTGAGGGACCTTACAACACAATTATCAATCGCGCATCAGAAACCCTGCAGCGTCTGAAAGTTGTTGAATCTAGCCACTGAACAGAGTTGAAAGAGTTTCTCTTGCTGGCACCAGGCTCATTTAGATATCCTACTTCACCTTCTCAACTGAGTCAATTTCCGCTCTCACCCTTCAATCTGTTACCTTAAACTTGGAGTGAGTCTCTTTTAGCCTACAATCTAGATTTTCCACCAACTTTTTAGCATTTGGGGATCTGAAGTAGTTTTCATTCATGTAAAATATTGTTTGCTGCTCTGTGTCACACAAAAGCACAAATAATAAATTTAAGGGCATCTAAGGGACAGTACTGTTACCCCAAGGCTGGATCTACAACTATGGCTCTCTACACAACACTGAACATACATGCACCCATTTTTATCAAGCTGGAAAAAAAACCCTTTTATTTTAACTTCCAATCATATTCCCCCATAGTTCATTTCACATGGTAGTTGATACTTGATATATTACGTATTGTTTATGCAGAATAACTTCAGCTCATACTGTACAAGTAAATTATCCCAGTGTCCCAGTCTGCAGGGGCCCATCCCGGCTATTGACAACTGTCAATAAAGATTAGTTTGAAAGCTCCCAGGCAGGTATTAGCAACAATGCTAACATGGCAGAAGTGCGCTGCCCTCTTAATCTGTGCAACCCTGTGTGCCGAAACATTCATAGAAAAAAAGAGGCACTGGTGCATATGGATTCGAAGATGGCTCAGAAGCCGTGGACAGTACGGCTTGTCCATTTCTAGAGAGAACATGAGGTAAGCTAGCTACTTTAACTGTTGTTGACATAAATGTTAATGTTCCTTGTTGTGCAGTTGCCACCAGCCATAAACTGCACTCCCTACATATTTTCGGTCCATCGTTGCTGAGAAAAAGGCACTGATATAGGGATTCGACTCTTGGCTCTGCTTCAACTGTGTGAAAGCCAGCGTTGGCCAACCAAAATTCTGTTAGAAATTCATCTCACTGTCCGACGACTGTTCAGGGGCAGATGATCAGTCCTCGTTCTCCCTGTACGCTGCACGGCAAACAATGCTGTACAAGGCTGGAATTTGGCCTGACTCTAAAATGATTTATGCAGCTTGAAAGTCAGATCAAAAACTGGTCTAAAACCTACAGTGAATACTTGTCTTTAGAAGTATAATGTAAAGGTTTTTTGAAGATTCAAAAATATGGCAGATGTCGGGTAAATCCTTGTCTCCGATTTGCAATTCCTTAAATTATCCTCTGAGTGAGTCAGATAAATGCCTTATATTTCAATTTTCAACTTCAAAATTGGCTCTCAAGAGAATTAAGAGTCATTTCAGAAATATGTTGATATCAGAGCTTGATCTGGAAAGTCTATGTGCTGAATAGGATTACTGGATTTGAAGTCTTGTTTTAGTTAAGAGATTCTCATGTCAGATGGTGCTGACACCTTATCAGAAGTCCCTTTCTTAATTATGTCACTTTGGTGAAAGCTTGACATAGTATATATATATATATAAAATCTACACATGTAATGTAAAGCCCTGTTTGGCAGCAAGGACACAAAGCAGAGGTAACCTGTGTTAGCCAAGTGTAAACATTTTCCGACTACTTCATCAGAAAGTAGTCATGGTCCTCCTCTCCATCAGTAAACTGTCCACAACTCCATCATACTTTTAGGAGGCAGGCTGCGGAGTGTTTGTCTGGGAGGGATTATGCCAGGTAAATGGGGGATTTAGCATAATGTGGGCCATGCCTGTTTTGGCTTCGGCGGGATATGGGGTCATGTAAACATTGCTGTGGCAACCCAATCCACTGTGGGAGGAGGTGATTAGAGAATTAAGGGGGAATGAGCTGTCTAATCCCTTTAATTTGACTCTCTATGCGTCTTTCCTGCTTTCTTTCCCTTTCACTCATTTTCCCTATTTTTTACTCTCCTGCTGTGCTTGTTTTCACCACTTTCTTGTTATCTTTTCTCACTCCACCTTTTTTGTCTCTCTCTCTCTCTATCCCAATCCTCTTTTTATACTTTTAAGAGGGAGGTCAAAATAATTAGACTCCACAAAACATAAGCCTGTAAACTTTTTAAAAAGTAAACTCACTATTTAACTATTAGTTTCCAAAGCATCATTGGGAAGGTTGTATCTCAAATAGGCTAGGTATTCAAATATACATGCTGTTTATATATATATGTCCAAATTGAAGATATATCAAATTCCTTTTTATTAGGTACAAGCACTTTGTTGATTTAATAAATATGTCATGTTGACAAGACAATCTCTCTAGCAATTAAATTGACAGCATAATGTAAAGCACCACATGGGATATATTCAGTGATTGTATTGTTGTACTGATTTTCAGCACATATCCTCACGCAGCTTTCAAATTAATGAAATATATAATTATATAATAGATAACAGCCTGAATATCATAAAAAAAAATACAAATTGTGCGAGTAACAATTCTGTTGAGGAGGATGAGAATGACAATTAAAATTGTAAAATAATGTTACATCTTTGGTTCATTCAGTTCAGTTCAGAATCACCTTTTTTAGCAAAGTATGTGCACACATACAAGCAATTTGATTCTGGTGTTAAGTTGCACAACATACACTGTCTAGTATTACAAAAAAGATTACTTCATAAGCAGGATACAAAATTAATAATTTGTAGGTAAGTCGTTGTTTTCATGTTCCAGGGTTGTTTATGTGCGTGTAGGTGCAACATGCACAATGAGAGAGGGAGGAGAGAAGGAGAAAAGACAGAAACGTGTCAGGGGTTAATTGCACAAACACGGGGATACCTGAAGGACCAGCTGAATCTGTCCCTCTGTCTCCCTATCACACACACACACCACACACATGCGCGCACACACACACACACACACACACACACACACACACTAATCCACATGGGATACAGATGAAAAATGTACCTTTTAGATGAAACACTCCACTGACGTCAGCAATCCCCCTCTGGCCCTCTGCATACACACGTACATAACAAATACACACAACATACAAACTCTGCGTCAAACACTTCGTGAGGTTTTATTCTGATGCAGTAACCCTTAGTTGCCCTTTTTCTATTGTTATTTTATCACTTGTTTTGACCGTGCAGCCCCTGCGGTTCTATCCATTGTGGACCTCAATTGCAGGAACTATATGTCAGGCTTGGAATCCCTTCAGCCAATGTATGAACCATTTGTCTCATTGTTTGTCCCATTTGTCTCAACCACTCTTTGTTTAGTTTCGTTGGCACGCTTTAGTTGGAGCTCACGATGGAAACCATTTGATATCAGTACCTCCATGCGTCTGTGAAATCAGCAGGATCAGGCCGCAGCTGATGAATCGCTCCCTCATCGCGGTGGCAACCGTTTCTGCCCGCAGCAGCTCGCAGCGATTAACCTCCGTCTCCCTCGGCAGCATCTCCTGAGCTATGCCACCCCAACCGTTGTACAGTCTGTTTTAAATATCTGATTTGAGAAGCAAATCGGATTTGTGATTTCTAAAGTACTAAGAACAACAGTCAGGTCATTGCACATCCTCCTCTACTGTGACGTATTAGTAATTACTTTGGTGTCTCTCTAATTTGAGTAGCCAACCTACCCTTGATACGAGTTTGTTCACACCTCTCCCTCACACATTGTGTGATCACCTGTGTATTAATTGAAACTAGCAGTTGGACTGACAGAAGACCAGAAACTTAAGAGAGTCAAGGTAAGCCAAATCTAATATCTTATTTCAGCAAGCTTGAATCTAGTAAATCATTTTTATTGTGGAGGGTAGACTATTTTAATGCTTGCTTTTTTGTAGAAATTAAGTATATAGCCTGGACAAATAATGGAATGTGCTAGTGGATGCCCTTTTCATAGGAGATGAAGGACAGGCTTATTCAGTTTTTTCCAGTGTTACCATTATTATGTGCCCATAATCCCACTGCTCTAATTTGACACTGTGTTACTTTGTTGTTTGTAGAATGAATTTGCCTGCTGAGGACAGCCTGATGTGAGTGGCTTGTATCCTAACCGCAATGTTGCTGATTTCACGGGTCCTATTCTCACTTTTGGCCTGTCACCCCAGGACCTACACAGCTCTACTGTTCTGTCGGCTAATCCGTAGAGAGTCTCCCCTCCTCATCCATCATTGTTGGAGAATCTTTAAATAAATATTTTACTCGTTAAAAATTGCTTGAATCTTTTCTCAATTTAGACATTGGTTATTGTAACAGATTATTGAAATGATGGATGACACAAAATACATAATATGGGAGACAATCATTTTTGGCCTAATCTGTAGAAAACAAAATGGTTGTTTGTAGATCCCTCAGAAGACAAGAGGGTTATAGATAAAACCCTTGGAATGTTATGCCCAGCTCGTTCAAGAGCACAACAAAGAAGGGAGAACCACACAGCGACCAGTTAAATTAACCATACATTTAGCCATCTAGGAGGGAGAGATGAGGCCACAGGTGGGGTGAGTCTCCCCAACAAGTTGGGAGGGAGACAGGCAGGGAAAACCTGGGAAGGGAGGAGCACAGAGAGTCCAGCAGAACACAGAGTCCCTTGTTCTTACAGGCATGACAAGTCTTGCCTGAATCAAACTTCCCATCTGTCCCTGGGACATGTCTGACAGCAGCATGAGAAACCTCATGAGCTACTGGAGGCCTATTAGGCCTAAACCTAAAGCTCTCCCTCCATTGTTCCTCTCTCTGGCCCTGGCCACCAACTGAGCCACAGCAGCTGCGGCTGCTGTTTTAACCTTCTTTTCAGTGATATAGGTGGCCAGCTGGGCAGGCAATGAACTCTTGAACTGTTTTAACACAATCAGGTCACACAAGTCCTCATCCGACTCCACACTGGATGCCGAACACCACCGACTGAAATGAGTTGAACTCTCTTCAACAAATTCACCATGGGTTTGCTGGTCTCTTCTCTTTCAGCTTCTAAACCTCTGCCTATAAGCTTCTGGCACCAGTTCATATGCTTTAAGGACTGCAGCTTTAACTTTGCCATAACTAGCACTGTCAACAGAACTGAGGGCAGAGAAAGCTCTCTGGGCCTTGCCTGTGAAGTCACACTGCACCATTAAAGTCTGGTGGGCATCCGACCAGCCCCTCATACCTGCTACCCGTTCAAACAATGCAAAAAACGTATCAGGATCTTTTTCATCGAATTTTGGCAACAAATGCAACCCTCCAGCAACATCGGAGTCACGATGCATCCCTGTAGCCACACTTCTCTTATTCATTAGCTTCAACCTCAGCCATTCTAATTTAACCCTTTCCTTTTCTAACGCTGCTTCAGCCCTCAGTCTCTCCTGCTCCAACTCAAACTGAAATCTCCCCCTCTCAAGTTTCACCTTTTCCCTCTCCAACTGCAGACACTGCTCAAACGTCCAAGCCCCATCCCAACATGAGGACCCACAAGAGCTGCTGGAGCCTGAGCCACCTCCAAAAGATCGGCAGACACAGCCAGCCCCTCAACAATGCCCCATAGCTCAGCCGTTTTTGGCACCTCCTTGTCCTTACCTAACCAACCCAAATGTACTGCCAAGTCCACCAGATCTTATTTGGCAAACTAAGCTAAAGTGCTACGAGATGGTCGCTGGAGGAAATCAGAAACCAGTGCATTACTGTGCTCAGTATCCATGTTAGCTGTCAGCCTGAAACACAACCAGTGCAAACTTCATGGACCTCATCCAAAAGAGAAAACAACAAGTCACACAGTACACAGCCACAGAGAGATTGAGTGACAAAGGAGCGCCCCCTCCTAGCTGCCCAACCCAAACTAACTAACTGCACCCTAGTCTTCATGTGCATACTGGCGACATGTATTTATGCACCTTAAAACCATCTGTATTGGGGAAGACACTTGTCCCACCCAATACTTTGGGGCGCTCCCGAGACAACTGCTGCTAACCGCACGGACAACACACCAAAAACAACAAACAGCCCTGCAACAAAAAAAAGACTAACCTCTCCTTGTGAGAGAACTGCCACTACAGCCTAGCCGAGGGACACAACTGCTCCAGCCACGACCTCCTTACAGCCACACACATTGCAACTTAAAGCCACCACTCTCTGAACTCAGGTCAACAAAGAGAGCACCACACCATTTATCTCCCTGGTTAACACTACACTCAAAAAAGACAAACCACTGTGAGCCTCCCAATTTTACCGCTACACAAGTGCCAACATTGACACTCCCAAGTTCAAAATTGGACGAGCCCCCACTTGTTCCGGATGGAACCCTCTGGATGGGTTCTAGATGAAACCCTTGACATATGAAAGGGTTCTCTGTAGAATCCCTTGGGTGGGTTCTAGTTGGGGTTCTAGATGTAAACCTTGGAATATGAAAGGGTTCTCAGTTGAACCCCTTGGGTGGCTTCTTGATAGCATCATTAGAAGGTGGAAAGGTTTCGGATAGAACCCCCACGGAACGTTCTGGGTGGACCATTACACCATAGAAGGGTAGAACCTCTCATAGCTGGTTCTAAGTGGAACCTTTGACCTTTGATGATTGGCTTATTAAATCTGGACATCAACCAGATACAGGCATATGTTTGGTCCTGACCTAACAGTCACTCTTGATGGATTTGAAGGTTATGCTGTTGCCAAATGCAGTTTATGGACCCTTCATTTCCCCTTCATGGACCCCATTTTTGAATGAGAAGATACTACATGAATGGACCTATTCATGAAAACAGCTATAAGAACACTGTAGTGCCAGAAGTAATAGCCCTTTTCACACAGTCACCGCATTATCGCCGCAGTGGCAGTTCGCTAATTCTCCGCCGTTGTTACTTTACACAGAAACAAGCAGCTCCAGTGTAAAGACGCACCAGTGTGAAATTCACACGGCAAGTTGGCGCAAGGGAACCATAAAGAGGCATGATGGTGCAAGTCATGATTCTGACGTCTGTGTTTTTTTTCCCGGTGTCTACCTGTTAATTTAAACCGCTGTACCTGCTGACTGTTTATAATCATATGGATGCAGTTATAATGTGTTGTGATTGGGATCCTGACCCACCAAACATCCTGGAAAAAGACAAAGTTAAGTTTTTCAAGACAGTAACTACAACAACACAATAGTGAACGGAGACAAAACACATGGTGAGTAAACGTTTTTTTGCCGGTGACAGATGCTGTATTTCGGGCAGAAATGTGACGAAGAGTCAGTAGGACAGACACGTGTAACTGTAGTATTTTTTTCCCCATATAAGTTGCAAAAGACACTACCAGTTACTACGTTACTATTATTTGGTCATGCAACATTGCTTTGGGACATTTCTCTTTATTTTGTTGAGTGGAGGATCTGTTTAGTTATCACACTGTCAACACCATCAGATCGACAAGCCTTTGCTCCACACCCCTGGCCTATCCATTCACACTGGTTGGGTTTGCCAATGCTCTGCCTCTGATACTACCTCCGGAGGCACATCAGAGGTTCAGCAAAATTTCCGCCCTCGCTGCATCTGAAACCTCAACACAGAGGAAGATGTGTAGAATTGCCACAGGATCCCCACAGTGGATCAGTGTGAATGGGGCTACTGAGTGAAATGTGAACTTCCTTGTTACGACCCAGCTCGATAGGGGAAAAGGAAGCAACATAAAACCAGGTGTAAACGGTAAAGTTATTTATTGGCCGGAGGCAGGATTGTCAAAAAAACACAAACAATATGCGGAGGACAGAGGGCCTGTGAGTGCTGTTAAATCAAAAAGCAAATATAACCAAAAGAGGACTCGTAAAACTGAGCTACTTTTTTTTACACAAAATGAAAATAAAACCTCCCTGTCTACTTCCTTATTACTCCAAACCAAAAACAGTCAAGAGAGCACCCCTTCACCTAATGGATCTAACAATGAATCAGTTCTATTCTAAGCTATGCCTGGCCCAGTCTGCAGACAATTAACAAGTGCCTAATGCACAACAATTCACAATTTGTATACTTACCAGAGACACAGTGGCGTGCTGCTCAAGTGAAATCACAGCCGCCCCGACTGCCATGCTGGCCAGAGATTTGTAGGGACTTCCGCGAATTGCTCCGTCCGCATCGGTGCGTCGTTCCAGGTGCTGCTCCACTCAGAATCCCTCAGGCCAAGAAGGGGGAGGAGCATCTGCATCCTGAAATAACACGAATAGGCAGGCAGACATACACACAAACACACACACACACACACACACACACACACACACACACAAAACGCAGGCAGAGCTCAGCGACAGCCGTAACATTCCTATTTATTCTTGTCTATACAAATTCACATTTTATTATTACCTCTTGAAAATGCATGCAGCTGATTGATTTATTCATACCAATAAATCACAGTGAATTTAAGCTGACATCGAGAGAGTTCGGCACAGCTACCCTATAAATTTACAGGAAAGGAGGTCATGAAGCTATAGTGGAAGTTCAGTCAGCAAGGACACCTTGCCCGGGCACTCATTATATTCCTCCATCTACTCATTTTACCTCACATCGTTCTCATTTTTAGTCAGAAGCATTTCCTTCTTTCTCCAATGTTACTTCAAAGTATTCAATTTGTTTGATAAATGCTGTCATATATTTTAATGGATGACAGAAATATTAGATCGATGTGGGCCTATAAGCACACAAGTACCAGAATCACATCTCCGTAGGGAAACATGTCAGTATTTATTTCGCTAATGTCAGGTAATGTCAGACTAAAGATGGACCTCAATAAGCTGTAAGTCTTTAATTTGCAGCAAAAAGAAATAACCCCCACAGCAGTGTTTTTCAGTCTAGAAAGAGATCATTTTGTTTCAAATTTATATTCCCTCCTGTCTATATCAAGTCAGTACATACAACATGTAGACTTAAGGCCTTTGAACATTACATTTCATTAGAATGGTACCAGAAACAAAAAACAAAACAAAAACAAATCATGATGTAGTATTCTATTAGTAGTATAAAAGGTTAAATTTACTGTCCACCTTCAAATTAACCAACACTTTGCAACTGCCTTTCGAAATGACACCTGATTTGATGTTCATGTAACAAGATTAAGGGAATACAGCCACACTAGTGGCTCTTTGAGGCTCTGAGAATGGTGTGAATGATGTGGCACTAATGATGTAACCACGTGAAATTCATGCAAGTTGAAAACATTGAGCTCAAGTTAGGATTTTGCCTGGCGCTATGTTGGGAAAGCCTATCGGTGTTGCCATTCACACTGAAAACAACTGGAAATATCCCAAAGTGACCTGTTTGCTTGTTATAATAATTATTTTGTATTCTACTGTATATTTGTATTGTACTGAGTGTATTGATACTGTATAATTGTGAATTGTGCATCTCAGATATATTTTATTATATTGTATTGCTTGTTTATGATTGTGAATACGGCAATAAATGCTTTGACTTGACTTGGTTTTCCAGGCAAAACCAGAAATGTACACTCCTTGTTGGCACTAGAGAAAAGAAGAATTATCACAAAAGTTATTAGGATGCATCCTCTGAGTTTACTGAACGTCTGTCGGAAAAAAACATCTTAGATGTTGAGATATATCGTCCTTACGATTCATCTCCTGGGGGCAATGACTGTGCAAATTTCACGGCAATCCATCCTATAGTTTAGATACTTAAGTCTTGATCAAAATGTATTAGATGCCAAAAATGTATGCTGGCATGCTGATACGGGTGCAGTTTCTGACCTTTGGTTAAGGCTCTGTCACACATGTCTGAAAGGGCTGGTATCAAGATTGTTTGAAGCCACCAGCAAGTGTCAGCCTTCTCAGAGAACCATTACTGCTGAAATAAGTAGAGATCTTAAAGAACAGAGACCAATGTTGACAACCCTAATTGTATGCCTAAAAAAATAATGATTACTTCTGGAGCTCTGTTTTCTGTCTTCTGCAGGTGCTGTGGTTCTAATGCCTCCAAACATCTGTGATGGGAGGTCCCCACTTGACAACTCCACTTACTCACATTTTCCTATAACATTTAGGTGGTGGGTGAATGATGCTGCCTTTCTGACGGTCCTGTGGATTTATAGCACTATAGCCTTGTGTACTGTGTAGTCACAAATTGTGGGGAAGCTCATCAATCTTCTGTCATCTAAATTGGGCCTCTGTATGATTTCTTACCTTTGATTAAAGTACACAGGACTGCAACTTTCAAATCTGTCAGGTTGGTGAATAAAAAACATTGCGTCTTAAGGAAATGCTGTCATTTATCATTCCTCATGCAAAACCTCATTCAACAAAGTACTTCAGATGTGGTGGTATAAAAGAGTAAAGTAGCTCCTCTTCTGAACAGTATTAGCTTTGATCAATAAACATCAGAACACACATTTACAAAATAACCTTTATCCAAATGTTCTGTGCTTATGATCTGGTTAGGTTGAGGCACAAAAAACACTTTGTTAAGGTGAAGAAAATATCATGTTTTGGCTTAAAATAGCTACAAATGGGAATGTGTCAGTGGACTGCAGAAAAGTTAGATGCCAATATTTTACTCTTGAAATTTGGCTGTTATGCTAGAACAGAAAACAATTTTAAATTAAGATTGATTAAAAAATAGTTTAATTAGATTTGAACTTATAATAAAGAAAAAAAGAAAGAAAGAAAGATATTTTTCTTGTATGATAATACTAGAAGTAGCTCTACCCCGCCATACGCTAACAATGCAGCCCCTTTATTTCCATGTCTTCTATGCATTAGCTGGTGAATATGCTAACTTTTTTGGAAGCCTAATGTAGCTTTAGTCTCAATCTTAACACATATTAGGCTAGGTAGCCATCAGGCACTTATTTCAGAATATTTTGCAGGCTTCTCATTTTAAAGTGACTCAGATATAAGCATTGAAAATTAGCAGAGTTTTAATGTTTTAATGACAGCATTATAACTCCAAATAATAAGAGTACTTGTACAGATGTATTTATGAATACATGTTCTTGATAATGTTACATTAATCATGTTTTCATGTCATATCTTTCAGACCCTTTCAGCCAAATGTAAAAAAAGGTTATCCTTGAACTCTGACATTCAGTTCGGAGATCTTTAGTCTGACAGCTGCACAAAATGGCAGCAAAGTAACAATAAGTGAGTTTTACATCCAAACAAATTCAACACTATGACTAACAGACTGAATTACAGGTCTCCAATCTGTTCTACTGATATTGTGTGAACACTGCATAAATGTTTACAGTTTACACTTAAATTAATAGATATAAGCTTTTACAGTCTTACTCATCCTCCTGGACCTCTCTGCAGACTCTGACATTGTCTCCCACACTAGTCTCTTCACCCACCTGTCTGACTACCTTGGCCTCACCTATACAGCCCTCTCTTGGTTTAAGTCCTACCTCTCTGACAGGGAACAATTTAAAACCCACTGTCGCTGTACTTTCCCTCTGCCAAAGTTAACCTAGGTCCCCAAGACTCTGTGCTTGGCCCACTTCTCTTCAGCATCTACATGCTCCCACTTGGGGAAATCATCCACCATCATCATACCTCAGCACAAAGCCATCTGTCCACCTCCTCCCTCCCTTTTGTCAACTGCCCCCGGAAAATAAAAACCTGCATGACATCTAATCTCCTCAGACTTAACCCCAATAAAACAGAGCTCATGGTTGTGGCTCCCATTGCGCTGCTTCAGAAGGTTGGAGATCTGCACCTCAATATGAGGTCTGCAACCTGGGTGTGATTCTGGACTCCACCTTATCCACCTCCTCCACCTATACCAATACCTTTTCCTGCCAATTCTGCAATACCTCCTCTTTGGACATTTTCAAAAAAACTCTTAAAAGTGATCTATTTACCATGACCTTTGGACTTTAACCTGTTCACACCCACCTATTTTCGGTAATTTTCGCCTATTTAGCATACCCAAGTGGAAAAGCTTATAACACAATAACTGCAAGTCCTAGATGGATGTATGATACTTCATTTGAAAGCTGACACCCTCTAGTTTCTGAAAATGGGCTTATTTAGCATGTACCATACCCACAACCTAAATGACATCAGTTCAAACATGGCTCTAAAATTTTTTTTTGTCTTCGAAAATAATAGGTCATATTTGAATAACAATACCTATGATGTGCTTTATGTAAGGCATATGGCAATATACCACATGCCTTCTACATCTTGTCAACTACACCTGGATGAAATTTTAGACTTCTAGGCCTAACCTTATGGGAGTTATGGAGTTTTTAGTCAGCAGTGCCACTGGCGTCCACAAACCTCTCCAAAACGTCTCCAAATGGCCAAATTGTGCCAAATGCTTTTACTCACTTTTGTGACACTGGAAACATTACTGAAGCATTTTGGTGACTATAAAACCTTTCTCCATGATTCAAAACAAAATTTTTTCACACATTCATTTGATGGGTGGTTGGAGGGGTTTCCACACGCTTCTAGGTGGCCATATTGAGATATTGTCATGTGACAAGACACTAAAGAATAGTAACTATTATACAAAAATGACAGACTATACTGAACTGAATTTCAAATTTTATTATATTATAATTTTATTATCTTTCAATATACTATTACTGTATGTACAACTGTGCCAATATCAACAAAATATGAACAATGAATGAACTATATACAAAACAAAATAGAATATGAACTAAATATGAACAATATACAAAAACTCTAACATGTATAAAAGTAATAAGTAGTGGAAATGTATAAGAAAACTTGTCTCCATAAATGATGTACATACAACTGTACTGTAAATATAAAGATAAAAAGTGCGCTGTGATGCGCAGTGGACATTTTGGGCCATTCTACATTCCATTTTGTGTGTGCCACTCATTGAAACAGTCCCTTGTGGCAACAAAACACAAGGGAACATCACACGTTGAACAGCCAACTGGTGTCTTTTTGTGGCAGAGTGTGCAGAGCCGTCTGCCGACACTGCCTGCATCCCGCCTAGCCACTTACTGTCCCTCTGTGAAATAATGCAGCTTGTGGGATGCTGCTGGGTTTGGGGGTGCAGTGATACCTGAGGTTCGATGGCTGGGATGTTGATGCGGATCCTTGGTCCGCAAGCTCCTCAATAAGAGCCTGACGAAACTCTTTCTGCGTCACTGACCCCCTCTGACACTGCTGGTACAGGTACTGGTGGATGCAGAAGAGGATCGTTGGCACTTCTGACGACCGCCTTCAGCAGGAGAGAGGGCTGGACGTCTGACTGTCTCACTTTAGGCTCCCAACCCACGTCACTGCCTTTAGACTGTGACCTACAAAACACAATGCAAAGCACAAATGTTACAAAATATAATGAAAAAATATATAAATGCAATTCAACGGGGTGTTATTTATATAGGAAACAAATAAACACATATATATGATATTACATGTTACACAAAAAACATCAGGAAAATAGTTGTACATAAACAGAATAATTGAATTGGGGGAATATTCCCAGTGTCTGGTCAGTGAAGATCTAGTTCAATTTGCTTACAAGCTTGATAAAAAAATCTAAATAAAAGGGAATTAGAGGCTCAAAATGAATTACATTATAGAATAGAATTACAAGGATTACATAACTTTAGTTGAGTAGCTAGCTAGCTAGCTAGCTAGCAAGCTAGGCTGAGCTAGGCTAATTAGGCCCTGGGGCGCTAACCATTTAGCATCATTTATGAAATTCTAATGTATACTGTACTGTTCACTGTAAGCATAAAAACCCTCCACCCACTAACTTTCAATCAAATTTCACTCATGGCTAAATAAATAAATCAAACATCATCAAAGATAGCGTTACTCACCGATCTAAGATGGAGTCCAGGCCCTGAGCAAACATCTCCTCTCTCTGAGTCGTACACACTGTCTTCACTTTCATTAGATGATGCCATGATCAATTCCAGGGCTTCTTCCAGGACATATTTAGCTTTCTTTGTGGCTTTCGCCATTGTAATCTGTGAAAATGGCCATACAATAAAAGTTTAAATGTCCGCTGCGTCCCTTTATCGTGCGCCCCCTGCGTAAACTAAGCTCGTAAGCTCGAAGACGGAGCAAAATATCTCGGCTGCTGCGTAACTGACCTGGGCATGCCTACCCTCGTTGGAAAGGTAAAATGATTGGATAGAAGCCTGAATGATTGACATGTCGATAGCCAATACCCTGTCCCTATACTAAGGCAGCGAAAAACAATAAACAAAGCCTATTGGTCCTTCAAACAGGGAGC
The DNA here is from genome assembly GCA_963678695.2 of Diplodus puntazzo. NCBI lineage: Eukaryota > Metazoa > Chordata > Actinopteri > Spariformes > Sparidae > Diplodus > Diplodus puntazzo. The sequence goes on along the minus strand of OZ023175.1, from coordinate 23,380,822 downwards.
GCTCGATCTACTTCATGGGCTGTGCTGGGGTGAAAACTGAACAGAAAAAGATGGGGACACTTTTATTTTGTAGCCAGCAAAGTGATGAAAACAAGCATACCCAACAACACCATAAAGGAACTAGAGTAATTCCGATTGCGGCCGGGAAAGTATGGATTGTATTCGCCGAACAAAGTTGGTAGACGGTAAACAAATGGACTTTACAGGACGGTCCGTGTACGGTCAGTGTACGTTGCGGCCATCCGATTTTCGTTTTGAAGTCGACAATCGAAAAACGGATAATGAGTCGTTTCCCGTTTTTCGCTTCAAAATAAAAGAACGAAAAACGGAAAATGACTCGTATCTCGTTATTCGTTTTAAAATTGGAAAACAAAAAACGGAAAACGACTCGTTAACTGATATTAGATACTGTGTTCGTAAATGGGAATCGGGGATGAAATGACAGTGCCATTTTTCATTCCAGATTTCGCCGTACCTCTTTTTTAATGACCCGGAAGGCGCCGTGTTATGCCGCGAAAACACTTGATCAGATCCGTAGGCCGATTTCAGTGTCATGTCTTTATCTGAATATTCAGAGTTGATAACAGCCAGGAGGTCAAGTGGGATGTCTTGTGTCGATATAGCCGCAGCACTGAGTGACCACTTTGGTCTCCTGCGAGGCTTTTTGTGGCTGAGGCTCATGGGTAATTTAGCCTTCCCTGTCCGAGGAAGTGAAAAAGAAGTGAAAATGCCATTCTTATTCTGCATATAGATTTTGATTATTGGCCATAATGTCGTAACCATCCAAAGTAGACTGGCCACGAGTTATCAGATTGTCAAACGATGATATATGACCCTTTAGATGTCCGTATGATATCAATCTTGTTTTGAGAAAAACATGTTTTATTCGCGATGTCATGGAGAAGTACTACACTACCCACAATCCCATAGTGTAACACCGACGTCTCTGATTGGTGGCGCTCGTTGTTACTATGGAAACGTTTACCAAACCCGTGAATTTCATGTTAGCTAGTTACTGCTATCACTGAACTCTACGATCGTTTACCACAGAGCGACCATGATTTCACTTTCTGACCTACTGCGTTTATTGAGTGATGAGGAGAAGAGTTTATTAAGGGTTCACTCGAACATGAAATTTGCGGGTTCAGTAGACATTTATATGGTAACGGCATCCCTCTTTAGATGCCGCGGCGATCACTTGCTCTGAGCGTCACATATCGCCGCGGAGGGAATTGCATTGGAATCAATTGAGATCCCCCTGCGTCGAAATAAGGCGCTGAGGGGCACCTTTGGCGTCAGTGCACAACACGAAAGGGCCCTGACCAAGCGTCAGTTTTCGCGGCATAACACGGCGCCTTCCGGGTCATTAAAAAAGACGTACGGCAAAATCTGGAATGAAAAATGGCACTGTCATTTCATCTCCGATTCCCATTCACGAACACAGTTTCTAATATCAGTTAACAAGTCGTTTTCCGTTTTTCGTTTTCAGATTTTAAAACGAATAACGGGATACGAGTCATTTTCCGTTTTTCGTTCTTTTATTTTGAAGCGAAAAACGGGAAACGATTCATTATCCGTTTTCCGCTTGTCGACTTCAAAACGAAAATCGGATGGCCGTAACGTACACGGTCCGTGTACGTTACGGCCATCCGATTACATA